>JAHHUM010001827.1:310730-324732 GCA_036173005.1 Crenichthys baileyi | reverse complement strand
CCTAAGTGTGCTGTAGCTTTCTAATCAAAACCAGTAATATCAGCTGCTCCACTATCTACCCCCAGTGCCCCAGCTTCAGGTCATTTATGACAATCCTTGGTCATCTGTCCTTGTACTGTATGTCTATGAGGCATTCTTATCCTATTGTAACAGAAGGGAAACATTAGAACTTATACTTTACTTCACTACTGCATAAAAGGGAAAAAACAGCTATGAGCATATTAATAAAGGTTATTCCTAACAACACTTTTCTGATATATCAGTGTCATTTAAAAATATTTTATTTGAAAAAAAAAAAAGCTGTTCTCATATTTTGCTTAGTAAATTGGATACAGGTCTGTAATTATTGAAAGGACTGGTATCTGAATTGCTCTTCTTCAGAAAGGGCTTCACCACATGACAACTTATGATTCATTATCAATGTGTTAACCTTTTGGAAAGGAAATTTTGTTTAAAAATGTTCAGAAATTGGTCTAGGAATAAACATAAAGACTTTTATTAGAAAACTTGTTTTTGTTTTATAAATGCCTGAAATGAGAAAATCAATAGACCTTTCATTTGGTCCAGTAAAGTGTTTTCTGTTTTTTTTTTTTTTTTTTGGAGAACCTTGTAGCAAGCAGTGTCCTTCTCAGTGAATTCACACCATAAATAAGTTCATTTTAGTTTTATTATAGAATTTTGAATGGTGACATACTGGTCACTTTCTGTTCCTTATGTTCAGGCAATATTTGGTTGTACTGTTTTTATAGAGTTAATGGCATCAGCTTAGGTTGCTCACAAAAAAGGAAGCTATTTTCACTGGCAGAGTATGTTCAGATAATTCTTGCTGGGCATAAAGATATTACTTCTTGCAATTTAAAACTCTGCAGGTAATTCTTTACACATCAAATATAGCCGGTTGGCATTCTCTGCTGGAAGTAGGAGGCAAAAGAGAGGCAAAAAAGATAACCATTAAAAGTAGCGCATCAAACAAATTGAGCCCTAAGTCACAGTGCCATGGTCCAACTCTACCAAGCTGATTATCACTGCTCATCTTTAAACCTTTGACATTTATTCATGTTTTTTCTCATCTTTGTGTAGAAGTTCCAGTGTTTCACAGCAGCACCTTTGAGCGGAGGTTCCCCATGCCGTCCCATTCACAGCAACAAGCTCCTACCCCAGCTCAAGCAGCCCTACAAGAGGTAGACACAGACATAGTTGAGATCCTCATATGAAACCTTGATTTCAAGAAAAAGAGTCTATACATATAGGCGATTGGATGGCAGGTTCATCCCAAGACTTCTCTTATCTCATGTATTATCCTATATATGTAATGCCTAGTAAACATGGTAAGGTAATAATTCTGTTTTTTGACCAGATCTTCCCCTTCCGACAATCTTAAGGATGCCCTGGTTATCGTAACGGCTCTAAATATAATTTAATAAGATATTCCTGCTGTGTGTGGTGTGTTAAGAGTGATCTAGTCTGTTTGGAAGGGTTCCTTTAACCAACTATTTTTTTTTCTCTAATGTTTCTTCTCTGCTAAAATTAGTCCATACACTCTTGCCTTTGCTTCTTCCTAGTTGGTCGTGTTCATTAACTCTGAACTTAACTGTTTGATCTTGAGAGGTTTTTCGAGATTGCCAGACATCTGAATGTTCGTGATTAAAATTTGTTTGTGTGTGGTGTGCTTGCTGTGTAGCTGTACACCACACACTGTAGGACCAAACCTGTTACATCTTATATTTTTTATCTGTCATGTGTGGGGTGTCACGGGTTTTGAAAATCAACTGACAATTTTAAAATCTTGCCTTGTGAACCAGGCATAAAGCTTTATGTTAGTGCTGAGAGACATTTTCATTTATCTTTCCATGTGCATTCATTGTACAAGTTCAGCCTGTCTTACAGAGGACAGGGTTACAAGAGGTACAGTTTTGAATATGAAGTGGCCAGGAAAGGTTTTTAGATATTTTTATAATGTTTCTTTCTGTTGTAACTTTTATACTGTCTTATTGACAGTGTTAAGGAATTAAGTATATCTTGAAAAAGTGTATAATTGGGCAATGCTGAGAGGCCGAATGTCCTTCCAACTCAAATTAATTTCATTTGGTATTTCTATATCCAAGTTAAATTGTTCTACTACAATAATGTTTTACTTAACTATAAACACTTTTGTAAGGGTCTGCGTGTTACAATGACTGCATTACTAACTGCAATGCCAAATGTTTTTTAGCACAAATAAGTTGGTAAAGCTTCCGATTAAAGTCCACTGATTTTCAAGTAATGATCTGAAACTGCTTAAACAGCACAGTTTTTTTCAAGATAAAGTAACCATTTCAAACATTAGCAGAGATTTGTATGGATCAATCCCATCGGACTAATTGTATATACTGTTATTTCAAATATTTATTTCACAGTGTAATCACATCTGTTTGTGCTTTATTTTTAAGCTTCCCTTGTGTTTATGTGTTTATTTTTGTTATACCTTAGACATAAGAGGTAGCTATGAAATCAGTAGTTATATCAGCTATAGTGCTTTAAAACATTTTTACATGTACAAAATGTGTGTACCTGCTTTTTATAACTCAAAACTACAGACTTAAAAACATAGAAACTTGGCAAATTGTAAATGACTTAAAAGTTCAGCGTCTTGGCTTTCTGTAGATATGGGAAGCCCTTTTTTTCTCCATCTAGATTAGATTAGGGTCAATCTGACATTTTACAATAGAAATCTTACCGGCTTACATATTTTTAATAATTTAAAAAGAGAAGTTAATCCGAAATTTTAAACACAGAGGGTAAGGAAGAATATATTTAAGCTTAAAGTTTTATTGTTAGCTCTGTTTTTGTGGAACACACAAATGCAACTTTATTATCACACCCTGTTGGTTTCTCTTACCTTAAAATGCATTTTATTTTCCCAGCAACATCTTTAGTAATTATGCCTCAGTAATAAACTGTCATTATTAAACTGGAGGATGAGTAGTTTCCCATGAACCCATTCATACACAGATTCACACACTGACAGTCACCATGTCCTAAAACAGTAAAGCAGCCTGAGACCATCACACCACCACGTTTGACTGTTTGTATGTTGTTATTTTTCTAAAATGCTTTGTTAGTTTTCATGTAATCACAATATAAATACAGATACAACTATGACACTCTTCGGAAGTTTCCTGTCTGTTCCATATTTTCTCAGTTAATGGATAACGGCTCTTATTGTGAGTTACTGTAGTCCCAAAGCCTTAGAAAGGCCTTTGTAACCCTTTCCAGACTAATAGGTGTCAATGACTGTGTCCCATCTTTCTTGAATTTCTTTAAGTAGGGGAATGCTGTGTTGCTTCATGAGATGCTTTAGCCTGCTTCATTGCCAGAAAAGTTTTATGTACTGTAATTCCTCAGGTCAGGTAGGAATCGGGCCTGCTTATGGCTTGTGAAATTGAAAGTACTAAAAGATTGTGGCAAATCACAGTTACCTTTTCACAGCGTGCTATTGTGGTTTGGAAAGCTTTTTAACTTGATAAATAAAAACATAATTTGAAAACATACCCAGTTGTCTGGTATTGAAATTGTTTGATAAAATGAAACATTCAAGTGTGACAAAAAAGCAGAAAGAGAAGAAATGTGTCAGGGCACATATACGTCACATGGGCAAATAATCCACAGCACTGTATGCATTGCATATGCAGTATAGAGTGAGAACATCATTCCATAAAAAAATAAATTCTGAAAATACTTCATTAATAACAAGGAAAACTCATATGGGAATTAATTGTAGGGCTTACTGGGTGAACGGGTGAATGAAAAATCAGTCTTTTTCGGAATTCAAGTTTAAAAACAAAGTGAGACAACATATGGTCTATAGATGGTGAAATTGTACTTTTTCCCCTCTACATAATGACTCTTTTAATATCACCACTCTTCCATAAAGCCAGGTCTTGTGGGCTGCATGACAAATTATATTCTCAGCCAGGATGACTTGTGTCTATTGTGAATGTTCCTGATCTGTTCGTTTCAGTGGGCTGAGCCACAGATTGGGGAGAAAATAATGTTCTTTCACATTTAATTTTAATAGATGTATTGTTTCTTAATCTGAAACAATGTATGTTTCAGATTTGCATGCTAGGTAACAAGCAAAGATTGAGAGTACTTTCCAAGATATAATATGAAGATAATTCAAGAACAGATGTGGAACTCTCAGCTTAGAAAATTGTTTGTTTTTTTCGTTGTACTATGGATAGTGGATTGTTTGGCTTTTGTCATGAATGTTTGTCATTGTGTTAAAATTCAGATTACAAAGGTACCTTTTAGATTTGTAACCTGTTGGTTTTAAACAAAGCTAACAAGATGCATTTCTTATCACCCTATAACAAAGTCTCTACTCATTTTAACAGAGAAATGGTTCATCCTAAACAGCATTTTCTATTCGGTCTAGATAGGTAGTGAATTTTGGAAAATACTGAGTTAGTGATCTCAGATATTTAGCATACATACAGAAATGCAATTAAATCTGTTTTTGATAAAGTCTTCAGTTGGATAATTGTATAATTGTATGATAATGTAATGAGATGTGATGCGTTTTTCAGCTCATTCTGTTCTATGCTGTAGTAGCAGTAAAAAAAAACATTTGTAATATTAAATTGATGTGGCACAAATGTCATTCTAATTGTTCTAATTGTAGGGCAAGATATTTTTATGTGGCATCAGACATAATCTGAGATCTCAACACATGATTTTGATGATACCGGTAAAACAGGCTAAAGCACAAACACCTACTAAACTGTGAAAGTTATGATGAGAAATACAAAAGAAAAAACATTTTTTGCAATTTTTTTTTCTAATGCATAAAATGCTTATGCATTAGTATCTATCTTATTCATTAAAATATTACCAAATACAGAGTATACTTTTTTTGATTTGGCTATCTTGTGTAACCTCTCAAGTTGGTGGGATCTAAAAATATATATTTTTAGACACCTGTCTTTCTGGGATGTTACCATTCATCAGATCCTCATAAACAGGTATTGTAGTAAATGAATGAGGCAAGGAACTTGCGATGGTAACCTACATATCAGATTAGCTTGAGACAAGCCATTAGTTCACATTTGGGTTAGCTTTTGGCACAAAATAAAAGTGTTTTTTCAATTCTTAATAATTTGCACATACCTGCAAATGGATAGTATATACAGGGGTTGGACAATGAAACTGAAACACCTGTTATTTTAGTGTGGGAGGTTTCATGGCTAAATTGGACCAACGTGGTAGCCAGTCTTCATTGATTGCACATTGACCAGCTTCTCATCACTATAAACACAGTGTCAGCCTCACACTTGCACAACAATACGCACAGTGATTTGCGAAACACTAAACACACTTGTATACGTTAGAGACAGAAGTATATCATGATGTCTCTTCCTTGCAATTCCAAAGCACTGACTGACAAATCACCACAGCCATGAGCCAATTGATTAAACACACAAATCAGGTGTGCAAACACATGATTGCTTTATTGTAGACGCACCAATCAGGTTTGAGCTCTACAAAATGCAGAGGTGAGATCAAATCGACACCGCAGCTGTGCAAGGATGGATCCGTCATTCAAGATGGTTCTTCCCACATTGTCTTGCCAATGAGGATATTGCCTGCGATGTTGATGAAAGTCTTTGGCCAGATCCAGCTAAGCAAAGAGATGTGTAGCATTCAATTTTTATTCAGATTTGTTTTTGTTTTGTCCTTAACTTTACAGTACTTTTAACCTGTACTGTATTTTTATTTGTCTATTGTCCTGGCTCATAGTGTTGGGACATGTTTTGTTGTGATTGTCTATGTTGATTTTGGTTATATGAAGAGAAATAAATCATATTTTCAATAGTCTGCAGCATTGATCTTGTGTTTGGTGAATTTACCATGTTATATATTTGCACTTTCCCTGTGTATTTCACTTACAGTAATCTAATCACTGAGAGTTAGAATTACTAAGTGTTTTAAGTTAAACACAGCAGTGTTTGACTGGTTCAAACAGAATTAGGCCTTTTGAAATGTTTGTGTTTCATTTGGTAACATAATAAGGTTTTTATAAATGTGTATATAGTTTTTACAAGAGTGTTTCATTTTGCACAGGATATGAGGTGTTCTGCATATTGTTTGAGTGATTGTGATAATTGTATGTAGTGTCTTGAAATTTTGAGCCATTTTCAAAATCATGCTTAAGCCATCGTAAAAAACTGTTATAACCTGGGAGCAGAAAAGTTTCCTTTTACCACAGTTCTTTTGGTATTTAACAGTTAAACACAATGAGGTGGGAAATTAATTGTTGTAGCTCATATTATGCAGGTTTCTTCAAAGAGCTGTTGTAGATGCTGATGGCTGTGGCCAGGAAGGATCTCCTGTGGCGGTCTGTCTTACATCAGATGTGAAGAACCCTCTGACTGAAGACACTGTTGTTATACGACAGTCTCATGAAGAGGATGCTCAGGGTTCTCCATAATGTTCTTCATTTTATAAAGAATCCTTCTTTGCACAATGATCTCCAGAGGAGTCCCCAGAACAGAGCCAGCTTTCTTTATTAATTTGTTGAGCTTTTTTAAGTCCCTGGCTCTGATGCTGCTACCCCAGCAGATGATGGCTGAAGAGATCACACTCTCCACAACAGACTTATAGAAGATAATATATAGATTATAAAAGATGGTTGGAGTCTAATCTGACCGTTTGGATATTGACATGAGAATATTTTCCCAGCAGTATGAAAATATATTTTAGAACAATATTTCCTCTGCATAGGTTAGTGTCAAGAGGTAAGCTAGTGTTGTCAGAACCACACTAACTTACCACTCAACAATCATTTACTAAATGACAGGTATCCTCTGTTGGTGGGGTGTTTTTTGTATGTTTTTTTTTTTTTTTTAACCAAGCCTGGTTCTATTTTTCACTATGTTGTGGATTTATTGTATTCAAATGTGTACATTTTATTCCATGTCAGTTGTCCTACATAAACAGAACTTTTCTTCATCTCTGTTTAAAATGAAAATAACATATTTCTTGTGGCCATGTTTGAGTGCAATTTTTCAGTTCAATCATTTAAAGTTTACTCCTGTAATATGTGGACATTGGCCCAAGTTTTCTGTTCATTGCTTCTGACTTAAAAAGGTATTAGACAAAACATGATGAAGTGCACAGTGATGTTTCAGGCAGAATGGGCAGGTAAGAAATGTCTGAAAAAATGTTTACAATGTCCTGGCATATTTTCCCTATTCAATCTTTCTTCTGTATTTTTTTGTCTCCACAGTGTGTCTGTCATTCATTTAAAACATTTTTTCTTGGAATTTTACTTTGACTTGCTTTCAAAACATACTGGGAATATTTTGGTAAAGCAAACCTAGGGCTGACACTAAAGCTACAGAATAGTAAAGAACTGAGTTTAGCTTTCATTTTTAGTATGTTTCACAGGAATTTCATGAAATGGTCTCCCTTAATATCAAAATCACATGTTCATGCTCATTACTTTTCACACAATAGTTAGGACTTTTTGGTTTTAAAAAAAGGAAATTCATGTTGTTTTCACAATTTTTTATTATATCAAGATCTTGATATAATAAAAAATTGCATGCACCTTGGGGGTCAGTGAAGTTGGGCCAGAAACCTTTGGACATCTGCTTTTAATTTTAGCAGAATGTGCCTAGAGTCAGTGGACTGAAAAATAACCCTAAACCTTTAGCTTAATTTAACCAGAGTTCATCACCCTTGATAAACTAAAGAACATTTGTTTAATTACTTTCTTTACAAAGTGGAATTGGGTAAAGCAAAATGTTGGTTCAAATGGTAGTTTCAATGTTTATGTTCCACATGTGTTTGTAGGGTCTGAGCTAGTTTCCATTAAGCTGATTAAATGGGTACAAACTGTCATGTAGATATTGTTCCTGCAAAGATACTTAAAAAGGTAGTCACTGGTGTTGGGCCACGCCTTCAGGTCCTATTTAACATTTGTCTTAGTTAGGTTCTGTCCCAGCTGCTTTCAAACATGCTGTAGTCAGAACTTTTAAAATAATCTCACTGGACTGCTCAATTTCATCCAATTTCAGTCTGGCACATGCGGCGCCCTTCATTGAGGACTGTAGTATGTAGGTATGATGCACCTGGTTTACCACTACAGTATGTGGCAACTTCAGGGTCAGCTCTTTTTAAAGTTCAAATTGATGTCTCCCTGGCCCCTGACACTAGATCTGTGTTCTGGTGCTACTGGGTCTCACAGTAGTGTTTGATACGGTGGAAAATGCATTGCTTAAATCTCACTTGGAGAATTGTGTGGATACTTATGGCAACGTCCTGAATTGGTTTAGGTTGTATTTAGCAAGCAGGAGTTTCCCTGTTGTGGTTGGTGATGCATTTTCCTACTGTGGATTACTCTCCTGTGGGGTCCCGTAAGGTTCCATTCTTAGCCTTAATCTGTTTCCTTTGTACAGCCTACCTCTGGGGTCAGTCATAGGCAAACAATCTATATTTTCACAGTTCTTACCTTTATCAGTTCAAGACTTGATTATTGCAATATCTTTTAGACTTGTGTGTGTGCCACACCTCCCTTCATCACCTTTAGCTTTTCTAAAACACTGCAGCCCGTCTTTTAACCAACCCGTCCAGACGTCCACATTACCCCAGTGCTTTTATTGCTTCCAGCTAATTTTAGAATTCCGTTTTAAGATTTCAACATTTGTCTTTAACGCCATCATCTTTAACGCCTTGCCCCATTGGGTACTGAGGTCTTCAAATCAATGCACCTTGAAAGTACCATGGTCAAAGTACAAATCGTTCGGTGACTATTGTTTTGACAAGATGTGGAATAAGCTATCCCACAATGTACATGCTATTGTAAAATAAGCTCTTTTTAAATCTGAATTGAACACTTATTTATTCAGATATAACTGGCTTTTAATACTTAGTAGCACTGTGATGCTCTGACACTTTTTATGTGCCGTTGATGGATCTCGCATGTTCTCAGGTTTTTAAAATTTTGATGCTTTTATTTTACTCTTTTATTATGTGTGTGTGTTTTTGTTGATCTATTTCTGTTTTTTTACCACAGCATAGCACATTGGTCTTTTGGATGTTAAAGAAACTTTATTAGAAACTGCTTTAGGATTATTAACCATAAGGTAAATGATTTTATATTATGTCTCTGTAAAGATGATGCAACGGTTTTTGTTTCTGTGTTTTTTCACTATTGAAAGTGTTGGTAATCTAATCAGTTTTTCTGATAAGAAATTCAACACTGGGCAAGTGTTAATTAGTCAGTGCAACATAGGCAATATGCACAATAGCATACAGTTTGTACATCATAAGCATACGCATATCAATCATTTATGAACAGTTGTAGGAATTACATACACAATTAAAGCTGCAAGCAGCGTTGGATGGGCCTCGCAGATCAGCGCCGCTCGCCCTGTGTAGCCCAACTGAAGTTGCGCTCACTTGCTGTTTGGTGGCGAAGGACTAACAAAGACTTCCTGTTGTCCTTGTCTAATAAGGCATAATAATTTTGATGACATTTTCCAAAGTTTAAAACTTCTGGAGACTGTCAAAAAAGGTTAATCAGCCAAGAAACCTGTAATTTGGTTGTTTGTGGGCGGGGCTAAAGAGATGTCATCAATTGACTGTGCCAACATGGTCACCATTGATCCACGATGATGCATACCATATTTAGTGTGGGTCCAAAGATGTATGAGGGAAATAGAGCATTTAAAGTTTCCTTGGGGTACTGTTGATCCAAATTCCAATGTAATCCAACAGAGCTGTTTGGGGGTTGACAAGATCAACCATATTCATTTTGGTGTAAATTGGACCATACATGTGTAATTTAAAGCCGACCGTGTGCAAACGGCGAGACATAAAATTGGGCGCTCTGCCACTCCCATATGGTCCAGCTGACAGTCACTGTTAAGAGTAGAATTCAACATTAGACACTGCTTGAAACATGTATCAGTGAGAGTTTAAAAGGAGGGTATCTAACAATGAAACAAGTGACTTCCTTTTTTTAAGTGAGCGGGGCTAAAGTGAGTTGTTGACCATGCAAACATGTTCAACATCTGTCTACGATGATGCATGCAAAATTTGGTGTGAATCCAATGATGTATGTTGGAGATAAAGCAGTTGAAGTTTTCTAGAGGGTGCCATTGATCCAAATTCCAATGTAATCTAATAGAGCTGTTTGGGGGATGACAAATATAAACCATATTCAGTTCAGAGTAAATCAGACCCTCCAGCCAAACCTGTGAGTAGGGGAGACCAATTTACACCATCATGTTATCTGTCTTTGGGGATGGTTTCATGTTGATTAAATGAAGGAGATCAAATTTGGACCATCCGAAGTGAAACATTACACTTCCTGTTGTCAGGCGGCGGGGCTACGATGATATGAGCATTTGACCATTGAATATTGTTTGGGACCCAATGTGGAACAAACACAGAAGGGCTTCCTGTGAGCTTCCTGGAACGAGCTATAACAATTTCGTCTTTTATGGCGAGAAGACAGATTTTGAGGCTTGGCCATGCCCACGTGCCGTCATGTAGCAAAATGCTTTTGGTAACTTTTGATTCCTAATGCCTTGAGAGTATACTGCGTGATTTTGTAGTCTCTAAGACAGGGGTCTTAAACTCAACATACAAGAGGGCCGCAAGAGGTAGTGTCTGGGTGAGCCTGGGCCACATCAAGAATTGCACCAAAAAACTTACAACTGAGCAAACCTTTTTAATTATAATAACAAAATAAATAACTATTAACAAGTCAGAACATGAACAGTTCTTCAGAACACAGGCTTCTTCTACTTATTCCTAGTCCTTGCAGCCAGACACTCGGCAGTGCTTCTTCTCACACAACTGAGCCACATCTGGTTTGAGGGAGGAAGCAACTGAAACCCTCAGTATGGCTTTAAAGATGCTCATCTTTATGTTTTGACCTGAACTTTGACTTGTGAAAGTTCATTGAGGAGAAGAGCTTTTCACACAAATAGGTGCTGTCAAAAATGGACATGATCCGCTTGAACATCCTGGAAAGGCCAGGGAAGGTGGGGGGCAATGCTTTCAAAAATTGTTCAAGCTTGTCGGTTTTTCCCCTCCTTGAAACTGCCACCTTAACGTGGTGGAGGGGTTTGAGTGTTCAAATGATCCTAGAGGCTATGTTGTCGGGGGCTTAAATGCCCCTGGTAGCGTCTCCCATGGCAAACAGGCTCTAGGTGATGGGTCAGACAAAGAGCGGTTCAAGAATCCTTCATGAGGACCATTAAATCGAGGCACGTGACGTCGCCCGGTACGGCGGAGCCGGGGTCCCACCCTGGAGCCAGGCCTGGGGTCGGGACTCGCCGGAGAGCGGATGGTGGCCGGGTTGCTCCTCGCGGGACCCGGCCGGGCCAAGCCCGAACGAGAGACGCGAGGCCATCCCCCAGTGGGCCCACCACCTGCGGGGGGAACCATGAGGGACTGGTGCAAAGAGGATTTGGTGGCGGAAGAAGGTGGAGACCTCAGCGGCCCGATCCCCGGATGCTTAGGCTGGCTCTAGGGACGTGGAATGTTACCTCGCTGGGGGGGAAGGAGCCTGAGCTTGTGCGGGGGGTCGAGAGATATCTACTAGAAATAGTCGGGGTGGGTTTGCTTATTGCCCCCCAGCTCAGCTGTCTCGTGTTGGGGTTTACCCTGGTGGATGAGAGGGTTGCATCCCTGCGCCTTCGGGGATAGGTCTCTGACTGTCGTTTCGGCCTACGGGCCGAGCAGTAGTGCGGAGTACCCGGCCTTCTTGGTGTCCCTGTCGGGGGTGCTGGATAGTGCCCCTCCCGGGGACTCCATTATTCTGCTGGGGGACTTCAACGCCCACGTGGGAAATGACAGTGACACCTGGAGAGGCGTGATCGGGAGGAATGGCCTCCCCGATCTGAATCCGAGTGGTGTTTTGTTATTGGACTTCTGTGCTAGTCACGGATTGTCCATAATGAACAACCATGTTCAAGCATAAAGGGTGTCCATCAGTGCCCTTGGCACCAGGACCCCTAGGCAGGAGGTCAATGATCAACTTTGTTGTCGTATCATCAGACCTACGGCCGCATGTTTTTGGTCACTCGGGTGAAGAGAGGGGCTAAAGCTGTCCACTGATCACCACCTGGTGGTGAGTTGGATCCGCTGGAGGAGGAGAAAGCCGGGACAGACTTGGCAGCCCCAAGCGCATAGTGAGGGTCTGCTGGGAACACCTGGCGGAGCCCTGGGGCCGGGAGGTATTCAACTCCCACCTCCGGGAGAGCTTTGACCAGATTCCGGGGGAGTTGGAGACATAGAGTCTGAGTGGACCATGCTCTCCGCATCTATTGTCCGATGCTGCTGCCCGTAGCTGCAGCCGTAAGGTCCTGCGTTGCCTGTCGCGGCGGCAATCCCAGAACCCGGTGGTGGACACCGGCAGTAAGGGATGCTGTCAAGCTGAAAAAGGAGTCCTATCGGCTGTGGTTTGGCTTGTGGGACTCCTGAGGCGGCTGACGGGTACCGTGCGGCAAGCGTGCTGGCGGCCCGGGCTGTGGCAGAGGCAAAAACTCGGGCCTGGGAGGAGTTTCGGTGAGGCCATGGAGAAGGACTACCAGTCGGCCTCGAAGCGATTCTGGCAAACCGTCCGGCGCCTCAGGAGGGCGAAGCAGTGCTTCGCCAACACTGTTTATAGTGGGGGTGGAGGCTGCTGCCCCTCGACTGGGGACATTATGGGGCGTGGAAGGAGTAACTTCGAGGATCTCCTCAATCCTGCCATCAAGCATTCCCTGTTGGACGCAGAGGCTGGGGACTCGGGGTTGGACTCTTTCATCATCCAGGCTGAAGTCACCGAGGTGGTTAAAAAGCTCTGCGGTGGCAAGGCTTTGGGGGTGAATGAGATCCGCCCTGAGTACCTCAAATCTCTGGATGTTGTGGGGCTGTCATGGTTGACACGCCTTTTCAACATTGGGAAGGCGGTCGGGGACAGTGCCTCTTGACTGGCAGACTGGGGTGGGGGGTCCCCCTTCATAAGAAAGGGGGACCGGAGGGTGGTGTTCCAACTACAGGGGGGTCAACACTCCTCAGCCTCCCTGGTAAGGCCTCGCCAGGGTTTTTGGAGAGGAGAGTCTGGCCGATAGTCGAACCTCGGCTTCAGGAGGAGGAGTGTGGTTTTCGTCCTGGCCGTGGAACACTGGACCAGCTCTATACCCTCTACAGGTACTCGAGGGCTCATGGGGGTTTGCCCAACCGGTTCACATGTGTTTTTTTGGACCTGGAGAAGGCATTCGACTGTGTCCCTCGTGATGCCCTTGGGGGGGGTGCTCCAGGAGTATGGAATCGGGGGCCCTTTTTTAGGGGCCATCCGGTCCCCGTACGAGCGGAGCAAGAGTTTGGTCCGCATTGCCGGGACTAAGTCTAACCTGTTTTCCCCGGGGCATGTTTTGGGCTCTGGCAGGGCTGCCCTTTATCACCGGTTTCCTGTTCATATCTTTTATGGACAGGATTTCTGGACGCAGCCAAGGGCCGGAGGGGGTCTGGTTTCGGGACCAGTGGATTTCGTCTCTTCTTTTTGCAGATGATGTGGTCCTGCTGGCCCCCTCTAGCCAAAAGGGCCTACACCATGCCCCTGGGGCGGTTCGCAGCCGAGGGGTGAAGCGGCTGGGAGAAGATAAGCTTCCTCCAAGTCAGAGGCCATGGTTTCTCGACCGGAAAAGGTGGCTTGTCCTCTTCAGGTTGGAGGGGAGGTTCCTGTCTCAAGTGGGGGAGTTCAAGTATCTCGGGTCTTTGGTTCACGAGTGAGGGAAGAATGGAGCGGGAGATCGACAGACGGATCGGTGCGGCTGCCGCAGTAATGGGGGTTTCTGTGGGTGATCCGTTGTGGGGAAGAAGAGCTTAGCCCAATAGCGAAACTCTCGTTTACCGGGCGGGCTACGTTCCTACCCTCACCTATGCCATGAACTTTGGGTCATGACCCAAAGAACAAGATCCCGGGTACAACGGCTGAAAAAAGCTTCCTCCGTAGGTGGCC
>JAHHUM010001827.1:0-310720 GCA_036173005.1 Crenichthys baileyi | reverse complement strand
GAAGTTAACGCGCGTCCACAGTTAACTTCGGGAAGAGCGGTCAATCTTCGTCCTTTGGCCTCCTTGGCAAAAGGGAAAAGTATGATCTGACCGTCAGCAGTGGACTACAACAAAAACAAGGTGGCAATCCGTCTCCTTGAAACTCCGTGGTTTTTTGATTACGTGTTAAACTAACACCTTCGATCGGTAAAGTTGAAATTTCTGGCCTTCTTATTCCAGGAATTTCTGTCATGAACGTTCTTTTCGTTGGCCAACGGAGGAGAATAAATGAAGACTCCACGTAGGACTTCTTCTTCTCCAGAGGATGCTTCAGTTGCGTGGTAACCGTGTCGAGGTCTCCAGCTAAAAGCAAGGTTTAAAGCGTCGGCCTTCCATATATAACCTCATGTAACGTCAGACCTCTTGTGACGTCAGGCTTGAGACGTCCCCGTCCTACCAGCCGCAGTGCCCACTGGGATTTGTAGTGGCGGACAATACTGGATACAAAATGGCTGATGATGTCGGAAGGCCTGGTGGTGTCCAGCAATGTGTAAATGGTCCAATATTCAGCAAACAAGTGGTCCAACAATAAACACAAAGTTTTAAATCATTAGTTGTGCCTGTTCAATACAGCTGTATCACATTCGGAAGCTGTTTAGAGTGTGAATTCAAAAACTAACAACACACGTTCTGGTCCAGAATGGGGTAAATGTTGGGTTAATTAAATACCCACATCCAGTCAGAACATAAAGAAATTACAGCTACCTGTCCGTGGCTCCAGCTGACTTCCCCTCGACTCTTCACACAGCTCTCCAGGCGGATGGGGCTCCCAGAGACAAAGTGTTTGATCTCCATACACATCCCGCTTCCCACATTTCTTATCTATAGACAAATAAACAGACACATTAAATTTGATTTGCACAGAACAATTTTATCACACAGCCTATTTATTTACTTGTCTGTCTAATCTTTAGAAATACATAAAAATGTAGAAAAGGCTGGCCTGCTGCAGGTTTGAAGTTTAATTTTAATGCATTTCACATGTGAGGGCTCTGGGGATTCCCATCAGGATTCAGTGATCCTGATTGGAGCCACAGCTTGAGGGTGAGAGGTCAAAAAATCATATTATTGCAAATAAATGTCATCACTGTTTCTCCCACTGTGTGACTGACTGGATGAAATGTACTAGCTTCTTCTAAACAGCAGTACATATTTTTCTGGAGTAGGTAAAGAAATAACCTTCTTATTATGCAGGAATGTGATTGAAGAACAAAGACTCAAAAAAAAAAACATGGCCAGCAATGATTGGTCCCCCCTGAGGCTCATGTTGCGGTCCACGTTGGAGTCCCAGTGGTGTTACAGCTCTTGGATTTTCACTAAATTAGTTAATATAGTTACTTAGGTATCATTTTTGTTTTGTGACCATTTTACATATCCCTTTATTCAACCATGGTTAAGATGGAAAATCAAAGCTCATGAAGGGTCTACTGAAGTGAAAGCATTTCTTAGCAATCATATGTGCAATTTATAACCTTATTTGAGGCATGAACACACCAGAATACTGCTAAAAGTTGGCATGCACATCAGGCTTTCCTATTTTAGTTCAACCTTGCCCTCCAAACTACAGGACCATCTAGCTAGTTTCATATAACTATGAATAATTTCGAATATGTCAAAGATGTATTACACAATTAAATAAATATGGAAATATTTAAAATCTAGACTCAGCATATGCTTGAATCTATTATAATTATTTTAGTATGTATTTAAAGTATTTTATTTTCTGCACCACAGTTGTTTTTAGATAACTCAAACTGTCATGATGACTTTTAGTTTAGTTTAGCTTAGCCTCCTCTCCTGTGAAACCAGCTCCCAGTTTAAGGCTTATTATACCTTTTCTTTCTGATAAATCTTATAGTTAGAGTGCCATAGGTTTTCCTGAGCTATCTGTGTAATTATTCTGCTATAGGTTTATGCTGCTGGGATACATAACGATCACTTTTCCTCACTTTGCTACGTTCTTCTTCTACTCTCCGATTTTGAATTATTTCAAGTTATTACAGCATTTAACTTTATTTTCTCTCTCTGTTTTTTTCTCTTGATATAAGCTACATCTGGCCTGCTGTTCTGTTTATATTATGATCATTGCTTTTGGTTTTCATTTGTGTCTGTGTTCTGATTACTTCTGAGTTCTTTCATATTGTTGAAAAGGTCTTGCCATATTCAGTTAATTTCTCTGTGTGCTCCCTATGTGCTCTCTTTTGTCCTATATAGTTGAAAACTTTGTGTGTGTGTGTGTGTGTGTGTGTGTGTGTGTGTGTGTTTGTGTGCTCTGTCTTCTCAAAACCCCAGTCAGTCGTAACAGATGGCTGCTCACACTGAGCCAGGTTCTGCTGGAGGTTTCTTCCTGTTAAAGGGGAGTTTTCCTTTTCACTGTCACTACATGCATGCTCAGTATGGAGGGTTGCTGCAAGGTGCAAGCGACAGTCCACTGTCACTGCATGCTCATCCAGGAAGAACGAATGCTGGGTTTTTTTTTAGATACAGCATGTCTCTACATGCTCATCCGGGAGGAGGGAATGCTACAAGTCAATGACTGGATGCAATCTGCTGGGTTTCCTTAGACAGAAAAACTTTTTATCCAATTTGAATAAATAAATGAATCTGACTGCACTGTTCAATGGTTAGGATTAATTGGAATGTATGTACCTGACTTTCCTGAAGTGCCTTGAGACAACATGTGTTGTGAATTGGTGCTATATAAATGAAACTGATTTGAATTGAATTGAATCCTGCAGTGAGTATTTACAATAATCTTAGAATAGGCATGTCCACGAAACATGAAATGCTTTTTCTAGGGGAGAAGATGTAAAGATGCTGTAAATTGAGAAACAATTGAAGATAAACGTTTAGTTTATGCAGAAAATAGACTTATTTTTCCCTAAAGAAATTTCTTAAATACATAACATGAAATCATTAATAAAAAAGAATCATATTATACTGTATTAATGTCATATTCATTACAGTACCTGCATTTATTTTATGTTTACATCATATATGTTTATTTTGTAGTCCTACCCATATGCCTATCCATATACAGAATTAACTTTATCTGTCAGCCTTCCCCATCTCAGGGCAGGGCTAAAACTCACAAAGAGACTGGCCAGCAGCTGACTTGCTGTGCAGGGTGGCCAATCTTAGGGTCTAGTTTTGTTGTTTTTTTTCTGATGCTCTGTAGCACTAGAAATACCAAATAATAAAAAGCTAAAACTGAAATAAATAACTATTAACAAGTTAGAACATGAACTGTTCTACTTATTCCTAGTCATTGCTGCCAGAGACTTGGCAGCGCTTCTTCTCAGACAACTGAGCCACATCTGGTTTGAGGGAGGAAGCAACTGAAACCCTCAATATGGCTTTAAGATGCTCATCTTTAAGTTTTGACCTGAACTTTGACTTGTTAAAGTTTGTTGTGGAGAAGAGCTTTTCACACAAATAGGTGCCACCAAAAATGGGCATGATCTGCTTGAACATCCTGGAAAGCTCAAGGAAGGTGGGGGGCAATGCTTTCAGAAATTGTCCAAGCTTGTCTGTTTTTCTATTCACCTCCCTAACCTTTGCTTTGAGTTCAGAATTGCAGTGCAGATCAAGTAGCTCATTCTGAAGCACAGTGGGGGCATCTTCCACATCAGAGGAGAAGGGATCAGCAAAAATTTGAAAAGGTACTCTGTGTCTTGAAGTCTGCAAATCTGTGATCAAATTATTCCTGTAGCTTTCCAATGGCATCCATGAAATGTTGTGCCAGAATCCATGAGTGCCTTGCATGCAGGAAAATGGCAAAGATTTGTCTGGGAAAGCTGGGTTTTTCATAACACAAGTTTTCTGGAGAATGCTCTGACATTGTCATATGCAGGACTGACAAGTTGGCCTTGGCCTTGTAACTTCATATTCAGTATGTTTAGCTCCTGTGTGATGTCAACAAGAAAAGTTAAGTCCATTAGCCACTTGAGATCACTTAGTGCAGAAACAGTCACTCCATCTCTTTCCATGAAAGCTTTAATTTCTGCCCTTAACTTAAAAAATCTCTTCAGGACCTTCCACCTGCTAAGCCAACATACCTCTGTGAAGTAGGGCACATCCTCATATGTTGACTCTATTTCCTCTAAAAAAGCACAGAACTTTCTGTGCTGTAAACCCCTGGATCTTATGTGGTTGATGAACTTTATATCTTCATACATCACATTGTCAAACTTCAGGCATTTGCTGCAAAGGGCCTGCTGATTGATAAAGCAGTGCAGAGCAATGGCTTCTTCCAAACCTTCCACTTCCATTTTTCTTTGAACAAGTGCCACCAGTCAATTTTTCTTCCCCGTCATTGATGGCGCTCTGTCAGTTGTTCTTCCAGCAAAATGCTGCCATATAAGCCGGCATCCGCAATAGCATCACACAGCTGGCGGAATATCTCCTGACCGGTGTTCTGGCCATGCATTGGAATTATTGTGAGTAACTCCTCCAGCACTTCAAAATTGTCATCAACACCACGGACATGTATTGCGAGCTGTGCAGTGTCAGTGATGTCTGTGCTCTCATCAAGAGCGACTGAGAATGAATGGAAATGTTTAGCTTTTTCACACAGCTGATCATAGATATTATGTGACATGCCTGAAAAGCGCTCTGCCACTGTGTTGGCTGAAATGCTGATGTTGCCGAACTGACCCTTTTTTTCTGGGCAGACCATACTCACAGCCTGTAACATGCACTGTTTGATGAACTTGCCGTCTTTAAATGGGTTTTCCGCCTTGGCGATCATGTCAGTCAGCACGTAGCTAGCTTTGACACCCATATCACTCTCTTTTCCTACTTTCTTAAAAAAAATCTTGTTGCCTCAGTAGAGATGTTTTAAGTTTGCCGACCCTCTCCTGTCGTTCATTTCCCATGAATTTAGCATGCTCCTCGAGATGTTTAGTTGAGTAATGACGTCTGATATTATATTCCTTGTGCACGGCAACTTTATCCGTGCATATTAGACACATCGGGGTGCCTCTGTGCTCAACAAAAAAATATTCAGTCTCCCTCTTCTCGTGAAATTGTCTGTGCTCATCGCCAATTTTTCTCTTCACGGCAAGTTTTGAAAAAGACATGACTGGAGCTGGGTAACAGGGTAAATTTTCCCTCCACTCGGTGATAATCCTGAAGGACGATACTTTTCTAATTTGTGTTGTTGTCGTCACGTGCCCAAGCTACGGTAGCCCACAGGTGTTAAAAAATATAAACGCCCAGGTGCATGTCAGCAAAAATGAGCGGGGTTGCTGCTGTGGCGTAGAGATAGAGCACACGACCCATTTACCAGCCGTCGCAGGTTTGAGTCCCGGCCAGCCGACCTTTGCCGAATGTCTCTCCCGTCTCTTGCAACCTATTTTCCTGTCTGTATACTGTTAAATAAAGGCCACTAGAACTGAAAAAATCTTTTAAAAAATGCACGGGCCGCACTAACACCAATCTTTGATTTTGTGCAGGGGGCCACAAAATATCGTTTCATGGGCCGCAATTGGCCCGTGGGCCGCGAGTTTGAGACCCCTGATTTAAAGGATTTTACTTACCAGTATTTATTTATTAGCTTGTCTTAAATTTTGCACTATGACACTTTTGTACCTTTGCTGCTACTGGTTGTGTGAGCAATGTGGTGAGACTGTTACACTCGGTTTTGTCCATTTTCTCACTTCTAAATTCCTATTTCAGACCATTGTGCACGTACATAACTGAAAGGCCCGGACAATGCTTATCAATTATGTTTCTCCCAAACAAGCTTAAGACAAAACCAGTCTTAAAAACGAACAAATTTGTCGAAGGGCTCCTTTAAAAGACGAATTACTTTTTTTTGGCCCAAAAAAAAAAAAAGTTTGTGAAACCAAGGCAAGGAATTTAAACTTTTTTTCCCAAATTCTTTTCGGGCGTACTAAAAAATTTAATATTAAATACTTTATCTTAAAATAAAAAATTTATATGACCCCCTGTGATACATCTCTTTTGTTATTGTTTAAACATATTGTGTGACTCACTTGAACAAAGGTGATCACTGTTTCATAATCTTTTCCTTGAAAGATCCAAATTCTCCCTTTCCTCGTGGCTCATCGGCTCCCGGGCCGGTTAAAAGTGTTTTTTTCCAGGCACGGGTTTAGCGTTGGTTCGCTCAAATAGCCACTGCTGGCTCAGAGAGGTGGGGTCACACGTGTTCATGAAGACTCGACGCTCACTGGTACTGCTATCGATGCAGCTGTTACTGACTGGGGGAACAATCTCTACCTGAAGGACAGAAAAACAGCCTGCTATTGGGGAAGTTTTTTTAATTCCCCTCTTTTCATGTTTCCTTCCCCCCAGTCCCAAATTCTTTCATTTTTTCAGCCTTCAAACATGCAACAAAAGGAAAAAGGAATGTATGTTAACGCATTTAAAGTTTGGGGAACACAGCACTTTTCCCAATTACTCAAACATAACCTGGATCCAGTTTACGTTGTCTATACAGAGCCAAATCAAAGCATTTCTCTGGCTTTGTTCCCCCCGGGTATGGCCAAAAGCTGTTCCCCTTTTCATACCAAGGGGAGCCCTTTTACAAATTTAAAACGGGGCTTTTGTGTGGGGACGGATCGAAGAAGGCCCTTCCCGTGGGTTTGGGGTTTCGCCCACCCCGGGTCTTCCCCTCCAACCAAACGCAACACCCGGGCCGAAAAAAATTTGGGAAGCTAAACACAAAAAACCCACTGAGCATTTTCGGGGGTTGAAAATGGGGGCCTTTGGGTTAACAATTTTTAAAAAAATTTTTGTTTTAAAAACTAAACGTTTATTGATTTTCAAATTTTGGGCAATGAACTTTAAATGGGCACAGAGGGCCAGTTAAAGAATAACCCTCTTTTTTTTTTTTTTAAAAAAAGGAAAAACCTTACCATAAAGGCGGGCTTTTGGTCTGTGGTTGGGGGGGCTTACAAGGGGCCGGGGGGATAGTGATAAACTTTTGGGGTACCCTCTAATGTTTTGTTTAAACCCTAACCCGGGACCTCAAAAAATTTTTGATTTGTTAAAATTTGGCTTTAGGGGGAATTTAAAGAGTTTGTGTAGAAACCAAAAATGTCTGCAAAATTTAATACGATTATAAACTTTGGGTTAAAAAAAAGTGAGAAAAAATTTTTTCCTCCCGGGGATGAAAAAAAAAATTTAATTGCTTTTTTTTGGCGGGGCAAAAGGGGGGGTTCTACAAATATCAAATTATTGGGAGTATTTAGTTTTTCCTAAGAGTCTTCTCCCCAAAATAAAAAAAATAAAAATTTAATTTTTCCTGGTAACAGATCAAATGTCTGGGCCCAAAAATTTAACTGCATTTTCGGGGAAAATTTTACATTACCTTCATTTTATGCTTGGCCCCCAAAAAAACCGGGGAATAATTAATTTAAAATGGTATTTGCAAATTTTTGTAATTATTGATTATTGATTAATTGAATATTTTCAAGAATTTTAAATTTTAAAATTTCCAATAACCCCCGGATAAAATTAACCCCTTTTTTAACCCCCAAAACCCTTTTTTTTATGGGGCAAAAACCAGAGCGGGTCCTCGGGGTGTTGTAATGTTTTGGGCTAAAGGGACTCTGAAAATTTTAAAAATTAAATGTCACGTTTAATCAACCTTTTTCCGGGGCCAAAAACGGGGGAACTTTTCCCATTATTTTGACGGGGACAAAATCACTCGTTGCAAAAAATTTAAACAAAAAAAACCCCTTTTTTTGATCTACGTGAAAAGATTTATTAAATAAAACCCACCCCTGATAAAAATAAAATTGCTGTTCAATAATCTTTCCCCTACCAAAAATGCAAAGTTCTACAAAAAGGGGGTTTAAAAAAATAAAAACTAAAGGGAAAAAAAGCAAAACGGGCAGTGTGGTGTGTATTAAAATAAACCCCAGCAGTTAGGGGCAAAAAGGTAAATGACAAAGGGGAAATGTGGTTTTTAAAGCGGATTTAAAAAAAAAAACACCCCGGGCCAAGAAGGGGTAGCCCGGGGCGGGAAAACCGGGTGGGTCATAAAACCCCCAAAGAAAAGTTGAAAAACCCCTTCAGTTAGCCCAAAGAGTCATAAACCTTTTGGGGGGGAAGGGTTAGAAAGGCAGTAAATTTTGGAAAAAAAGGAAAAAATGGGAATTTCCCATGAGGTTACGGTTTTTCCAATATTCCAAGTTTCCCGGGGGCGCCTACCCGGTGTTCGCAGGGGTAGAGACAAAAAACTCTAAAGACAGGAGGGGCCTCAAGGGGATCAATTAAAAAGCACATCAGGGTTCAATACAAGGTTGCAGGGAAATAAAAAATTTCAAAAAACATCAGACTTTTAAGTGGCGATTCGATCGAAACAAAAAAAAAATTCCTATCTCTCTACCCTTTGCCCCAGATTTACTTCAAATTTAAAGAAAAATCAAAAAAAAAAATTAAAAAGAGGGGTTTATTACTTTGTGGGGAGCAATTTTTTTAAAGGGCTGCCGGGGCTTTTCCACCTTGGGGGAGAGGGGAGGGGGAAAAGTTGGAAGTT
This sequence comes from Crenichthys baileyi, assembly GCA_036173005.1. Lineage (NCBI taxonomy): Eukaryota > Metazoa > Chordata > Actinopteri > Cyprinodontiformes > Goodeidae > Crenichthys > Crenichthys baileyi. The sequence goes on along the minus strand of JAHHUM010001827.1, from coordinate 302,172 downwards.
AACGGGGCTTTTCCCCAACAGTTAACTTCGGGAAGAGGGGTTTAAAAATTCCCGTCCTTTTGGCCAAAACCGGCAAAAGGGAAAAGTATGTTTCTGGCCCATTTCAGAAAGGGGGAGCTACCAAAAAAAAAGGGTTGGGAAAATTCCCCTCTCCTTGAAACCCCGGGGTTTTTTTGTTTTCCCGGGGAAAAACTAACACCTTTTCCGATTTTTAAAATTTTAAAAATTTTCGGGGCCTTCTATTCCAGGAAATTTTCGTCATGAAGTTCTTTTCGTTGGCCAAGGGAGGGAGAAAAAATTTGAAGACTCCAGGGTTTAAGGTTTTTTCTTTTTCTCCAGAGGAGGGTTCGGGTTGCGTGGGAACCGTGTGGGAGGTCCCCGGGCTAAAAGCAAGGTTTTAAAGCGTCGCCTTTCCCATTTTAAAACCCCTCAAGGGAACGTCAGCCCTTCCTTGGGGGGCCGTCGGGCCCTTTGGATACGTCCCCGTGCCTTTAACCAGCCGCAGTGCCCCGGGGTTTTTGTAGTGGGGCCCAACTTTTGGAAATAAAAAATGGCTGGATGAGGGTTTTTGGGGGGGGAAAAGGCCCTGGGGGGTGTCCGGGAAATGTTTTAAATGGTCCAATTTTCAGCAAAAAAGGGGGGGGCCCAAAAAATAATAAAACAAAAAAAATTAAAAATTTCATTAGTTGTGCCTGTTCAATACAGCTGTTTTAACGATTGGGAAGGGGGGTTTAGAGTGTGAAATTAAAAAAACCCTAAAAAAACACACTTTTCTGGCCCAGAAGGGGGTTTAAAATTTTGGGAAAAATTAAATACCCTTCCCAGTATAAAACATAAAAAAATTTACGGGCTCCCCTGTCCGTGGCTCCAGCTGACTTCCCCTCGACCTTTTCACAAAAGCTCTTCCGGGCGGAAAGGGGGTTTCCCAGACCCCCAAAGTGTTTGTTTCCCCTTTTCCAAAATCCGCGTTTTTCCCACATTTTTTTAATCTAGAGACAAAAAAAAAACACACATTAAATTTGATTTGCACAGAACAATTTTATCACACAGCCTATTTATTTACTTGTCTGTCTAATCTTTAGAAATACATAAAAAATTTTGTGGGAAAAGGCGGGCCTGCTGCGGTTTGAATTTTAAATTTTAAAAGGGTTTTCCAGGGTTGAGGCCTGGGGACCCCCATCGGGGATTCAGTGATCCTGATTGGAGCCACAGCTTGAGGGTGAGAGGTCAAAAAATCATATTATTGCAAATAAATGTCATCACTGTTTCTCCCACTGTGTGACTGACTGGATGAAATGTACTAGTTTCCCTTTTTCTAAAAACAGCATTACATTTTTTTTGGGAGTGGGAAAAGAAATACCTTCTTTTTTAGGGGCCAGGAATTTTGTTTTGAAGAACAAAGACTCAAAAAAAAAAACATGGCCAGCAATGATTGGTCCCCCCTGAGGCTCATGTTGCGGGTCCACTTTGGGAAAGGGTCCCAGGGGTTTGTTACAGCCCCCGGGGTTTTTTTCACAAAATTTTATTTAATATAGTACTTAGGTTTTCCTTTTTTGGGTTTTGTGCCCTTTTACATATCCCTTTTATTAAAAAACCATGGTTAAATGGAAAATAAAAGGGCCCCGGAAGGGTCAAATTTGAAGTGAAAGCATTTTTTAGAAATCAAAAATGGGGGCAATTTATAACCCTTTTTTGAGGGCATAAACCCACACCAAAAAAAATAACTGTAAAATTTGGGCTTGGCCCCAATCAGGTTTTTCCCTTTAATTTTTTGTTCAACCTTTGGCCCTTCCAAACTACGGAAAACATCTAGCAGTTTATTTTTAAACTAGAATATTTAAATAGGGGTTTAAAAAAGATGTATTACACAATTAAATAAATATGGAAATATTTAAAATCAGCCCCGGCAAAATGCGGAATCTAGTTATTAATTATTTTAGTATGTATTTAAAGATTTTTTTTTCTCCCCACCCACAGTTGTTTTTTAGAAAAACTAAAAAACTGTCATGATGATTTTTTAGTTTGATTTGGGGGGTTTAGCCCTGTTTCCTGTGGAAACCAGGCCCAGTTTAAGGCTTATTTTTACCTTTTCCCTTTCTAAATAAATATTTATTTTAGAGTGCCATAGGTTTTCCTGAGCTATCTGTGTAATTATTCTGCTATAGGTTTATGCTGCTGGGATACATAACGATCACTTTTTTCCCTCACTTTTGGCTACTTTTTTCTTCTACCCCTGGGATTTTGAATTTTTTCAATTTATTACGGGCTTTTAAAAATTTTATTTTCTCCTCTGTTTTGGGGGGGGCTTTGTTTATATGGGGTTAAAATCTGGCCTGCTGTTTGTTTTATATTAGATCATTGTTTTGGTTTTTCTTTTTGTGTCTTTTGTTCGGGATTACTTTTTGAGATTTTTTTTCAATTGTTGAAAAGGTCTTCCCAAAAATTTATTTAATTTCTCTGTGGGGCTCCTTATGGGGGCTCTTTTTGGGTCCTTATAGTTGAAAACTTTTTTGGGGTGGTGTGTGGTTTTTGTTTTTGTGTGTGTGGGGGTTGGTGTTTTTTGGGTGCTTTGGGGTCTTTTTCAAAAACCCCCAGCCCAGTCGAAACCCAGTAGGCTGCTCCCCACTGAGCCGGGTTTTTCGGGCTGGAGGTTTTCCTTCCCTTTTAAAAGGGGGATTTTTCCCCCTTTTCACTGTCACAAAACCAGGGGCATGTCAGTAGGAGGGTTTGCTGCAAGGGGGCAAGCGAAAGCCCCCTGAAACCTTCCAGGGTCCATCCGGGAAAAGAAGGAATGCGGGGTTTTTTTTTAGAAAACCGGAATTCTTTTAAGGGTAAATTGGGAAAGGAGGAAGGGGCTCCCAAGGGTCAATGACGGATGCCAATCGGGTTTGGGTTTTTCCTTAGACAAAAAACCCTTTTTATCCAATTTGAATAAATAAATGAATCTGACTGCACTGTTCAATGGTTAGGATTAATTGGAATGTATGTACCTGACTTTTGTGAAGTGCCTTGAGACAACATGTGTTATGAATTGGCGCTATATAAATAAACTGAATTGAATTGAATTGAATAGATAGAAAAAAATTTAACTTATTTGAATAAAAAACTTAACTTGACTGCATTGTTCGATAACAGTAGGATCAATTTGGAATATATGTAACTGACCTGGAAACTGTCTGTATGATACGATTGAATTTACTTTTTTTGTGAGGTGCCCTTTGATGTGAATTGCCAATATAAATAAACAGAAATGAACTGAACTCACAAGCTGTTACTATCTTCTTTCTGAAGGCCTCAGAGAGCTCTTTTGACTTACCATGGTGTTTATTCTCACACATAAGGACCCCACCAAACTAAATATCTGAGATTTAAACAGAGCAGGCCCAGTCAGCATGCTGTGTAATGATGTGTTTATTGTGTGCACCTGATCTCATGAGCCTGTGTGTGATCACTTTTGCCCAACAGTGGTGCTCTGATTTGTTAGTGTGACTGAAAATGTAATATTCTAATTTTAATAATATTTGTTCTAATAATCATGAAGTAATGTTTTATTAACCCTTTCGGTTTGCATTGTAAACTGGTTGTTGGAACACATACAAATTGTTGTTCCTTATTAGTTTTAAAACTAATTTGGCCTCATTCCAAATTCCTTAAAATAAACTCTGGTTCTTACACATAAATATCCACACTGAACTGTGATATCATTGCATCATTTTACTAGTTATTGGTTTCAGTTTATTCTTTTTATTTATTTATTTTTGTGGTTCATCAGATTTCCTTATTCTTTTCATTTTTGCTTAGTAGTTTTAGTTGAGTGTTACCAGCCTAGTTAAAGAGTTTGTTGACTGAAATATTTTAACTTGGAGTTGTATTATTATTCTGTAAATGAATTCTTATATTTTTGAGAGAAGTTGTATGTTTATTCTGTATATGTGCGCAGGGCTTGCTGTTACCGAACACCAGTATCTCTTTCATCTGTTATTCTATAATACCACTCCATATTGGGATTAACATGTAAATACCTGACAGACTGAAAGTTGTTTGGCTAATTATTCCTGATCAGACGGTGCACTGATTTGTTAGTGTGACTGAAAAATTTATATTCTAACTCCATTAGTAATTCTGTTAATAGTAATTAATTATAACTATTGACAGTTGCTAATATTTAACCAGTCACTTTTGCCCAACAGTGGTGCTCTGATTTGTAGTGTGACTGAAAATGTAATGTTCTAAATTTAATATTTTCTGTAATAATTATTCATTATTATTCGTAACTAATAGGCGAACTAAGCGTATTGTTGCAAAACAGTGAATAATTTAACCATGAAAAATGCATTTTTTTTCAATTACACTTTGCAAAAATGTGCTTTTCTTCAGTTTTTATTGTTTATTCATATTTCTTGGATTTTTCAGTATTAACATTTATACTAAATATCCATAATTTCAGACGTTAGCAGTAATATTCACTTGACTTTGTATTCATTGCATTAAGTCACTATAGGGTCTTCACAACACATGGATGCAGTGATGCAACTTTACAAAATGTTTTGCCCAGTTGAATCAGTTCTGCTCTTACCTCCCCCCATGCAGCAGCAGGGGGCTCGATAGGTGGGTAATGTCTCGGCAGATCCCAGGCCACCTCACTCATGAACCACCTGAAGTTTTTGCAGCTCAGTCGGCTGCGCAGTTCCTTCTGTGCTGTCATATCTCCAGCCGACAGGTGGCGGTATTCGGGCCGATGCTGGTAGACGTATTCGGCATATTCGTCCATCCACACCTCTGCCACGCGTTTGAGATTCTGTGATCGATCAAAAAGCTTTGTGAAGTGATAGCTACAGAATGTTTGAAAAATGTATTCAACAACTGGGTTTACCCTACATTAAAGTGTTGAGGTCAAATCATACAAAGCCAACAGTTCGTTGATAATCTAATATTCAGTTAGCATATTTTACTCTATTGAATGTTGTGATATTGAAATTAGTTTGCACCACCAGCAATCAGAACCGTCAGCATTCTGCTAAGGCCCGTTTGCAAAGGTTCTTGATCGGAATAAAACAAAAGGGCTAAACCTTCAGCTCCATTCTGAGCCAATTTTTAGCCTGAGAGGTGATGGAAACGCGTAATAAATGGTGCTCAGCTACATCTCAGACGATTTAGCTCTTGAAGAGAATTTTATATTCTGTGGTGGTACTTTAAAAACAAAGGACAAATTCTTCATTGTTGCACCTGCGTAGGCCCACATCTCACTAATGAAAGACCACCAGTAGAGAGGGAGAAGAATGCAAACTACACTGCATTCTTCATCTAACTCCCCTTTGATAGAGTACAGTATCCAACATCAAAATACATGTTTGAAAGTATTTCTTGCATGTTTTAAGCCTGCATATTTGCTTAATTCCATGCCAAAACATAGAAGTTTGTCCACTTTGGTTCATGGATCCATTCAAATTCGCAGTGGGAAAACCTTGATGTTGTTAGATCATGTATTTATATGAAACCAATGTTTTTTTGGCTTGTTTTTTAAGCTTTTGCAGCTAGAAAACAAAACCTGTAAGGCTGCATTCATACTTCCCAGCCCACTGTATTGTGAAGTGTGTAAAAAACTGTTTCTGAACTGATCTCAGTTTTAATTTTGCCAGAGATGTATTTCATTTCCAGCATTCCAACAGGCTAATGTTTTTGCTTCTGTTTACTGAACCAGATTCAAGGACTAGTTGTGTAAAAATGGGGTTTAGGAGCACAGCTTTGGTATCTGAAGTAAGCCCTCATGAATAAAGTGTGGAACAGGTCTAACATAAATTAACAAGGAAGTCTGAAAAACTGGGCTTTTGTTTCTTAAATATTAACTTTTTTCAATAAAGAAAAACGGTTTATGATGATGCACCAAGCTGAATTTTAAGGCCAATTTCCGATCTCAGTTTTTTGTAAGCTTTGATCTGCTGATACCAATGTTATCCAAAAGTGTAAGGTTACATATGAGAGCAACATGAAAATGCAGTGCGTATTCCCCAGAGAATGAAGATCCGAGCCTAAGCTTCCAAAAGGCTGCCAATATTTACAAATCCAGCCTTCACCAAAACAGAGGTTTAAAGCTCAAAATGATTAAACAGATCAACCCTACATATTGGATGTCCTGCTCCTTCTCACTCTCTTGCTGCCTAAATGTACATAATATTGCTTCCTTTTAAATAGCTACTTAACTCTCTGTGTCTCATCTGACTTCATTTTAAACACTGTAACTGAAGTCTAGCTTTGAGTCTTATGAACTGAGTATTCACCAAATGGAAAAAGATTTGATTTCTTTAGTTTTGATTGAGTTGCTCCTTGTCAGGCCAGATTAAGTTGAACATTGGCAGATTCCTGTTAACAGGAGATGAGTTGCTGCATCTGCACAGATTGAATATCACAATGAAATGTTTTGGCCTACAAAATCAGCAGTGGCAAAATTATTTGAATCACTAACTATTCCTGTAATATATAAATCTAAATGAAGCTTTTTATAACGTCTACGACATACATTATATAATGTATACTATATTTATATTATTATATTATTATTAATTTATATTATCTGCTGGGGTAGCAGCATCAGAACCAGGGACTTAAAAAAGCTCAGCAAGCTAATAAGCAACATGCTGGCTCTGTTCTGGGGAACCTCTGGAGACCATTATGCAAAGGATTCTTCATAAAATGAAAAACATTATGGAGAACCCTGAGCATCCTCTTCATGAGACTGTTGTACAACAACAGAGTGTCTTCAGTCAGAGGCTTCTTTAGATCTTCTGTACGACAGACTGCTACAGGAGATCCTTCCTGCCCACAGTCACCAGCATCTAAAATGGCTCTTTGAAAAAACCTGCATAGTATGACCTACATCAACAAGTATTTCTGAATTTTAATTTTCAAAGTTGGCAAGAGAGGAATATAACACAGAGGCCCATTTCTGTTCAAATAATTCTTCGAAATAGTCAAGACAAGATAACATGCTATTTTATTAAGTCAGATGTCTGTGGATCTTCATGTGACAAGAACATCACTACCCAAAACCTGCCCGTATCTCCAGTCACAGCAATAATTACAAAGTAAACAGCAACTTGCACTGTGACAAATAGGCTGGATGAGGATCCAAGTATATCTTGCAACACACACAGTAAGGAAGATGGTATGGGGGACAAAATAATCTCCAAAGCTCACCACTAGAGAGCTGCAGCAGGGTTGCATCTTAGGGTCACCCAGCCTCCACAACAATGCTATGCAAACTGGCTTGTTGGGAGGTATACCAGGAACAGCCTTTAACTGGAATGGTGTAATTGTGTCACATGTGACTAGGGTTATCCTTTTCAGCAACAAGCACTCCAGGTGAGTTCGATGTAAAACAAATGATGAGTAGGTGTGATAGACCACTTTTGTCATGAAAACTGTTAACTACAGTGGAGGACCTGTAAACACAGCCAGATGGTAAGGCGTATTTGTCACTTCCTGTTTTCGCTGTTGCACTCGGTGGATTGTTTGGTGTGTGAAGGCTCTCTCGTTTGATCTGATTTCTCTCTACTGTGATATTTCTTACTTGTTCTAATACATAAGCACGTTAAAACACATACTTTCTGTTGCTGCATTTAACGTTTGGGGACTCTCTGCGTCTTGCACGGTTTTTCTAGTAGTGGTAAAGGGTCGCTAGCTTAGCGTTAGTTTTAGCTCCACCATGGGTACCCATTCTGCTGTTTCTCTCTCTGAGTCTCCTCTCTCCTGCTCCCCGTGTCAGATGTTCAGTTACTCCTCTGCCTCCTTTAGTGATAATGGTACGTGTAATAAATGTAGCATTTTTGTAGCTTTGGAGGCAAAGGTGTCGGAATTGGAGGCCCGGCTCCGTGCTGTTGAAAAACCAGCAGATAGCCGAGGCCCCTTGGCCACCGAGGGTAGCTCCCCGTAGCAGTCCTTCAGCAGAGCCCTCGCAGCCGGGACTTAGGCCGGCTGGATGACGGTACGTAGATAGCATAGTCCTAGATCCCAGCCCACAGGTCACCACTAACCCGTCTGCGTTTCTAACAGATTTTCCCCGCTCAGCGACACACCCACTGAGAAGCCAACTCTGGTAATTGGCAGCTCCATAGTCAGAAACGTGGCACTAGAGACACCAGCGACCATAGTCAAATGTCTGCCAGGGGCCAGAACGGGCGACATCAAATCCTACCTGAAACTGCTGGCTAAGGATAAGCGTAAATACAGTAAGATTGTTATTCACGCTGGCGGTAATGACACACGGTTACATCAATCGAAGGTCACCAAAGTTAGTGTTGCTTCAGTGTGTAAGTTTGCCAAAACAATGTCGGACTCCTTAATTTTCTCTGGTCCCCTCCCTGATCTGACCAGTGACGACATGTTTAGACGCATGCTGTCATTCAACCGCTGGCTGTCTAGGTGGTGTCCAGAAAACGATGTGGGCTACATTGATAATTGGCAAACATTTTGGGGAAAACCTGGTCTGATCCGGAGAGACGGCATCCATCCCACTTTGGATGGAGCAGCTCTTCTTTCTAGGAATTTGGCCGAATTTATTAGTTCTCCAAAACTCTGAACACCCAGGGTTCAGACCAGGAAGCAGGGTCGTAGTTTAATACTCCTCTCTGCAGCTTCTGTACTGCTACCCACCCATTACCCTATTAAGACAGTGTCTCGCCCACGGCCAAAATTTAATAGATTAAAAAATAATCTAAAAGGAGGAAATCAGGAAAATCTCATAAAAATAAACACAACTCTTCAAAGACTTTGCTAGTTAGTGACCTGATTTGTGACAATTAGATTGATTTATTTTGCCTCACAGAAACCTGGCTGCAGCAAGAGGATTATGTTATTATAAATGAGTCAACTCCTACTAATTATTTAAATTTTCACATTCCTCGAAATACTGGGTGAGGATGAGGAGTAGCAACCATCTTTCAGTCCGATTTATTGATTAGTCCCAGACCAATCAATAGCTACAACTCTTTTGAATATTTAATCTTTAGTTTTCCTCATCCAAATTGCAAAGCACTAAAACCATTTCTGTTTGTTGTTTTGTACCATCCACCAGGCCCTTACTCTCAATTTTTAGATCGGTTTTCAGACCTTTTATCTGATTTAGTGTTAAATACAGATAAAGTTAATATAGTGGGGGATTTTAACATTCATGTTGACACTGAAAGTGATAGCCTAAATATAGCCTTTAATGCTATCTTAGACTCAATTGGCTTTGCTGAAAACATTAACAAACCTACCCACCTTTGTCTTCATTCTCTGGACCTTGTGCTGACATATGGTATTGAGTTTAAAGACATAACAATATTTTCTCATAACCCTGTCTTTTCTGACCATTTTTTAATTACCTTTGAGTTTAATTTAACCGAGTACTCCACACCTGAAAGAAAATTTCATTATAGCAGATCATTATCAGACAATGCTGTAACAAACTTAAAGAATTTGTTCCACTTTTAACTTCCTCATTATCACAGAAAAACACGGTGGAGGGCAGTAATTTTGTTTCTTCCCCTTCACAAATTGATAATTTTGTTCATAGTGTTACTTCATCATTGTGTGGTGCATTAGACAATGCAAAAAGAAGGTAATTGTTCATAGGAGGCTGGCTCCCTGGTTTAATTCAGAGCTGCATACTTTAAAGCACAATGTTAGAAAATTGGAGAGAAAATGGCGCTCTACAAACCTAGAGGATTCCTACGTAATCTGGAAAAATAGCCTACTGTTGTATAAAAAAACACTTCGCCTCCCTGTTGGATGGAGTAAGGGGGAGTTAGGTTTAGCCTAAACCAGCTCAGTATTGGTTGAGGTGCAAACACACCCTCCATTTCTGCTACCTGTATGACCCCTTCTCTTTTCCAATGGTTATAATCAGTCTGACAGAGAGAGGTATCCCAATCCTTGTGGTTTTAAGTACAAGAATGAACATCAGTGGGACCCTTTGTGGGGTGCCTTGAAACGACATTGTTGAAAATAAGCGGCGTTTAACTAAATAATCTGAACTGAAACTATCTGTGTAGTTATGCTGCTATAGGCTTAGGCTGCTGGAGGACATAATGACCACTTTCACCCTCTTCGCTACATTCTCACACTACTCTCCAATTTTGCATTATTTGCTGTTATTTCAGTTTTTAACTTTTATGTTCTCCCTCTTTTCTCTTCCTAGAAGCTACACCTGGCCTGACTCTGTGTCTACCTGTGACACCTTTCTGGAGGGGTGCATTGTCCAAGCTTCTGCTGGCAACAACTTAATGCTCACCTTCTACAGATGATCCACTTGGCCCTGTCTTTCAGTGTTTAACCCTTTCTCTCTCCTAGATATAGCAATTGACTGAGTTTTTACTGTAACTAATTATATGTGCTCTCTTTCAGACTCTATCCTTGAAAACTGTCTCAAAGTTTATCTGTTCTTTCTTTCTAGATGAAACGACTAAAGGAGCTACATCCACTAACATTTACTTTTCCTTCCCATAGAAAGTACTCCTAGATCAGTGCTTTTGTGTTCTTTTTGTGTCTCTGCTCTGTTCTCTCAAACCCCCAGTCGGTCGTGGTAGATGGCCACTCACACTGAGCCTGGTTCTGCTGGAGGTTTCTTCCTGTTAAAAGGGAGTTTTTCCTCTCCACCGTCGCTACATGCATGCTCAGTATGAGGGATTGCCGCAAAGTCAACGCCAGTGAATGTCCACTGTCGCTACATGGTCATCCAGGTGGAGTGAATGCTACAAATCTCTGACTGGATGCAATCTGCTGGGTTTCCTGAGATAGAATTTTGTTTTATCCAATTTGAACAAATAACTGAATCTGACTGCACTGTTCATCTTCTCTGCAAAAAGCATTGGAAACCTCATTAGAGTACATGGTATCATGGACTCTTTAGCAGATCAAGACATGTAAAGAGATCTTGAGGTCTCTGCCAGAAAAGTGAAAATTAGTCATAATCTTGTTTTTCAGTAGGATGATTAAAAAATTTTGACAAATAAACACCTAAATTCTATAGAAAACAATGAATGACCATTTTATCATACAGTGTGCTGCTGTCACCTTTGCCAAGCTGATCCCACCAGGAATCTTGTACGGAACATATTTTCTGTAGATATGTCCCACCCTGGAGCAAGGGATGTCCTCCATCCGACCTCCACACATCCACACCTACAGAAACACACACGTGCATGTGTTGTCTAAAGGCTAAAAAGAGGTGTGAAATTAAAAAGGCAGATGCAAAAGCTGCATCTAAAGGGCTTGACGGTCTCTGTTGATGAGACACAACTTCAAGGCAACAAAAGTAGACAACATAGCAACTAAAACAATGTCAGTGTTTGAATGTAGATAGTTTACATAACAGCAAAAGCTGCAGAATAAATTAAGGAAAACTTTCCTGAAACATCTTCAAAATCGTTCAACACAGCTTTTAATTCCTTTTAAATCACAACAAATCAAAAACAAATCATCCTTTTAAGAATTGTTCTCATCTAGTTTTTTTGCTACTCATTATGTGACATAACAGACATTAAGCTATAATTCCTGACTTTAATCCTTCTTTAAAGTAAAGAAAAGAGCCATTATTTTCCTGTTTGGCTTCCAATGCTGAAAATAAACCATGAAAAACAAAAAGGATGACATAGAAAGGAGGACTTAACTGCAGCAGGCAATCTAGAAAAAGGATTTTGTCTTTCAAAACAATAGCTGAATGCAAAGATAAACTGGAAGGCAAAGAGAAAATGGAAGGAAAGAGAGAAACAGAGGTGTGTTCCTGCAGAGCAGTCATTAGTTGATGAGAGCTTAAGTGTGGCTTCAACATCCTCAGTTCCAAAAGTGTTTGTTCAGTTGGCCTTGAAAACCAAGATGGTGGAACACTGGCACGCTAATTTTGTTTTCATAAAAATGCAACTAATTCTCCATGAATTTATGGTAGATATTTTAACTAAGGTGAGACTCCATACACAAAACCTTAAGTAAGTTAATAAGTGTGAAAGAAAGATAGAGAGAAAGAAAGAAAGATAGAAAGAAGGAAAGAAAGAAAGAAAGAAAGAAAGAAAGAAAGAAAGGAAGAAAGAAAGAAAGAAAGAAAGAAAGAAAGAAAGAAAGAAAGAAAGAAAGAAAGAAAAAAGAAAGAAAAAAGAAAGAAAGAAAGAAAGAAAGAAAGAAAGAAAGAAAGAATGAAAATGGGAAGAAATGAAAAAAATAAATTAATGAACTGGGTAAGGTAGAATGAATGAAGGAATTTAAGGAAATAAACAAAAGGACAGACTGAGGGAACACAGAAAATGGAACAAGGAATACAGCTTCGACTTTCTTTTTCCATACTTGTAAGTAAAGTTTAAATTCCAAACTTTTCAGCACTATGCCAGACTGTGTAGGAGCCTAGAACTCTGGGAAGGTTTGCACCACAATATGAATGAAAAACAATGAATTTTGAAATAATGTAATAACTGAGGTCATCTAGTTGTTAAATTGAGCAGAAGCTTTTTTCTTGAGTTTGTAACTTTACCTCAGCCTTGAATAAATAAATTTTGGCTCATTAATGCGTGTTTAATAAATTGTCTGAGAAGCATCTCTGTCTACGTGAAATGTTTGTATTGGGAAAATGTTCTATCCCCTCTCTATGCATGTGAGGCCATAGTGCCTTTGTATGTTCAGACATTATCTTACTGTGTGAGCCGGAAACATTCGGTGGTCCACCACCAGTGTCACTAGTACAGAGATGCAGATTAATTGTGGCAGTGAACAAAATGATTGTGTTCTGCTCACAAGCAGGGTCTGGTTTGTCTGTGGGAGCAGCAGTTTGCTTGTAGGGATTAGTATGAGAGCCTGTTAATCTCCTCACCTCAGGAGACTGGCTGTCTGCGCCGTATCAGCTAATGGGGATCTTAATAAAGAGGAAACCAAATTGAATATCTGAGCACATAAAGTAGACCTAGGAGGCACAGCAAGGCATGTGCTGATAGCATAATTTCTTACCATGATAATCCTGGGTGAAATAATAACCTTGGTGTGGGATATTATCTCACTAATTACATAAATAAGATGAAAAGCTTTCAACGAGAGTTAAAAACATCAGAGCCTTTTTCACCGCGGCCAGCATTGGGTCAGGAGGAGGTTTATCTTTCGTTTCACACTCCCAGCTTCAAATAGAGGAAATTTTCACTTTCTACAGAGAGGTTAGCTCCAAGGCAAACTTATTTGGGTTATATATGTTTATTTCCAATTATTTTCCAGCTATTTTTGACTGATAATTGATGCCACATTCAAAACACAAATTTGTAGTTGTGTTTATTCAATATTTTTTGGCACCGTCTTCTGTGTTTATCAGCTTGAATGAGCCTTATCCAGCTATAACCATTGGAATTTGATCCAACTAGGAAAAAGAGTAACCTTATTTACATTTCTTGGTAAATGGTGATAAAATGCCAGACAATCGCCAACACTCAGTTTGACACTCAGTCAGATGAATGGTTTCCAAACCTTTCAGCTTATGATCCAAAGAGGCTGAATCCAGTTTCACCTCTTCACCATAATGCTTATTCAGAAGTGTGATGCATCCAAACTGTTTGTGTTGTAGTTGGAGACAAAATGGGACATGGCTTTCTGGCCCCTTAAAACAGAGATTCTTCAGGGGCACACTTCAAAATTAGGGGTATGTGAAATACACACAACACCACAAAGTCTGGTTCATCCTTGGTTACAATTTCCAGATGTCTAAAGGTGCCTCCTAATTCTGTTCAAACAGAAGCCATATCTCAAGACAACAGCCATGAAGTTAAAGCTTAGAGGCAGAATTGTCTTCCAGATTGAGCTGAAAAGGTGGATGCAAGCATGGCAGCCTGAAAAACTGTCCCTTTTACACCAGTTCTGTCAGGAGGAATAGTCAGAATTACAGCAAACTATTGAGAGAAGCTTGTGGATGAAAACTCCAGCCATTTCACCCGAGTAAAACAGTTTAAAAAGGAAGTCTAACTCTAGTAAGGAAATGTATGTAAACTTCTGACTGAAGTAAGCTAAAGAAAACATTTGAAAAAAAATATCTCTCTCATTATTCTGGCATTTAGCAAATATAAATTTGCGTACCTTACCCAAGAACAGAAAGGTTTTGTCTGATGTAATGTCTGGCAGTAAAAGAGCTTATGTTTCTTTGTATGTAAATCTCTATTTTCAACTGTACACATATATTATTTTACCTTGAAGGAGATCTCATACTGTTCTCCTCCCCAGATTTCTAGCCCTCTGTCATATCCTCCCAGTTCCCAGAACCACTTCCTGTCCACAGCAAACAGTCCACCTGCCATCACTGGAGATCTAAAAGAGAAAGTGAGACAGACACTTTTACCCTTTGCTTTTAGGTTAGGACTTACTGGTGGCCCATCCATCTATGATAGTGATTTCCTGGGCTTCTTTTTAAATCTGAGTCAGGCATATCTGGCAAATAAAGTGGACAATATGAAAGAAGACTGTAAATATGCCAGTAAATATACCACTGGCAGATTTTAGATTTAAATGTACCAAGATCTTTCTTCTGACTAAAAGTAATATGTACATTTTGGATTGAACCAGCCAGAGTCTCAACTTGAATCAGTGAGAATCCGTGGAGGAAGCTAAAGATTAGGGTAATGGACAGGAGGTCTTACAATGACTTGAAGCTTGACACCAAAGATCACTTGTTAAATTAGATGTGAAAACACACAAAAGGTTGCCCAGTAATTGTTAAAAGGGTCTGATTGCTGTTATGCTAACAAATATTTTTCCACTGTTTATTGGGAAGAGTGTAAATAATTTTCGACATAAGAATTTTTATGAAAATGTAAATAAAGATACTTTTTCAAAATTGATACTCATTTTAAACTATTTTCTTATCTATTGGGAGATACCCTTCTCATTTCCTATCAGAAGCAAACTATTTACTATTTGAAATGTAAAATACTACGAGTACCACGAGTAGGAGGGCCTAATCTATTTGCTTAGTTTAACCTGGTGGTGACACTTTTAAAGAGATTGTGTATTTATAGCAACACTACTTCCTATCAGATAATGATGTAAAGAAAGCACCACCAATTAGCCCACTAAAGAGTTTCTGTGCTGCTTAGTGGAGGGTTTGTTAGCTGCTGTCTGCCTGCTCAACTTGACTGCTGCTGCTGCTGCACACCTGAGGCAAAAAATCAGGGCAGCAAGTGCAAACACAAACACGTGTTTGAGTCCGTTTTCAATGAAATCTCCTTCTGGCAAATACGTTACCTAAACAAGCTGATCTGTCTTGTCTACCCATCAACAACTGTAATTTTCAGTGCAAGGAATACACTAAACTGTGAGTTTATGTTATCTGTGTTGTTATAGTTACTGGCTTTTGATTACATAGAAGATCTGAGGCAGCATCCCAGCAGGTGGTCTGCTCTCGCAAAATTTGTACCTGAGGATGATCAATTATAGGCGAACAGGGCAGATTTTGTACAGTCAGCCAAGAGAAACCCTCCAAGGTTTCCTTCGCACCACAGGACTACTAAACAGAGGTTCCCACTGTGAAAAACAGACAAGTCTGCAGTTTTTACAAGACATGAAAATAATCAAAGCACCATAGCAGATACTAAAGACATACATGGAAGTCTTATGAATACAATACAGTCAGTACAATGTTATATTACCTTATCAGATTTTGGGTAGGAAGTTTATGTCATGAACATAATACTATCCCATAAAGTGTACAAAAACACACAATTGTTTCCACACTGACAAAATTTTTTAAATAATAGATAAATATTAAATTTCTTCATGGAGAAAGTTTTGTGAAGTGTACCACATCATTCAACAGTTTCTAGAAATACCTTGAACAGCAATACCTCTTCTACCACATTTGTAGGCGCAGCCAAGGTGTTGAGGGGATCCGTTTAGGTGGCTGTAGGATTGCGTCTCTGCTTTTTGCGGATGATGTGGTCCTAATGGCTTGATCAGCTCGTGATCTACAGCTCCCACTGGAGCTGTTTGCAGCCGAGTGTGAAACGGCTAGGATGAGAATCAGTGCCTCCAAGTCCGTGGCCATAGTCTTGAAAAGGGTATAGTGACTTCTCCAGATTGGGGGGGATCCTGCCTCAAGCAAAGTTCAAGTATCTTGGGGTCTTGTTCACAAATGAGGGAAAAATGAAGCGGGAGATTGATAGACGGATTGGTGCTGCGTCAGCAGTGATGCGGGCGTTGTACCGGTCTGTCGTGGTAAAGAGAGAGCTGAGTCAAAAAGCGAAGCTCTTGATTTACCGGTTGATCTATGTTCCTACCCTCATCTATGGTCATGTGCTTTGGGTCATGACCGAAAGAACAAAATCCTGGATACAAGCGGCCAAAATGAGTTTCCTCCGCAGGGTGTCTGGCCTCTCCCTTAGAGATAAGGTGAGAAGCTTGGTCATCCGGGAGGGACTCAGAGTAGAGCCGCTGCTTCTCCACCTCGAGAGGACCCAGTTTAGGTGGCTCGGGAATCTGGTTAGGATGCCTCCTGGACGCCTCCCTGTTGAGGTGTTCCGGGCACGTCCCACCGGGAGGAGGCCCAGAAGAAGACCCAGGACACGCTGGAGGGACTATGTTTCTCGGCTGGCCTGGGAACGCCTTGGGATTCCTCCGGACGAGCTGGCCCGAGTGGCTGGGGAGAGGTAAGTCTGGGTCTCTCTGCTTAGGCTGCTGCTCATTGTCTTCCGGATAAGCGGAAGACAATGGATGGATGGATGGATGGCAATACCTCTTAGTAGTTGTGTCTCACATCATTGTTAAGAAATTTTGTTATATCCCTCTTTCCAACATTACTTTATTGCTCCCATTAACCAGCTTGGGCCAAGCTTCAACTAGTAGTCAGATGGTCTTTAATTTGACTCCAGAATATATTAATAAAAAGAGAAGAGAAAAACCTTTTTTACTTTAGAATGATATACTTTATACAATATCTTCTTCTCTGAGGTCATTGCGAATGTCTTTATGTCTTGGCAATGTGGTAACACAAACCTGTACTCTGCAGAGCAACAAACCACTCAAAATTCTGCTTTTTTGGAGGTGCACGAGCATTAAATCAAGTCATTCCATTAGCAGCACCTGGCTGATTCTTACCCTCTTAAATCCTATAGAAGCAGCAGGCTTTTTTGTATTGTATACTTGAAATTATATTGGAATAATTTGAGAACATGTCAGGTCATTTTAATTATATCCTGATATTCAAAACCTTAGAAAAATAATCAAATTTAAACTTAAAGCTGGAGAAGTTTCTAAGTTTATGGTTAACTCCACTATAATTACTGAAGTTTGCAGTTACTCACTCGAAAGGCTCAGTAGGGTCGTTCTTTTTCATCTCCGTAGGGATGGGGATCCGTTTGTAGTACATCTCCCAATCAAAGGCCCCCCGCATGGCGTCTCCTGCCTGTGTGTCATACCCAAAGTGGTCATGGTCGATGACATCTATCATGGGACACACAATGGTCTTCCAGTTCTGGGCAATCCGGTCTAAAAAGCACAGATGGACATGTTCGATCATGTCTCGAAAACTATAGTATTAACACGTTCCACCTGTGAAGAAATCCTGTATGTTTTCTGTGAGGTTGCCTTTCTTCCATCATAGTTAAGTAAGAAGTCAGTCTGAGATGTTTCTTGATGTTGCTCTTAGATCAATTTATAAATTTGATGGTTTCAACCAATCTAATTTGAGAAAAAAGTAACCTATTTATATTTACATTATTACTATGGTACTTAATTACTATGGAGTGCCCAAACCTCAAAAATATATAGTGTGTTCTTAGTTTGGTGTGACTGCAAAACAAGAACAAAACAACAAATGATGGGGAGCAACATGCGATTGCTTTTACAGAAGAGCAGGTTTGTCATAGAAGGTGTAATGTCAGTGTTTTGTTAATTCATTGATTCACATAATGTTACTTGCTGCTGTAGGAATGTTTGTTCAGTCGTATATTTTGTTATTTCAAAACTGAGAGTGATTAGATAGCTTCGAATAATTTACAATATGTGATACTAATAATTGGCGTAGGTTATTATTAGAGAATATTCTCAGTTTCTCAGTTTTTTCTTCCCCAAACGTATTCTCCTGTGCCAGTCATTTTCTTTACAGAATGTTCTTGTTGGTTCTGTCATAATTTACCAATTGGCATTTCATGATCAGATAGAATTGTATTAGACTTAACAGGGTTAAATTAGACTTTGGACCTGGATTGTACTGAAAGGAACAGGACTCATTTAAATTAAATTATATGTACAAGTACGCATTGGTCTTGTAAAATGTGCTGAGATGGGTGAATTGGTGCTATTTAAATAAAGTCCACATTACGTATGCTGTCTAATGGACAAAAGTACTGCTTAATAATTTCTATATGCTGCAAAAGGCTTCTTTATCACTGCAAATCACAAGCTTCCATAGATCTTTCTTGTGTTGTCATTTGAAGTCAAACCTGAAATGCTCATTATCTTGTTACAGTCTCTAGAATATCTACACTGACAATAAGCCAAGTGACAGACTCTCGTCCAAAGCACATCTGGATTTGTAAACAGCTCGATGGGGCGGTAAACCAGGTTAAACGTTGTGCTGTAAAATGAGTCCAAGTGGGTCGGAGTCATCTTGGGAAGGAGAGCTAAACACATGTCCTTAATGGCAAAAAGGGTAATTGAGAAAGTGAGAATGTGTGAGAATGGGGGGGGGGGGGATTTTGCAGGTGAATTTCTGCAGGTGAATTTCTGCAGGTGAATTTTTGCAGGCGAATTTCTGCAGGTGAATTCTTGCAGGTGAATTTTTGCTGGCAAGTTTTAAGTACAAAAAAAAATCACATACATAATTGCACAGGATAAAAATTCGGTGTTATAAATT
Organism: Crenichthys baileyi; assembly: GCA_036173005.1. NCBI lineage: Eukaryota > Metazoa > Chordata > Actinopteri > Cyprinodontiformes > Goodeidae > Crenichthys > Crenichthys baileyi. The sequence goes on along the minus strand of JAHHUM010001827.1, from coordinate 283,328 downwards.
CAATGTCTAAAAAATGTCTGATTCTAATGAGACTATTTTACTTCCATAACCCTACACCAGCTTCTGTTAATCTTTTTATTCAAAGATTCGTTTTTAAAAATTTAAAAAACTCTTCGAACATGATTTTAAATATAAAAGAGCAGACATTTTAAAAAAGAAAATACACATATTTTTAAAAAGCACATTTTTGAAGGATATGTGTCTCTAAGTGTTTGTACTCATTTGAATATAGCTGGTACAAAAATGAGGAATTAGGAATTCCTGTGTGTGTTCATCACCCAGCAGAGGAGGCAGCCAGTTGACATTGGCCTCGCAGTGAGAGTCCAGGAAGGTGATGACCTCCCCTTTAGCGGCAGTGGCTCCCAGCAGCCGAGTCCTGATCAGACCTTCCCTCTTTTTAGTCCTCAGGATGCGAACCTTGGGTATTCTCATCATGTAATCTTCCAGGGCCACCTTCAGGTGCTCTGCACAGAAGAAAAGAGAGTAAGGTGAAGGGATTTTTCTGCTTGCAGTAATTGCTTTAAAAACATGTATTTTATATACCCATTATTTTCTTTCAGATCAGCTCCTTCTTCCCCACGACAGACCAGAACAGCCCGCTCATCACTGCCAATGTGACTGTCTATCTGAGCTGCATATATCAACCAGTTTTAACTAAATCATTGATTTTATTTGGTCATCAGGCAAAGTATGCAACAATAAATATTTTTCTCCTGGGCAGTAGACTTAATATACTGTATATCTATCTATATATATAGATATATATATACATATATCTATATATATAGATATATATAGATATATATATATATATATACACATATATATTTATTAATGGTTATTCTTACAGGTAAGAGATTTTTCAGTTTCTCATTTATTTCAGGCTTTGGATTGAATACTGAAGGGTGATAAAAACGTTGGCTCTGGAAGCTCTCAGTGGTTTAAAACAGTCAAAACAAGACATGACTTTGACAGCTTCTTTATAAACAGCCACAATGCCGCCTGTCTAACAGACTGAGAAAAGCTGAAATGTTGACCTTTTCAATTTATCTTTCAGAAAATTTTATTTGCTTTCCTGACAAGTGTGGAGTTATCTGTGGTGCATTTCTGCACAGTGTGAATCAGAAATATCCTGTGACCTGCAGTAAAAGAAAAGGAAATCTTAGAGTTTCAATCCTTTTACATTTTTATTATGTGGGAGGAAATGATGAAAATGATGATAGATGCACTGAGGTTATTTCTACAGTGGTCAGGCTTTAATAAAAACCACAGACTGTGAGGTAGTGGATGGGATGGATGGATGGATGGATGGATGGATGGATGGATGGATGGATGGATGGATGGATGGATGGATCGATCGATCCATCGATGGATCGATGGATCGATGGATCGATCGATCCATTTTTCTCCCTTTTGCAGATTACATCTGAACCTGCTGAAGGTGAATGTGTTTACTGAGAGCATCTTTGTTTATTTCTTTAACACCAACTGACCTGCAAAACACTGTGAAATTTGACTTTGCAGCAAGACAGAGAGTCTCCTAGAGGTCAGCTTCGTAAGCTGTCCTCTGTGTGTGCTCCTGCACACCTATTAAAAATGGACAATTACACAGAGAGCTGTGTCTTTATGAACACTATGCCTTACAAAGAGAGGCTTACATCATCCCCGTAGCGACAGAAAACAAGGTAAAATTAATCAGAGCACATTTGGCCCTTGTGTGAAAAGGCTCTGTTCATGGAGAGGTGAGGGAATACGATCAGAGCATTTAATTATGATTGGTTAATTTCCCTGAATAAATTGGAATACAGCTCATAATGTTTACCAAACGCAAGGAGGCCATTAATCAATGTAATGAGAGAGAGCTGGTGTCGGCAAACACATTAGTCTTTATTAAAACGTGCAAGGGAGGAAAGAGGAGGACTGAGGATGATGAGGTCACTTCGGAGCTTTGAGAAGATTTTGAAATCGCTCAAAATGCATCATATTTTGATGGGAATTAAGATAGGCTGTAACTTTTCAAATTTCCAGCATACAATTTTGTTTTATTTTTTTTGTAATTTGTATTTCAATAAGGTTTCTTTGTACTAAAAATGAATTTTTAGGTATTTGACATCAGCAGCTGTTAGCAGTTGCGTTTTTTTTCCTGTCAGAAATTATCTTTGACACACAAGAAGAGGTAAATCCTAAGACAAATGAATTAAGCAGTCATTACATTTAGATAAAGCACTCTCTCTAACCAGTAAATCTCTCTAGTAGGGTATCAGAGTTCTAAACCTAAAGAATTTGCCATCCATCCATCCATCCACAGCCAGAAGGGACATGTAACCCCCGCTGCTCATTCTGGCTCTGCCCAAATTACTTCAGCTGACTCCTTTTGATTCAGAGGAGCAGAAGCGTAACTCTGAGTTCCACTAGAAACTCATTTAAGCCGCTTGTATCTGAGACCTCATTCTGTTTGTCATCGATTATGAACAAGGCACCAATATACTCTGACTCTGCAAAATCTTCACTTATAGCATTGTGGAGTTTGATCACCTCAAGGATCCCAACCTTGGGGCACAGTGTCTGTTGGACAATTAAAAGCTTAACTGAAGCTTTTAAAATCATGGTAAGCTACAAAAAAAGAATCTTTGAAGCTATAAAATTAAACAATCACAAATTTTACCATGGTAATAAGTAAAATCAGCAATTGCTTTAGGTATTTATGTTGCAAATCATGGTATGTTCATCCACAGCCTTCAGGAGGAATCCCTCTGGCCACAGCTAGAGTGGGACATTTCACCAAAATTCAATTAGTCTTAGATCGAATGTGGTAAGCAGTGGATTAATCCCCAGACTCTTTGGCACATCACCAATAACTAGAGCTGCTCATTTATTCTCCTAAACTATTCCCTTGTCCTTGAGAACTCTATTACTATGCTTTAATTTCACCTGGAGCCTGAGGTCATTATTCATTTGATGAATCACATTTTGGACATAACACATCCCAGTGCATTTTTGGATGTTTTTCAAAGTATTTCTATACTAAACTCCCAGAAAACCTGTACTGCATCGTGCTAAAAATAAACTATCTGTCATAGATGTTACAACTGGGTGTGGCTGTACCTGTTTAGATGATTAAAAAAACATTGAGCTGGTGAAAGTGAATCTAGAGAAAATATATGAAAGGGAAGACAAGACAAAACGCAAGACAGGTTTCTGTTTGATTATTGCTTGTATGCTAATAACTGTCAAACTTCCACCATGTATATAAAACAAACCTGATCTGGCTTTGGCCCGTGGACAACATTCCCTTGGCATATAATGTTTCAAATTAAAATAAAATAAATTCAATCAATAAAAAAATATCCTTTCACAAATCTTAAGGCGACTCATCCATTTATATGAGTGACCGGAATCATGGGAAAAATGGTCAGGGAGTGTGGCCAATTCCCTCTTTGGCATAGTGCAAAGAAAACTGTTGCATGGAAGGCAAGATGGAAGAAGGGATGCACCAAGAAATCGGCCGGGGGACTACAATAAGACTGAGTGACTTTGATTGGTGACTTAGCCGAACTGATAATCAAATTTTTTCTCCAAAATAGTGATTACACTATACTTAAGTACCACATGTTCACACTGACAACATTATTTGATGTACTATATCTCCAAATGCGGAAGCTCACACAGTCAAAAATGTGGATATTACAGCTGTTTTAATGATACTCAAGGACCTAAATTCAACTTGGAAGTCAGGCTACATTAGTTTTCAGTCTTTGATAACAGACATCTGTTCTTGGTGGCTCATTATGATGTGTTGTGGGGAATCATTGATTCTATAAGGGGCTGTATACATTAGGTAATATGTTAGCTAGCCCACCTAGCTGATTTCTTTGATATGCAAATCAACCAGCTTCATAAGGGGTGTTTTGCAAGATTAATACTTTTAAGTTTAGTGGTATGTTCATTCAGTCAGTCATTTAAGCCTTATGTACAATTCAACAATGAACAAATATATATACAATTCCATTCATTCAGCAATAAAATTATATTATATATATATATATATATATATATATATATATATATATATATATATATATGAAGCTATTCCGTCAAAACTCAATCAACAGAAAAGCAATGTTTTATTTTTCTGTACAATTCTGCTCTGTAATACCTGGATAAAATAACTTTTGTACACAATTGGGAAGTGTCTTTGATTTTCTTCTATACATAATTAACTTTACTATGTAAAAAATATTCAATTTCATAATCTGATTTCAATATATATTAATGACTTTTCCTAGTATTTTAAAAATCTCTCATGCTATCCTGAAGTTTGTTAAATTTCAAACTTCTGTGCATCCTGATGGCCCCGCAGTAGCATCTCGGTCTACATCTGACCAACCTGCAGCATCTGTTTGAATTCCTGACCTAACCGCAGCATCTCAGTAGCAAAAGACAGTCCAGTGCATGATCCAGCAGACTGACCTTCATTTCTGTCTAATTCCTGTAGGACAGATATAGTAGGTAGAGGGCCATTTCAGCTTTTACGTTTTCCAGGAGAGACGATGTTACAAGTTTCTGTCATTATTTCTAATGCATATCAGTAAATGGGAAACTTTTGAGTGGATCTGGCTTTGACCTCTATTATCCAATATTCACCTGAGAGAGATCTTGCATTAAGAAGTTCGACAAAACACAGCAAAATAAAGGAAACTTCTTTAATGGGGTGCAACTTCTTGCCAGATTTGACCTGTGAAAAGTTGTGAGTTTAGTCATTCCAGTTATTTTGGAAATGTGATCCAAAATGATTCAATGGAAAAATACTGGACATGATAGTGACTGAGATTAAGAGGTCCAAGTATTATTCTATTATTTAAGTGTAATTGTACACCTAATGTACGCCACACAAAGCAGATGTCTGTAACCATAAGAACTGTCAACATGGATGAAGAACCAGAAATTCAGGAATACTTCATGAGATTTCTGGTAGCTTCCAAAACAACAGGTCTTGGTTGTCATCTCTGATTTTGGACAGACTTAAAAAACTCAATATACTTTTTGATGACTGGAGATAACAGGCCAATGATAGAGCCAACAGATAGAGCAACAAAGGTAGCCAAGTAGGACAGTTTGAGAAAAATCCTTGTGCACTGTACGTTCCCTGTGGGGCACCAATATTAAACTTAGTGGTAGTTGATGCAGGAAAAGCATCATCTAACGCCATCAACTTCTTTGTCAATGTACTGAAACGGTTTACCATTTTTCAGCAGCTCTACAAAGGCGGTTAATCCTAAAAACACATGTGACTACTGCTTTTACATCTTGAAATGACACAAGATGGGAAAGCCACATCAAGTGAAACGCCTGCACTCACCTTTTAGCTGTGAGGAGCTTCTCAAAGATGACACTTATCAAGACTTGCCTCAGGTCAACATGGGGCAGGATCGCCTCTCTCATCTTGCAATAATCAACATTAACATAAGAAAGACTTATTATAGGAACTAAGCTATATCATATCGCTTTGTGTTGTAGTTTATATATTCATATTTTGGTGACATTTAAGTGGAGTTCAATTGACTTTCTGCTCATTTGCACAGTGAACCAGTTATTAATTCATTATTATTATTATTTCATTGGTATTTGTTATTAACAGGTGGACAGGGGAAAGTATGAATCTTAAATTTGGTGTTAAATTTCTAAATTTAACATTTTTGTTGAAATATTTACATTGTTGGCGTCTATGGAAACAAGTAAGCAAATTATTATTTTTTTTACCTTTATCATTACCTTGCCTTAGGTTGCTTGGATCACTTGAATTTTGTTGTTTTTATTTTCAGTTTTAAGAACCTAGTGTGTTCTTTTTTCTTAAAAGAGTTACAAAGTAAGGCATTGCCACAGATCAGAGGGGATAAACTCCTTAGCATCATAGTGGTGTGAAAAAGATTCCCAAACATGATCTAGCAAAGGGCCCCCAGAAAGCTAAACTGCACAATCAATACTAAAATAAAGTATTCTTTAAAGATTTTCATTTGCAGAAAAATTTCTACAAACTGAAGCATTTTTATTTCGATAAGTTGTCGCAAAACTTTGCAGAGCAGCACTACAGGCACACACACACAACACACACACACACACACACACACACACACTCCCTGCAGAGGCTCACCTCAATGATCATGGCTGAGAATAGAACAGTAAGCGGCTGCTAAAAGTTAAAAGCTCCAGTAACTTAGGAAGTAAATCTGGAGAAGAGCCTTCTCATCAAAAAAGTGAATGCAAAAGCATTGGTTTTTATTTTGCCAATGAGGCAGATGAACAGGAAAAGTCATTAGAAAATACAGAGCTAATTACAAAGTTTATGACAACTTTTGAAGTAAAGAATCTGTGATCACCAAGAGATGTTGAAAATCAGGGGTTTTGCACACGGAGTGGTCTAATTATAAATGCCCTAATGACAATGGAAATATTGTCATACTTTGAACTCTATGCCTTTAAAAGAGTTTGCTGCACTAATCAAAAATGGCATTGGGTATTCTTTAGTGCTGGTATCAAGTTTGAAATTTTTATTTTCATGACAATCCCATTCAATATCAAACACCCCGAGTGTCAGCTGCTTGGATATTGAAAACTGATATTCTGTGCATGTGTTCAATGCATGTGTACCAAATTATGTCCACATCAGACTATTTCCTCTTGGGGCTCAACTGTTTATTTGTGAGTGTCTTTGTCATACCCACTGCTAAGTGTCTCAAACTCAGGGAGTAATGATGAGCTCAGAGAATCCAAAACCAAGCATGAAAAGAAAAAAACAGGAAAAACAGGTGTAGTGTGTTTTTCAATATGTCTACCTTGAAGAACATCCTTACTGTGTGTGTGGCCTTTCATTTGCTTTAACAAAGTAAAAATGGCGTTCTGGAAACGTGGTGTAGCCCATGAACAAGAGCTACATTACACATAAGGTTCTCTAAAAAAGCTGGCCTTTAAATGAAACTTAAAACTGCATAAAAATATATTGGTCAATAAATACAATGTCTCACAAAAGTAAGTACACCCCTGACATTTATGTGAATATTTTATTATATCTTTTCATGACACTTTGACACATTGATATCAGTGGAGCTACAGTTGATGTCTTTCATGTTGTTTTCTGACAGTAAACCTGACTCATACTATTTTATCCTCTCTAGGAAGATGTCTGAATGCATCACACACACACACATATACACACACACACACAGACACTCACACCTTCCAACTGATGGCTCTACATCTCTGGCAACACTCAATTAGCTGCTTTTGTCCTCTGTCAATGGTCTCCCGTTTCATATCCGCCATCTCTCCGTCACACTTCGCTGAGCACCATTACCTCATTATCTCCCTTCGTCTCTGTCAGTAGCAGAAACGCACACACAGACCAGAATGAATAAACATGTCGAACTTTGCTCAGTGTTTCTGCACTGCTGCCTCACTCCCTCTCTCCCTTCTTCGCCTGTCTCACAAATCATCCCATATCACCCCCATCGCCGAGACTTCGTCTCCCCACCGCTCCATCATTCTGATGGTGAGGCTGCATGTGTTGATAAGATGCTTCAAAGTAACTCTGCAGTGCTGACAGCAGCCCTCTCAGGCAGCTAGAGGAGCTAAATTATTTTTTTAAAAGTCCTGAAACTTAAACACAGTGTTTATTCAATTAAAGTATGGGGTCTGTTCTAAACTGGTCAAAAAGTTGTCAAAAAAAAACGTTTTTATCCCTCCAGAGTTCAATTCCTCACAAGAACAACTATGTGGCCACCATAGTGTGTTCTGGTGCCCCTTTTGTAGCCAAAGCAATTTTGACACGTTAAGACATGGACTATACCATACCCCTGAAGGTGTGCTGTGGTATCTGGCAGCAAGATCTTTTTAGCAGATCTTTAAATTCCAGTATGTTGCAAGGTCAGGCTCCCATGGATTAGATTTTCTTGTATAGCATGTCCCATAGATGCTTGATTGGTTGAGATCTCAGGAATTTGGAGTCCAAGTCAACATTTTAGTCATTGTTGTGCTCCTTAAACCATTCTGAACTATTTCTGCATTGTAACATGGTACATTATCTTGTTGAAAGAGTCTACAGCCATCATGAAATACTGGTGAAAAAGGCATACATAGTCTGCAACAATGCTTTGGCAGCATCCAACTAATATCCACCTATAGCAGGATCTAAGGTCCCATTCACACTGCAGGCAAAACTGGCCCAAAACTGATTTTTTTGAACGCTTTTATCTGGCCTGTATCTGACTTTTTTAAGTCACATTTGAGCCACATTCATATGTGGTCCTGAATCCTACTCATATCTGATCTTTTGGAATGTGACTCCAGTTCGAACGACCAAAGTGCATTAGATGTGACTTTGACGTCACTTTCCATCGCATTCGTTACAATTTTGGGCCGCCCAGCAGCAAACTGCAGCAGCTAGCAAAACAGACGGGGGGCTAGAATAGTTTTGCACAGTGGAGAGACAGCGAAAAGTTAGAGCTTGTTTATAAACAGAGATAAAACTTTATTCCAGCCTAATTGAAAGGCTCATAGGAACCGTCTGGATTTGGGACACAGTTTGTATTGAAAAATTTGTATACAGCCCTTCAAACAGAGGACTTTAAAATGCTATCGAGGTTCCCGAGCATGTGATGATCTGCCCCTGCTGCAGTCCAATACATTGGATTGCATCAAGTCTTCTGCCTGTGGAGTTGAGAGGAGAGGCGCTGACATATATGATTAAAAGTTGCCCTCGACATGATAAAGTTCTGAATAAACTCGGTCTCTGTAGAGTTAATAACATCCCTGCCCCACCATTGCTGGCTGTGTCTCCACATCCAACCAGTGTGTTGTGCTGAATTGGCAGTCAGATCACCCTAAAATTGAACAATAAAGAGTTTCACTCTCCTTTTATTCACATGTTTCTCACACAGCACCCGCTGACAATAAATGGCTTCTGTTGTGCACTTAAACCATAACACTTATTTCTCTGTGTTTACTGTTGTGCAGCGCTTGACGACGCTCGTATTGTTCTTATGCGCATGCGGGTCAGTTTGGAGCTGCAACATTTTTAAAGTAATGTGAATGACCACACAAAAATTTTTTTCCAGAGAATGATCCTATGTTCTCCAGTTAAACAATATGCATACATTTGGCGACCCATGTGATGTAGAACAAAACATTATTCATCAGATCAGGCCACCTTCTTTCATTGCTCAATAGCCAAGTTCTGGTGCTCATGTGCCCATTGTTCGCACTTTTGGCTGGTCTGCGGTTATGCCGTATCAGACACAACAAAGCACCATGTGTATTGACACCTTACCCTGAGAGAAAGCATTAATGTCCAACCTTTGCACTCTACTTGCATCCGAGGCCACTCCTTGGACCACTTTTCATTGACACTGACCACTGCAGACCTGGAACACCCCAAAAGAGCTGCAGTTTTCGGGATGCCCTAATCCAGTCCTCCAGCAATCATGTGGCCTTTGTTAAACCCCCCTAAATCTTTACACTTGCCAATTTTTCCAGCTTCCACACATCCACTTTCAAGACAAAATTTTCGCTTGTTGCCGGATATATCCCACCCACCAACAGGAACCAGGATTCATCATGAAGATATAAACATTGTTATTCCCTTCTTAAATGACATAGAGATGTCAAACTGAATTGTATAATAAGTCACTTTAATGACTATTCTACAGTGGTGCCCTACAGTGGACTGTGTCTGATACCAGTGACATTTTTTCTTGCCTCTCCATCAAAGATTTTTTGAAAGAAAACTGTTAATTATCATTAGCACCTAATGTCGGGGTTTTGGGTTGTGTTTTGTGTATATTGTGCTTGCAACATTGTGTTCAGTTTCCCAGATGGTGCTGGAGTTCTCAGGTGCGCTGGGGGACAGGTGCGTCTTATTCTGCTGACTGCATGAGGAGTATTTAAGCAGGAGGCTACCAGCACTTCGATGCGAGAGTGTTTGCCTACAGTGGTAATGAACTCAGCCACCTCTAGTCAAAGCTTCCGTTTCGTGCTCTAAGTAACTTTGTTTATGCTCTTTCGCAGGCTGAAACCCTGATTCTTGGATTTACCTCGCTGAACACAGACTTCAGTCTCAGAAGTTCTGTGGGTTAAGACTTCCTACGTTTTTGAGGACTTCGTTTTCTGAATTACTGACTTCAACTGGATTTAGCTCTGGCTGGCAGCCTTCCTGATTCCCCCGCTTCTTGGATCAAGACATTAAGCGTACCCTGTCCACCCTCCAATGTAAGCATTTGCATTTTGGATAACTACATGGTTTTTCCAGTCTCCCTCAAACAGCACTAGAGGAAACATCAGAACAAACTCTGCTCCGTAAACCACGACCCCGAATACCTCAACCCCTGGCGACCTGACTGCATCTACTTAGTAAGCCGTTCACTGATTCAACTTAGTCATGATTTTATGGGATTCTTCCAAAATAAAATTGATTCTATTAAGAAGAAAATCTTTGACAATCTCCTAGAGATGATTACTTCATCCTCAACAAGTGAGACAACATTGGAAATAACTGTAGAACCTGATCTGTGTTTGGACTGTTTTGATCCTGTGGAGCTTCCTGAGTTATCAGAAATATTAGCTTCATCTAAACCTTCAACTTGTATGTTAGACCCAATCCCAACCAAATTATTTAAGGAAGTGTTCCCTCTGATTACCAGCCCCATTTTAGATATGATTAATTTATCCTTATTAAATGGTTATGTACCACAAGCTTTTAAGGTAGCTGTAATTAAACCTTTGCTTAAGAAACCTTCGCTTGATCGAGATGACTTAATAAATTACAGACCGATATCCAATCTTCCGTTCTTATCTAAAATTCTTGAGAAAATAGTTGCTAATCAAATGTGTGAGCATTTACACAGCAATGACCTGTTTGAAGAGTTTCAGTCAGGTTTCAGAGCTCATCATAGCACTGAAACAGCTCTGCTGAAAGTCACTAATGATATTCTTATTGCCTCAGATAATGGACTTGTGTCTGTAATGGTTCTGTTAGATCTCAGTGCTGCATTTGATACAGTCGATCATAATATTCTCTTAGAAAGGCTGGAATATGCTGTAGGGATCAGGGGAACAGCACTAGGCTGGTTTAAATCTTATTTGTCTGACAGATTCCAGTTTGTTCATGTAAATGATAAATCATCTTTAAACTCCAGGGTTAATTGTGGAGTACACAGGGTTCAGTACTTGGGCCAATTCTCTTTACTATATATATGCTTCCAATAGGTAAAATTATCAGGCAGCATAGAATAAATTTTCACTGTTACGCTGATGACACTCAGCTTTACTTATCCATAAATCCTGATGAGCCCAACCAGTTAGATAGACTACAAGCATGTCTTGAAGACATAAAAACTTGGATGACTTTAAATTTTCTGCTTCTAAATTCAGACAAGACAGAAGTTGTCGTCTTTGGACCGGAGTTTTTAAAAAAGAAACTGCTTAGTCAACCACTTAACCTGGATGGCATTAAATTGACTCGCGATAATAATGTAAAAAACCTTGGTGTTATTTTTGACCAGGACATGTCATTTAAATCCCATATTAAACAGGTTTCCAGGATTTCCTCTTTCATCTCCGGAACATTGCCAAAATTAGAAATATCCTGTCCAGGATTGATGCTGAAAAACTAGTCCATGCATTTGTTACTTCAAGGCTGGACTATTGTAATTCTTTACTATCAGGATGTCCACAAAATGCAGTTCAAAGCCTTCAGCTGATTCAAAATGCTGCAGCAAGAGTTCTGATGAAAATTAAAAAGAGAGATCATATTTCCCCTACTTTAGCTTCCCTTCATTGGCTCCCTGTTAAATCCAGAATAGAATTTAAAATTCTCCTCCTCACATATAAAGCCCTTAATGATTTAGCTCCATCATACATCAGAGAGCTGATTGTCCCATATGTTCCTAACAGAGCACTTCGTTCTCAGACTGCAGGTTTACTGGTGGTTCCTAAAGTCTCTAGAAGTAGAATGGGAGGCAGATCCTTTAGTTATCAGGCTCCTCTCCTGTGGAACCAGCTCCCAGTTTTAATCCGTGAGGCGGACACCCTGTCTACTTTTAAGGCTAGGCTTAAAACTTTCCTTTTTGATAAAGCTTATAGTTAGAGTGGCTTAGGTTATCCTGAGCTATCTCTGTAGTTATGCTGCTATAGGCTTAGGCTGCTGGAGGACATAATGACCACTTTCACCCTCTTCGCTACTTTCTCACACTACTCTTCAATTTTGTATTATTTGCTGTTATTTCAGCTTTTAACTTTGTTTCTCTCTTCTCTCTTCCTAGAAGCTACACCTGGCCTGACTCTGTGTCTACCTGTGACAACTGTCTGGAGAGGGGCATCGTCCGAGCTTCTGCTGGCAACAACTTGGTGCTCACCCTCTAACGATGATCCACATGGCCCTGTCTTTCAGTGTTTAACCCTTTCTCTCTCCTAGACATAGCTACTGACGGAGCTTTTACTGTAACTAACTCTATGTGCTCTCTTTCAGACTCTAACCTTGAAAAACTGGCTCAGAGTTTATCTGTTCTTTCTTTCTAGGTGAAACGACTAAAGGAGCTACAATCCATTAACATTTAAACTTTCTTCCCATAGAAAGGACTCCTGGATCAGTGCTTCTTTGTTCTCTTTGTGTCTCTGCTCTGTTCTCTCTAACCCCCAGTCGGTCGTGGCAGATGGCCGCTCACACTGAGCCTGGTTCTGCTAGAGGTTTCTTCCTGTTAAAAGGGAGTTTTTCTCTCCACTGTCGCTACATGCATGCTCAGTATGAGGGATTGCTGCAAAGTCAACGCCAGTGACTGTCCACTGTCTCTACATGCTCATCCAGGAGGAGTGAATGCTGCAAGTCACTGACTGGATGCAATCTGCTGGGTTTCCTTAGATATACAAACTTTTTATCCAATTTGAATAAATAACAGAATCTGACTGCACTGTTCAATGATTTGGATTAATTGTAATGCATGTACCTGACTTTTGTGAAGTGCCTTGAGACGACATGTGTTGTGAATTGGCGCTATATAAATAAACTGAATTGAAACTGAATTGAAATTTATCATTAGTTCTGCCTCATTTTAGTTCCTTGTCTCACCAGTTCTCTTCCCCTTCCTTCCATACCTTTGGAGATTCACTCATTCATGTTCCTGATTACTTGTTGCACAATAAAACATTATTTTACTGATTTTCGTTCTCCGGAGTGTACTTCTGTATGTGGGTCAGATCCATTCCGAAAACAATGACACCTAACATCAATGTGTAAATTGAATTTATATGCATAATGAAAGGATATAATACTGTACATGTGAAAATAATTTGGAGTTGACTTTGGCTCGGGGGTTGCTTTAATAATATATCCGATCTTGATTTACACTGAGTATAAATGATTTGTCAAGATTAGGTTTTTGGAGTGGACCCAAGTGCAGACAGGCAGGCAGAGGCAATGTGGCAAGTAAAAATAAATAGTTTAATAAATAACAGAAACAACTAAAACTCACAGTAGGCAGGAGCTAGCAGATGCAGGCAAAAACATGGGATAAACGTGGCACGAGCAAAACAGTTGAGGACAGGCTTGGCTTAGCTTGGCTTAGCTTGGCATGGCATAACACAGCATGGCAAAAAGTATACTCCAGCAAGGAGTAAACAGAACAGAAGGGTATGTGTAGAGCATGACATAGATGAAGACTGATTACATGAAGCAAGTGGACTGAATGAGGCTGACTGCAATGGTAGAGAGAGAACTCAAAACATGAATGGAACTAAAAAGAAATAAAACGACACAATCTAACCTAAGGGAATGTCATAGAGATAAAACAGAACTCAAATACGCCATAAACAAAATACAAGAATAAGTAAGAAATTAAACCTCAAGAACTAATAAGGCACCACCTGGAGAATATAAACAATTATGAGCAAGATCCAAAACAAAACTCAAAAACCTACAAATCATGACATGATTTTGTCTTTTGGTTATACATGTTCAGATGTTTCTTCCTGCCTTTGTAGCAATCTTGTTTTGGATTTATGTTTCTCCAGCAAAATACTTTTGTAACTAATATGGACCTTGTCACTTTGGTTATACTTTACATAAATTAAAAAACAGTGAGTACAATGGGTCTAAATGTTCACAAGACAAACAGAAACACAGAAATGACTCATAAAAATGGTTAGAAACAAATCATGTCAGAGCTCAGTCTCCAATAGTTTAATTTGTATCTTGAATTGTGGTGTAAGATGAAAAACCTGGTTCAGGAAAAACTTTTCTCCTCTTTATGTGGTCATTCCAGCTGACTGATTTCACCCTGAAAAAAGGGTGATTGGGGAACAATTACCTTGACTGTACACCTGCAGGGTGGGAGAACTCAGTTATTTTCCTCCACAATACCATACAAATTTGCTACTGATATATTTTTGCACACGTAGCAGTAGACCTCCTGCACAGAGCTATACAGTGGCTTGAGACTAAAGGCAGTTCTGCTTCCTGCTGGGAGCCATTCTTTGTCCCCACCAAAACTGCCTTTACAGCCAGACTGGAGATATATCAAAAGTTCCTTTGCATACTTCAGTCCCACACTCTTATTTGAAATGAAGTATTGCAACCATTTGCCTAGCTGATCCCATCAGGAAGCAGAAAGTGGGAAAGTAATTGGACAATCAATCTGCTTATGGCAGGTTTCCATCACACAGTAGCTGATAATGCAGCATGCCAGAGCTGTCCTGCTGAATAAATATGGGCTTTGTTTCTGGCTCTGATTACATGACACATCTTTTTTCACTCCTGAATGAGCATTCAGTGTGATTGACAAATGCAACAGAAGTATTTACACATGAGGCAAATTAAATAACAGGAGAAGGAGTTCTGTTTTCAGGCAGTAGCCAAATAAGAATTTCGTTGTCCCAAAGGATACATAACAGCAGCTTTAAATACACAGTTTACAAGGACCTTTAATAAAAAACTATTTTATCTGCGCTTTAGAAGATATTTTTAGTTTTCTTAACAGACTGCAAACTCAGAACATGTAGAATTTTACAACGTATTAATTAAAATAAACTTATATAAATCATGTATATGTGATTTAGGTTAACACTTAGATTCGGGTTATAATTACAGTTATAGTTTTAATTGGTATTGAACCATAAAATTGTACAAATATACTTTAAACTATGTATTTGTATTATGCAGTCTCAATAGTGTTAGTATAGTATCCTAGTTATTTTGTAGTGATGCTCAAAATGCCAACAGTAACGTTTTTATTTGCTTTAGAGTCAAAAACTGACATGCCTGAGTGGATGTCCTGTCATGGAATTACAGGCATACCATTTAGAGAAGGTGGTTGCCTACATGTGACAGGGCAGTTTTTGCTCTAAAAAGGACATCTCAAGATGGTCCTAATTGTGTGGCCAACTTTATTGAGGACTATGCTTGAGCCCCAATGTATCTAGGCCACGTCAATGAAATAAGGGACCTGTATTACTGTTTTCAGTGGGTTGAGATGTTTGCATGTGTGTGTGTGGGCGCATTATGCATGTGTGTGTGCGTGTGTTTGTGTGTTCTTGTGTTCTTGTGTGTAAAAGTGAAAGCAAAAGTAACTTATTAGAGGGGTATTTATATAGCACCTTCCAAGATATAAAAATCACAAAGTGCTTTACCATAAGAGCCAACAACATTTTTATTACAGTTAAAAAATGTAAATGAGCAAAAAGCAAATTTCAAAAGAAATGTTTTTACCTGGCTTTTAAAAGACCACCGATCTCGGAATTACTCAAGAGGGGACAGACAACTTTCCCAGGAAGTCACAAAAGAAACACGAGCAACAACAAAAAACGGATAACACAGCTGTTCAAAAAGCACACAAAGACAGCTATTCTGTGGCACACACTGGTGGTGGTGTGTGGTCTGGGGCTGCTTTGCTGCTTCGGGACCTGGACAATTTGTTGCAATTGACCATGAATTCTGCCATCTATGAGAAAATTATATTGGAGAATGTCTGGCCTTAGGCTTGAGTGTCCTTGGGTTATGCACCTTAACAATGGTCCAAAGAATACTAACAGGTCCATCTCTGGTGAGGTGAAGGTTTTAGAATGGCCTAGTCAAAGTCCAGACCTAAATTCAAATGAGATGCTTTAGCATGATTAGAAACACCCTTCATACTTGAGAACCTTGAGAATGTGCTACTGAATTAAAACATTCTCAAGGTTCTCAAGTATGAAAGCTGTGTTTCTAATCATGCTAAAGCATTTCTGTGAAGAAGAGCGGGCCAAAAGTCCTCAACAGCAATATATAAGACTAATTACTTGGGTTACTCAGGTCATTTCAAATGATTTTTAAATCAGATAAAATGATCTGATACTTTTTCACAGCACCAAACAAATATATACACATCACTCCAATTACTGTCCAGATTTTAAAGCTCGTATTTTAAACTTTTTCTGTGCAAGTCAGAAGGATCTCTCTGGGGTCCAGCAGTCTTTACTTTGAAGAGAAATTCACTTGTTATACTCCTACAACTGAAAGTGGGAGCCATGTTGAAGATTTTGACAAACAGGGGGATCTACAGGATGTGTTGCACAAAAAATAGATGTAATTTCATAACCTTTATTTCAGTTTATTCTGCATAAAACGAATTAGAGCAAATGCATGCTCAATGGTTTGTCAAACAAATAAAATGTTACTAAGCCCTTATTAGGATATTGTACACTATTTGTTTTGCTGATGATAATATTTTGTCATTGGCCTTTTTTCATTCAAAAACTAGATGTAAACTTATCAAAAAAAACTGATTTGGAATGGCGAGAACTATGGCTAAAATGGTTTTCGTCTATGAATAAATGAGAAAAAAGTTATTGGGGAGAATGCAAATCCATCCATCCATGGTCTAGATTTGCTCAACCGATATATATAGAAACAGTTCTGTGGCTCACCTCCAAAAACTGCTATGAACAAAAAATAAGTTTAATATTTCTACCACATACATTTTTTTTCCTCTTCCTAAGAAATTTAAATAGACAGAAAAGGTAAAGGTACAGACAGGTAAACATATCTTTGTTACTGAAATTGTAGCCCTGAACTTGCTTGAAAAGTCTCTTCACAAGAATGATTTTCTGGTCTCTGAGTGTCCATTTGTCACTGACTGTGTTATTGTTTCTGTAGGAAATACAAGGATAAATGTTTTTATTTATTCATTTATTTTTTGCTTTTGCAATATTAATTTTCCAGAGCGCCACCTTTGTTGGGAGAAGATGTGACTTGATTCAACACAATGGAAATCAAGACTCCTTGGCAGCTCCATTCAGCATCTCCATTTTGAATCCCTGCTGTGACTCAGCCAGGGGAGACGAATGAATAATACTTTTCCCTGCATCATTAAATCCTGAGCAAAGTTTTCTGCCTCAACTTGGTCTAATATGCCAGCAGAGTCGCAGGTGGTCCCGCTGGCAAGCTGCCAGGTGTGAGAGCTTCACCGGGCAAGATTCTCACCTGCTGCTATGGCTATTAACGCTTTTTTTTATGAGTTAGTTGACGAGCTGGAACCTTACGTTGTGGATATTCATGTGTTGTAAAATGCTACATATGGAATTGTGAGTAAAAATATGTGGCTTATCATTCTTTGATGAAAACATATTTTAATAAGGGCAATTAAAATGAAGGCAATGGGAGGAAGCAGGAGGGGAAAGTGTAAATTGCAATCTCCCAAAAGCAAGAATACACTTTTAGGTCCCCTTCTGTACAAAAAGGGCATCAAAGTTTGTCTGCTACCCTATAGGTGTTGTCCCAATTCTCTACGTGACATTGAAGAGGGTGCCGACCATGACCCCCAAATAATGTATAGAGACTTCAGTCTCTCTGGGAAAAAACTTTCTTTTGTTAGAAACTAGTGGGCTTCGTGAACATCATCAGACAGGAATTGGGCAGAGAGAAGAGGGTGCAGACATGCAACAAAGGTCCTAAGGTCGGAATGACCCATTTATTTGATTCAGGGGTGTTAAACCAGGGGGAACATCTAAAACAGGCAGGGCATCAGCTCTTGAGGACTTGAACATTTCTGCCCAAGAACCTTACCCACTCACGGCTTACGTAGGGGACCCATATAGGTTGGAAATGGCTGAAAAATGGGCCCCAAACAGGATTGCATAGTAGCTTTTTGTTAATTGCCAAGATAGATTGAATTCAATACAATTCTGGGTAAAAAGTGGATGCCATGTGGGTGTTAGATATGTTGCACAATCTGAACTGATTTAAGACAACACAAAGACTTACATAGGGTGACCAACTGGTTCTACCAATCTGTATTTTATTTAGTAAAGCAATGACGTTGTTAGCCCAGGCTCACTCAACACCCAACCAGCCTGCGCAAAATCCATACAGAGCCTGTGAGTGATAGCAGAATGGAGCAGGAGATAGATAGATGAATCTAGGCTTCCTCTGCAGTAAAAAGATTGCACCTTCGATCCATCTAAGTGAAGAATATTCTTTGCCAAAAGGCAAGGCTCTTGATTTACCAGTCAATTGATCCTCGAACACCCAAGAGTCAGCTGAGGTAGTTAAAAGGTATTTGATTCGGATAACCCTGGATAGCTACTTGCTTTTCATTTGTTCTAGCCTGGCAATGCCGTGGGGTTCACCAAAACAGAGTGGTGATGGGGAGCAGGATTTTCTGGGCCTTATCTCTATGACCAAGGATGGACAGATGAATGGACAGATAGGCAGACAGATGGTTGATTGGAATTAAACCAAAAGGGCTTGTACTAACAAGCCAGATTTTTAGCATGTTGCAGTAATGCCATGTTCAGTTCAGCATTTTAAGTATTATGAAATCACTTTACTTTTTGCACATGGTTTGCTTGTCTTCTCCTCCTATAAAGGTCTCTATCCTTACTGATGCAGAGAAGACAAACTCATCTTTACGTTTTTTGTTTTTTTTCTCCCTTACCTGAGGAGTTACAGCTACTTTCAGTTTCCTGTATGGCTAAAAGTCCATGAAATGACTTGGGCTCCACTAGCAGAATACATCACTCATGCTCTAAAGCAAAAGCTAAGCTGCACTGATAAACGTTTAGTAGATAGAAGATTAAGAATCACTTTACTGCTATGAAACCAAAAAGAAATATTCTTCTGCCTCAGTATCTTTACAGATGAGTTGATTTGGGCATTGTGGTTAAAAATCATTTCCATGTCTTTTAAAGTGTGCAGAAAGTAAAAGTTAAAGCTATGTAGGAGAACAGGGTTAGCCACAATCATGAAAGTAGGAAAACCAGGAAAACATAAATACTGTTTTTATCTCTGACCTGATAACATGAAAGCTGGAGGTAGTGTTTACTCTCCTTTTAACAGCTAGATTGGTTGCAACTGAAACCCAAAGATAAACAAAAAACAAAGTGTAGAAATTGAAGGTGTATAAAAAGGTTACCATTTTGTAATCCTTTTAAAACAATATAATCTAAAGCAAAGCATATAAGGATGGATGTCATAATAATTGTTGGGCTTTAATTCAGTTAAATTTCAATTTAGTTTTCTGGCATGGACCTGGCTTTTAAATATGGTTGTCAAATTATTGACGTTGGGGGTCATAAGTCTAATGCTTGCCTGTTTTGTGCAGTTTTAATGTGTGCCAGAGATCATTGTACTTTGCACCACCCAAATGTATCCACATTACAACAATTAGATCCATACTGCCCTCCTCAGATGAAAGGAAATGTTCAGAACCATCCAAAGAACCACCAAGGCCAAAGCCATCCATGACCTGGAAACTGGTGGAACAGCACTGTCGCTGTCCACAGAGGAGCCAATTTTACATCACCATGGACTCAGAGGCTAGCAACCAAGAAAAAAACCCTGCTCTAAAACTGACACCTTTGAAATGATTGAAATTTGCAGATGTTCTCTAAATCTGTCAGTGAAAACAGCACACCTCTCTCTCTGCTCTGACGGTAAGTGGAGGGTCAGAGCAATGTTGCCAGATTGGGCGGGTTTCCTAATATATTCAGTCAGTTAAAAAAAAAATGTTTATTGTTTTACTGGAACACAGAAATATACACTTATATAAAGATGTATACCTGAAACCTCAAATATAGATATGGCTGAATATGATAATCCTTTTGTGTTAACTGTTGAAGGAGAAAGAGTATTTCTATTTAGGCTACATGCAGATTACAGTTGCAGAGTTAATTATCTTACCCCGCCTCCCACCCATAGACTGCTGGAGATAGGTAACAGCTTCCCCGCGACTCACTATGGAAGATGCAGTAGAAAATGACTGCCTGACTGATGACTGACTGACTTAATTATCTTAATTCAGTTCAATTCAATTCAATTCAGTTTATTTATATAGCAACAATTCACAACACATGTTGTCTCAAGGCACTTCACAAAATTTAGGTACATACATTCCAATTAATCCTAACCATTGAACAGTGCATTCAGATTCAGTTATTTGTTCAAATTGGATAAAAAGTTTTTCTATCTAAGGAAACCCAGCAGATTGCATCGAGTCAGACACTTGTAGCATTCACTCCTCCTGGATGACCATGTAGCGACAGTGAACAGTCACTGGCATTGACTTTGCAGCAATCCCTCATACTGAGCATGCATTTTAGCAAAGTGGAGAGGAAAAACTCCCTTTTAACAGGAAGAAACCTCCAGCAGAACCAAGCTCAGTGTGAGTGGCCATCTGCCACGACCGACTGGAGGTTAGAGAGAACAGAGCAGAGACACAAAGAGAACAAAGAAGCACTGATTCCAGGAGTAAATTTCTATGGGAAGGAAAAGTAATGTTAGTGGATGTAGCTCCTTTAGTCGTTTCATCTACAAAGAAAGAACATATAAACTCTGGCCAGTTTTCAAGGATAGAGTCTGAAAGAGAGCACATATAGTTAGTTACAGTAAAAGCTCAGTCAATTGCTATATCTAGGAGAGAAAAAGGGTTAAACACTGAAAGACAGGGCCATGTGGATCATCGGTAGAGGGTGAGCATTAAGTTGTTGCCAGCAGAAGCTTGGAGGATGCCCCTCTCCAGAAGGTGTCACAGGTAGACACAGAGTCAGGCCAGGTGTAGCTTCTAGGAAGAGAAAAAGAGAGAGAAAAAAGAAGTTAAAACTAAATAACAGCAAATAATGCAAAGTTGGAGAGTAGTGTGAGAATGTAGCGAAGAGGGTGAAAGTGGTCATTATGTCCTCCAGCAGCCTAAGCCTATAGCAGCATAACTACACAGATAGTTTCAGTTCAGATTATTTAGTTAAATGGCGCTTATTTACAACAATGTCGTCTCAAGGCACCCCACCATGGGTCCGGAACGGCGCGGGGCCACCGGGGAGGCCAGACCAAACCACCGAGTGCCAGAGCCCAGCCACCCCAGAACGGGCCACGTGTAGGGGAACTAAGTAAAATAATAAACTGATTAAGTTTATCCATCTAGAGCCCACTGATGGTCATGGTTATACTAAAAACCACAAGGATCTGGATACCTCTCTCTGTCAGACTGATTATAACCATTGGAAAAGAGAAGGGGTCATACAGGTAGCAGAAATGGAGGGTGTGTTTGCACCTCAACCATAACTGAGCCGGTTTAGGCTAAACCTGACTCCCCCTTACTCCATCCAACAGGGAGGGAGGAAGGCTCCCTCCCTGATAAACTTAGCCACTCTATAAGCTTTATCAAAAAGGAAAGTTTTAAGCCTAGCCTTAAAAGTAGACAGGGTGTCTGCCTCACGGACCAAAACCGGGAGCTGGTTCCACAGGAGAGGAACCTGATTACTAAAGGATCTGCCTCCCATTCTACTTTTAGAGACTCTAGGAACCACCAGTAAACCTGCAGTCTGAGAGCGAAGTGCTCTGTTAGCAACATATGGAACAATCAGATCTCTGATGTATGATGGAGCTAGATCATTAAGGGCTTTATATGTGAGGAGGAGAATTTTAAATTCTATTCTGGATTTAACAGGGAGCCAATGAAGGGAAGCTAAAATAGGAGAAATATGATCTCTCTTTTTAATTTCAATCAGAACTCTTGCTGCAGCATTTTGAATCAGCTGAAGGCTTTTAACTGCATTTTGTGGACATCCTGATAGTAAAGAATTACAATAGTCCAGCCTTGAAGTAATAAATGCATGGCTTAGTTTTTCAGCGTCACTCCTGGATAGGATATTTAATCATTTGGTTATTTAACATAGGTAATTCACCAAGAGCGACAGATTTGAGTTTTTAAACTGTTACATTCTTTTATATTGTTGTAGTAAGTTAAGTCTTTTAAAATCAACTAACTAAAGGCAAAATCATAAAATTATTCAATGATCACTCCATTTCAAATAAAAAGGTTAGGTATCGGCGATATTAGTTTCGTATTTACTTGAAATCGGATCGATACCAAAACGTCCGTTATCACCTTCCCTTACTCTCCACTGAATCAGGTGGTTTCCCTTAGCACGCAGTCACTCACCTTCTCTGATGTGTCCGTAGCTGCTGCTTCTCCGCCTGTTTCTCTGCGCTGCAGGTCAGCTGACCAATTCAAGCTTACACTTCCTCATCTGTGTTCGTCACCAACCTGCTCTTTCTCTCCGCAGAGCTTGTGACAATCTGTTTCCAGAACCTGAGATCTGTTAATGAATCAATAAACCTAATTTGCAGGTCCCCAGTGCAACCCTTTACATTTAGACCCTATTTCATTGTATTATAAATTCAATAATGTTTTTAATATGTCTTTCTATAAATGTGACACTGTTTGTTGTTTAATTTTCAATAATTGTTTAAAAAATAAAAATCTGAAATACAAGAGAAAAAGAGAAAGAAGTGTGGAAACAAGAACAATGAAAAAAAGAGTTACAATCTCACAATGCTTTTAAGACTCATGGGATATGGAGGGAAGAGAATAGGTTTTGAATCAGAATTTGCCACAAGGTAGACCCATTTTAAAATATAAAAATGTATTCTTCACTTTCACACAGGAGGAGGTGACTTCATGGAAACTCTTCTTTCAGCAAAAGGCTAAAAGGTTCAATCATGTCATGAGACGTGAAGGGTACTGTCAACCCAGCAGCACAAAAACCTTGAAACCAAACAGACATCTCCGATGTGTAAATAGCTAGAAAAAAATAAAGCAGTTGATACTGAAAGGGAAGAAATTTAAGTCTCCAATTCACAACTGAAGCAACACTGTAAAATATCAGAAAATCTACTGAAGAGGAACTAAAACAGCTGTTGGAGGAAACATTCTTTTATGTTCATAATTATTATCTGTGATCTGAAAAATACTTATTCAAATTTATGTGAATAGGTTTTGGAAAGTAAGAGTGTTTTCTTTTTATAACTTTTTTACTTAAGCTATTTTTACACATCCCTGAATACCAGTTAAGTTGTCAAAAGTCTGTAAGTGAAAACATCTGCAACAATTAACTGCTGACTGTTAAAGGGATGGTTCGTCTTTTTTAAAGTGAGGATCTGTTAGGAGGTCATAATAGATTAACCTCTTCTCTTTCTGGTTATTAACACTGTCTTTTACAAAGCTTCACATGGATTAACTTATTTAAGTCTGATGACAGGTTGAAAGTGTAATTAGAATACCCATTCAATTTGTTGTTAACACAAAGGGACTCAGCTATAGTCACAAGGCAAAAACAATTCATTTTAGTATCTTTATGTACAAGTTCAAACCAGGCATCAAAACGAGAAAGAATGAGGATTTAATTGGCTTTGAATGTCCTGTGGTTGTTTGTGCCACAAAACTGATGATCTACTAACTGTCACGGGTGGTTTTGGGTCGGACCAAAGTGCAGACAAGTGCTCGGAAAAATCATTTTTGTGAATCCAACAGTTTATTTACAAATCCCAAACAAATGCAAAAAACCCTGCAGGCATGAACCAGAGTCCAAAATACAAAAACTCACAAACACCGCAGGGTTTCCCGGGAAAAGGGAATTCAAAGGCGTGGCAAAATAAAAAAAAGAAAAAATCAAGGTCAGGGACAAGGGGTGACACCCAAAAGGGAAACCCCAGCAACGAAAAAGACCCCAAACCAACAAATTTATACGGGGGAAAGGAAAAGGGCAGGTAATCAAGGGAAAAAAGGGAAAAACAGGTGCGAAAAGGAGGCGGGGAACCCAGGAGGAAAGGTAAACAAATACAAAGGGAGGGGTTTTAAAAGGGACTAAATAAACAATAAACAAAAAACAAAAACCAAGAAGATAAAAAATCAGAGGGGGGAAGGAACAAGAAAACTTTTGAAAAAAAGAAAACAGAGAAATAGAAAAAAAACATAAAAAATAACCACAACCTAAGAATAACAAAAGAGCCCACAAGAAAAAATCTAAATTACAAAAAAACCCCAAACCCAAAACCCAAACGAAAAACAAAAACCTAAAGCTGGGAAAAAGAATCCCCTAAATAAAAAAAAAACACCCAAAAACTAAGAAGCCAAAGGGTGAATTTAAACCTAATAAAATAATAATACTACCCAAAAAATAGGGGGAAAAATCACAAAAAAACTAAAAACTAGAGGAAAAAAAACACACAAGGAGATTGGGAGAGGGAGAAAAAGGGAAATACTAATAAACATGATCAAAAAAACCCAAAAAGAAACATCAAAACAAATTAAAAATAAAAAGAGGCCAAAAAACCCAAAATCCAAAAGGGCCCCAACCCTGACATTTAACCCCTCTTTTCATAGGGTTTAGAATTTTTGGGGGGGGCAAAAATAAAAACATTGATCTGTCCTGCGATATGGCAACAAATCAGGCTAATGGTGGTGGTATGATGGTGTGGGTGATAATTTCTTGGCACACTTTGGGTCCCTTAGTATGAACTGAGCTTTGTACTGACATTGTACCCATTTTTGATGGCCATTTCCATTAGGATAATGCCACAAACACAATTAATCTCACACTAGTTTCTTGAGCATGACAATGACTTTGGTGTACTCCGGTGGCCTCCATAGTAACTAGATCTTAATCCAATAGAGCACCTTTGAAATGTGGTGGAATGGCAGATTGGCATTATGGATGTAAATCTGACTAATCTGCAACAGTTGTGTGAGGCAATCATGTCAATATGGACCAGAACCTCAGAGTACTGTCTCCAACACCTTGGTGAATTTATGTCCTGAATAAATAAAAATAGATGATGAAGTCTGGAAAAAAATTATTTTCCATGAAGAATTTTTTTATTTCTCAACCAGAAAATAATAAAACCTATGGACCATGTGACCTATGTAAACTGGGAAATAATCCATCCATCCATCCATCCATCATCTTTGGGTTATCAGAAATTGGGTTGAGGAGGTAACACCCTCAGGACAACAAACCCAAATGTCCCCGTTACACTTACCTGATTCCCATGATGGACTTAACATTGTTCCAAGGCCATATATTGCAATCCCAGTGAGTTCTGATTCTAACTTTGAGGTGTCCCTCTGGATTTGGTGACAAAATCACCAAAGGAAGGGGTCCGGGAGGCATCCAGATCAGATGCTTGAACCACTTCAACTGACTCCCTTCGGTGCAAAGGAGAAGCAGCTCTAATCTGAGCACCTCACCTATCCAAGAAAGAGCTTGAAGACCCTACAAAAGAAGTTCATTTTCAGCTGCTTGTTTTAAGCTCAGCTTCTTTTCACCAAGACATATAGGGGCCATCCCTTTAATACTGTAGACAAAGCTCTGATCTGTCTATCATCTGTCTTACTCAATTCAAAAATCACTTAAAAACAACAAATATACTTAAGCTCGAGTCTCCTTGACTAGATTTTCTTGTTCATAAAAAAGCCATGATTAAGCCATCTTTTTTAACCATAAAAAATATTCCAAACAGATTGAAAGTCCCACTAATTGCGGCAATGCTTACCAGCATTTTTGTTTCTGCTCCACTTGGCAATAGGATGGTTTCATCTCAAAGCTCTTAATGTGTGTTAACCTCTAAATAAGCCTAGGGCAGTGGAACATCTCATTACAGTCGACAGGACAGGCAGTAAACATATCCTTCAGTAAGGGACAGAGACGGTAAGCGGTAATTAACAAGATGTAACACACTTCATTTAGAGCTGTAAGGAATAATAACTGACAAAAGCTACCTTTAATTCAAGCAGGTGTTAATCTGACCCATAGGTTTACATTTCAAGGGCACTATATTCTACCACTCAGTCAGTCTAAAGGACCACGTTCTTGATAGATTTGGCCTTAAATGGGGTCTTTGGTATGTGAATCCAGGTGTCCAACAATCTGCTGCACCAAGCTATCCAAACCAAAAACCAGAACATCAGTTTCCTCCTTGTTTAACTGAAGGAAATCATCCAACAACTACAATTTTATGCTACTCAAACAGTTCTGCAGAACTGAAACTTTTGCAATACATTTCATTAAAAGCATTAAAGATCTGAATGACATTAGCTTTTTTAGAGACTCTAAGATGATTAAGTGAAGTGAGTGTGACAAAAATCTGACGGAAATTTCTCTAAGATGTTAAACTCATTGAACACATCCAAAAGATTTTTTAAAGCATTTTCAGGAATCATTGTAATGAAACAAAGTTTTGAGAAAAGGTAAGATCACAGCATATTTAGGTAGATACCTTTAAGTTTAGATAGATGACTAGGTGAAACTAGTCTTATTAGATGCTGCAAAAGACTTGAGACTGAGTCTGGAGTTCTTTTCCCATGTGTTAGAATCTGTGGCAAGACCTAAACATTTATTTTAAACAGTTTTGACCCAATCTGAATGAGCTTGAGCTATTTTGCAAAAAAGACTAGGCAAATATTTCAGTCTCTAGATGTGCAAGCCTGGAAGAGGCACAACCCACAACTAAGAGCAATTTAGAAAGACCAATTAACGTAACAGTCATTTCTTGGACTGTGGGAGGGCAACAAGGGCAACATAAAAACTCCATGCGAAAGAATCAGGACCTTTATGCTGCAAGGCAACAGTTCTACCAACAGCTCTATTTTAAAAACCATGCATCATTTTCCTTCCGCTTTTTATTATGTATTAGTTTGTGTTTCTCCTATAAATTCCCAATGGAAAAAGTAAGGAACTGGGTAGCAAAATGATTGTTTGGTTTACATCTTTGTGTTTCAGCTCAAGCAACGTATAAGACCGTACCTTTGTCGCTGAAGTCGTCAACCAGGATGATTTCTGCAATGAGCTCTGGAGGAGAGCGGTTGATCACGCTGTGAACCGTCCTCAGTAGGGAGGACCAGCCCTCGTTATGAAACGGGATGATGATGCTGGTATTTGGTAGTTTCTCTGCATACAGCGTCTGCTTGCAGCTGCAAACACAAACAAAATTTTTTTAATTATTTTGGTGGTATTTGTACTTTTGTTTTTTTTTGTTTTTTCCTTTATTTCCATGAAGGAGCACAACAATTCATTCACATTCGGCTCAGCCATTCCTTTGTTGCTCAGTTGGCTCTTCAGCAGATCTTGGGTCACAAAGTGTATTATTCAGAGTTGAAATGGATGGGTTTGGCTCGTTCACAGTAGGTCTACTCACGAGGCTGGATTCCAAGAGCAATCTTCTCAGAGAACATTATTGTAACCATTTCTACAAATTGCTATTTCAGAGACAATAGTCTTTGCTTTTCTCCTAACAAGAAGAAAAATAGAAGATTTATTCCACACATTCCACCAAATTGTGAACAAACTGAATCATTACAGCTGGTGCCTAGGTGTTTTTGACAATGCATATACCCCCTGGGGTGATATGAGTCCTATAGCTATATAACCTATAACCTATAGTTTGATACACTGGTTCAGTTTTGATGTATAAACTTATCATGTGGATATAAAACTACAAATGTGAAAGTAGTTAAAACTAGTTGTTTAATATTTCCCAGACAACGTCTGGACATCATTCACGTCTCGAAAGATCAGAAAACGTTTTTAACTGTAATTGCATATAAATTGTAAGGTAAGTCACACTTTCTGTGGCCTCTTTAAACTATGAATAATGTTTTTAAACTATGACTGAGCTATGAAGCTCAAAAAAGAACTGATTTTATGACTTATAATAATTTTGGGGGATCTTTTTTGCTGTTTTTTGGGGGTAAAACAAAACTTGTTTCAGAATAATTTTAATTTTAAAACGTAATATGAAAAGAACAGATGACACTTGTGTGTGTGCATACTAGCTAGGATTTCACATCCTATCATGGGGGATCAGGTTTCCTAAGGAAAACAAACTTCAAACTGGACAAGACTTCATGTCATGCAGTGGACATATCCAAACATTAAAATGATTAATTACATACATGTAGCCAACTTGTCATCTGCCATCTCAATTGCTGCCACCTATATTTCAAGGCAAAATTACCCAGAACAGTGGCCCCAAACAGATGGGCCTGTTTTGGTCTCACAACACATCAAGAATAAATGCACGTATGCATCAGAGTTGAGACATCCTTGCACACAATGGAATGCATTATCACCTGTAGATCACAAAATCAGTCAAAAAAGAAGGGCCCTTATTGAATTCACTGATTCAATCAAACAAATGTGCAATGCATACTTTTATAACATTTCCCAGACAACTTCATCTTTCAGTAACTTTCAGTTATTCTAAATTACTGGTTGCTTTTCATATCGCACTAACATTTTAAACTACAAAACAAAAAAAAATGTATGCCAATTATAATATTCTATATGATAATCAGAGGGTTAAATAGGAGTAAATTGCAAACGTAGCCTAAATCGACTGCTTTTCAGTCAGAATTACAGACTTACTTTGCTGTCTGATGACAAAAGCAATAACGTGTGAATATGAGCAACTTTGTTGGGAATTTGGCTATCCATTATAAAACACTTTAACATAAGCAAAGGGCAGAAGAGAATAAAACAAATGTAAATAAGATGACAACAGTTGGGTGACCCATGCTAAGGGATGACATATCTAATATGCTAATTGGTGAATGATTTCCTGGCCCATGTATTAGTTTTTAAACTTTATTTCAGAAGAAATATGATAAATAAATGTGAGCTAGCTCATGTGGGAGCTGTGAAATTAAAATGATTGTTCAGGTGGTGAACTATGAAATCATTTTATTCATTTTAACCTGGCAGAATTTAATTTAAAACTAGATCTTGTTAAAGGTGAACCGGGAGATTATTGACTATAATTAACAATTTCAATTCAATTCAATTCAGTTTATTTATATAGCGCCAATTCACAACACATGTCGTCTCAAGGCACTTCACAAAAGTCAGGTACATGCATTACAATTAATCCAAATCATTGAACAGTGCAGTCAGATTCTGTTATTTATTCAAATTGGATAAAAAGTTTTTCTATCTAAGGAAACCCAGCAGATTGCATCGAGTCAGACACTTGTAGCATTCACTCCTCCTGGATGACCATGTAGCGACAGTGAACAGTCACTGGCATTGACTTTGCAGCAATCCCTCATACTGAGCATGCATGTAGCAACAGTGGAGAGGAAAAACTCCCTTTTAACAGGAAGAAACCTCCAGCAGAACCAAGCTCAGTGTGAGTGGCCATCTGCCACGACCGACTGGAGGTTAGAGAGAACAGAGCAGAGACACAAAGAGAACAAAGAAGCACTGATCCAGGAGTACTTTCTATGGGAAGGAAAAGTAAATGTTAGTGGATGTAGCTCCTTTAGTCGTTTCATCTACAAAGAAAGAACATATAAACTCTGAGCCAGTTTTCAAGGATAGAGTCTGAAAGAGAGCACATATAGTTAGTTACAGTAAAAGCTCAGTCAATTGCTATATCTAGGAGAGAAAAAGGGTTAAACACTGAAAGACAGGGCCATGTGGATCATCGGTAGAGGGTGAGCATTAAGTTGTTGCCAGCAGAAGCTTGGAGGATGCCCCTCTCCAGAAGGTGTCACAGGTAGACACAGAGTCAGGCCAGGTGTAGCTTCTAGGAAGAGAGAAGAGAGAGAACAAAGTTAAAAGCTGAGATAACAGCAAATAATACAAAATTGAAGAGTAGTGTGAGAAAGTAGCGAAGAGGGTGAAAGTGGCCATTATGTCCTCCAGCAGCCTAAGCCTATAGCAGCATAACTACAGAGATAGCTCAGGATAACCTAAGCCACTCTAACTATAAGCTTTATCAAAAAGGAAAGTTTTAAGCCTAGCCTTAAAAGTAGACAGGGTGTCCGCCTCACGGATTAAAACCGGGAGCTGGTTCCACAGGAGAGGAGCCTGATAACTAAAGGATCTGCCTCCCATTCTACTTCTAGAGACTCTAGGAACCACCAGTAAACCTGCAGTCTGAGAACGAAGTGCTCTGTTAGGAACATATGGAACAATCAGCTCTCTGATGTATGATGGAGCTAAATCATTAAGGGCTTTATATGTGAGGAGGAGAATTTTAAATTCTATTCTGGATTTAACAGGGAGCAATGAAGGGGAAGCTAAAGTAGGGGAAATATGATCTCTTTTTTTAATTTTCATCAGAACTCTTGCTGCAGCATTTTTGAATCAGCTGAAGGCTTTTAACTGCATTTTGTGGACATCCTGATAGTAAAGAATTACAATAGTCCAGCCTTGAAGTAACAAATGCATGGACTAGTTTTCAGCATCAATCCTGGACAGGATATTTCTAATGTTGGCAATGTTCCGGAGATGAAAAAAAGGAAATCCTGGAAACCTGTTTAATATGGGATTTAAATGACATGTCCTGGTCAAAAATAACACCAAGGTTTTTTACTTTATTATCGGAGGTCAATTAATGCCATCCAGGTTAAAGTGATTGACTAAGCAGTTTCTTTTTAAAAACTCCGGTCCAAAGACGACAACTTCTGTCTTGTCTGAATTTAGAAGCAGAAAATTTAAAGTCATCCAAGTTTTTATGTCTTCAAGACATGCTTGTAGTCTATCTAACTGGTTAGATAGACTACATATTCCAGCCAATTGAGTCTAAGATACCATTAAAGGCTATATTTAAGCTATCACTTTCAGTGTCAACATGAATGTTAAAATCCCCCACTATAATAACTTTATCTGTATTTAACACTAAATCAGATAAAAGGTCTGAAAACTGATCTATAAATTGAGAGTAAGGGCCTGGTGGACGGTACAAAACAACAAACAGAAGTGGTTTTAGTGCTTTGCAATTTGGATGAGGAAAACTGAGGATTAAATATTCAAAAGAGTTGTAGCTATTGATTGGTCTGGGACTAGTCAATAAATCGGACTGAAAGATGGTTGCTACTCCTCCTCCTCGCCCAGTATTTCGAGGAATGTGAAAATTTAAATAATTAGTAGGAGTTGACTCATTTATAGTAACATAATCCTCTTGCTGCAGCCAGGTTTCTGTGAGGCAAAATAAATCAATCTGATTGTCACAAATCAGGTCACTAACTAGCAAAGTCTTTGAAGAGAGAGATCTTATGTTCAGTAAGCCACATTTAATTGTTTTATTTTTATTTTTAGTCTGAGTTGTGTTTATTTTTATGAGATTTTCCTGATTTCCTCTTTTTAGATTATTTTTTAATCTATTCAATTTTGGCCGTGGGCGAGACACTGTCTTAATAGGGTAATGGGTGGGTAGCAGTACAGAAGCTGCAGAGAGGAGTGTTAAACTACGACCCTGGTTGGGCTCATCAGGATTTATGGATAAGTAAAGCTGAGTGTCATCAGCGTAACAGTGAAAATTTATTCTATGCTGCCTGATAATTTTACCTATTGGAAGCATATATATAGTAAAGAGAATTGGCCCAAGTACTGAACCCTGTGGTACTCCACAATTAACCCTGGAGTTTAAAGATGATTTATCATTTACATGAACAAACTGGAATCTGTCAGACAAATAAGATTTAAACCAGCCTAGTGCTGTTCCCCTGATCCCTACAGCATATTCCAGCCTTAAAGACTGCTTCACTTTTTAAAAAGAAACAGATTTCTGGTGAATATCTGACTTTTGCAGGCTTTAAGCTTTCTGTTTGGAGTTTATTAGCTGCATTATTAATATGTAGAAAATGAAATTAAACACATGCAATAATCAAACAGAGAAGACGATGATTAACAGACCAAAGACCTTCTGCGTGCTGAATGAAAAGAGCTTAGTGATGCCACAAATTTATTACGATACAGACAGCTTTAATTTAATTACTAGCAGCAGAGGTTATCAGCCCCAACATGTGCTCCAAATGATAACTTACAGAAATCTCCTCATAAATTACCCCAGCAGGTGGCTCAACCCCTGCAGATGTGTTAATCATGGCAAGTGACTTATGTTCCCAGAGAAGGTCTCAAATGAACAGTGACAGTCGATAAATGCAGGTGGTGCATGTTGTTTATTCACACATAAACACTTAGAGCTGGGATTGATGGACAGCTGATTGGGTGGTTTATTTTAACAAACCCTTTTCATTTCCACCAGGAGATGGAGGTAACTGTTGGAGAGTGTGCTTCCAGTAAAAATCACCAGTTTTCAGAACCCAGATGGGCCAGTTGCAGGTTTGTGTCTGATTGCCTCAGAGTCACCAACAACGAGCTAATCGCAGGGAAACAGACGGAGGCCACAGGGCAACACAGGTGAGGTAACAATGTGTGAAAGGTGCAAGACGATAGCGGATGTTTTTATTTAAAACGTGTTAATTTAATATGCTATGAAGGCAACTATATAACAGGACTGTGGTGGCAAAGAAAAACCAAGCAGGTCAGCAAAAGAGTTTGGCCATGATGCACAGCACCATGCTCAGAAAAAGCCAAACATAAAATATCAGAGCCAACAGCTCCTATCAGCTGCCAAGAACAGTGGTGGAGAGGTGATGATTTGGGCTTGCTTTGCAGCCACAGGACCTGAGCTCATGCTGTCACTGAGCTGACAATGAACTTCCCTTAATACCAAAGTGGGGCTGGGTGATATAACAAATATATATATATATATATATATATATCATATATATATATATATATATATATATATATATATGTCCATTTTATCTAATTTGCTGAAAAGTTACTTTCTCTTAATGCTTCTGCACACATCACTCATCCTCCTCCTTCGAATGTGCGGAAATTTATGGAGCTTTAATATTGTTTGCCAGGTGAGCTGAGGATGAGGTGATTACACCGTGAGAAATGAAGAAACCTTCAGAGGTTTCCACGTCAGAGATGTTTGATTAATAGACAAAACTACTTGTTTATAAAGGAAAAGGAGCTCCAAATCAAGGAGAGGTGATAAAGAACAGACATTAAACAAAAAGGACTTTTAGCACAAATTCAGCCTGTATGAGAGATTTCAGCTCCTCTCCATCAAAACTGCTCAGGTTTAATGGATGCCAGGGTTTGGCTGACAACCTGACAAAGGGTTGATGGACCTTTAATAATACTGCCTTTGTCAAAGGGTGAATACTTTTGTGGTATGTAATTTGCTCAGCTTTGTAAAACAGCTATTATTCTCATCTCAGCGATGCTGTTCTTTTAGCAGATCATTGAGTTGCTATAACTTATGTTGCTTTAATGCATGGTGGTGGTCTAAGTTCCCTTCCACATTGTGCAGTATTTATTTTAAACCTAAAAACTACTACTGCTTTCTGTAACAAAACATTGTGTTAAAAGCCTGCTGTCCTAGCAGTTCTTTGAACTAAGCTTGTATCTGCACAATATTATTGTGTCAGCTTTTTATGCAGTTTTTTGTGTTTGGCATTTTATTTTGTTTTTTACAGCTTTTATTTGCTGTCTTGTAGCATCTGTCAGGGTTTATTTGAAACAGCCGCTATATTGCACACAATATTGCAAATATGGATTATTTGACAATGTTTCTGCCAGGGATCTAAGTAGAGTTTATGTTTGTGTGGAGTATTTTCCTCTGAGTTGCAGGTTTCCCCAGAGGGCAGGCCTGAGAGGTGTGTTCCTGCATATCTTCACTTCCACAAGCCCAATTAGCTGGAGCATAAGAGGAGCTGTGTGCCGGTCATTCAATGCCTGAGTGTCAACCCATGTGGTTTCCTGCCTGGTGATTCTCTCCTGTGAGACTTCCCGAATCCGCTCCTCAATTCACCTCAAGCCATAACCTTCCGGATCTCTTATTTTCACAGCGGGCTTCCAACAGCTCCCACCTTCTGGAACATCCAACCTCCTGCCTGTTCACCCTCTGACACTACAAAGCAACCTACTTTACTGTACCCCAGAGTCTACCTTCTGCCTCAGACCTGCAATATCTGATCTCAGACTCACATATCCTCCTGATTATTTAAGCCATTGACCTCTCCACCTTTTCATTATAATGAACCATCAATCTGTGTTAAAAGAACTTCCCAGACACAGACATCACCACCAACACTATTTCTAAATAATACACTGTATTAAAATAAAACAGTAGCCTGCAGTGAGTGGTTAAAGACAATGGATGGATGGATCTTTGACTCAATGAACCCTGAACATTGGTCTAATATTTTGATGCTTGGCTCATAAAAGCAGTATCATACTGTGTCAAGTATGTTCAGTAAGTAATTTTGGGGTCTTCCCACTTCATCTATGTGGTCTGGTTACTGATCAGAGGGATTTATATTTGTTTTAGAATATGAGTTATGGCTTGTTTTGCAGATGTTTTTTAGTCTAATGTAATGCTTGTTTTCAAACTGAACAGCCAAACTGCTGCTTTGTTTAGAAACTGACCCTGTCCGCTGTTGGATTATCTGGAGAAACAGCAGCAAAGGTGGTTGCTCTGGTCCTGCTGTTGAAAGATGGGTTAGAGACTGACTCGTCTTTTACAGCTGCATGAATAAATATTGCACATTCAAACTATACCGTGATTAAAAACGTAAGAACTGGAAAACAGTCTGTGCTTTCTTTCTGGCTCTGAGCTTGATATTATGCAGCCTGTTGCATCTCCGGTTTGGACCTGATGAGAAGACAATGTTGTAGAAATACTTTCAATATGAAAGTTTAATTCTGTGTTGTTCAAGCTTTTTCAATTTATGCAATATAAGGTCATTATGTTCAATGCTGCATAAACACAAATTAAAAAAGAAAATGTCCTTTTGGGGCTGCACGGTGGCGCAGTTGGTAGCACTGTTGCCTTGCAGCAAGAAGGTCCTGGGTTTGATTCCCGGCCAGGGGGTCTTTCTGCATGGAGTTTGCATGTTCTCCCCGTGCATGCGTGGGTTCTCACTGGGTACTCGGGCTTCCTCCCACAGTCCAAAAACATGCCTGTTAGGTTAATTGGTCACTCTAAAGTGGTTAATTGGTCACTCTAAAGTATCCTTAGGTGTACAACATGGTTGTTTGTGTGTTGCCCTGCGATGGACTGGCGACCTGTCCAGGGTGTTCCCCGCCTCTCGCCCATAGACTGCTGGAGATAGGCACCAGCTTCCCCGCGACCCACTATGGAATGAGCGGTAGAAAATGACTGACTGACATCCTTTTGGGAAAACCAGTGGTATGGAAGCAATCATATTTGCTTTTACAGGAAAGATTAAGTGTCAGCAGAAAGGGGTTGCCAGAAAATATGAAAACTGTGATGTGAGGGCTTTCAGTGGTGCTTAAAGACTGAAAGTTCACACTGGGATCTAAATAGTTTTGGCTTTCTGAGGGAAAAATTTCTAGTTATTTCATCCATGCATAAACACAATACAAAACATCCCCCAGGTGCCCTGGTGCTATTGTGAAGAAGAACCTGTGTCAATATTTTACACAAAGATTTTTCTGTTAAAAATATAAATTCTTACTCAGACTTTAAGGTATTTCAGACATTTACCCACTCTTACACTCTTCACCTAATACAAGTGTAACTGACTCACTTTTCATGGCGGATGTCAGGCAAGGAGCGGTTCAGAGAGATCCGGTTGCTGACATAAATGTTGAAGCCGTTTTCCCTATAGGCCTGGTCGACCCGGTCAGTTTCTGTCAGAGGGAATGGCTTCCCCTGTTCACCATTACCTATAGAACACATACAGTTCTGTCAGAAAATCTGAGTTTCTACACGTTTTACATGTCCAAATGTCCTCATTTCTCTATTTTTGTACATGTTGCAAGATGCTGCTGAAGATTTTATTTAAATTCCTACATTTTTTTTGTCCTCCACTTTCGTGGAATAAAGGCTGGATGGACTGAATAAGAGTAAAAAAAAGCTGACAAATTCTAAACAAGACTTTTTACAAAGCCTGGAGATTTTTTCAGTATTTTTAATATAAATAATTTAGTTATTCAGACCAGAAAATATTGTTTTTATTCTGGTGTTTTTTAAATAGGAGTACAGATTATCTGATAATAAATCTTTGGTTGCATATTCAAATAATCTAGTAGATCCGCACTGTGGTGCAGTAAAGTGCAGCAAATACAATCAGCTACTATACTTGCCAATACCGTCTAATATATCTAGAGCTATTTATTTGTCAAAAGTAGGTGGCAGCAGAATTGCGCATGTGTTTTCAGCCTGAGGTTCAGATGTTTGTAACAAACACAAGTCATTCCTAACAATTTTTGACTCTTTCTCGTCCATGGCTTCCATGAAGCCTGAACTCATTTCAGAAGTGCATCAAATTACACTGAGCTGCTTGTTTCATTAGCTACTCATCACTGCTTTCCATGCAAACACCAACATGCACAGATGCAAGTGTGGAAGCTTTATAGTTGCAGGAGAGCGTCAGATTAAACTGAGCTGCCTAGTCCCATTATGCAGAAATGATCTGGATGTATTGAAGAAGGTTAACAACTGTGAGAAATTACTTCTCACTTAAATGGCTCATTTCCAAGATAGACGTCTTTACTTAAAGTGGCTCATTTTGCTGCTTCCAACGAACATTCATTAGGAGTTTCAAGCAACTCGGATAGTTTTCAACTGCTAAAGGATACTGTTGAAGAATAGTTCTAACTCTTACTCGAGATTTTACTTTAAAATACCGGAAAGCAAGCTAGAAACCTTATTCACAGACTTTAATCTGTTTCACTGTCCACCAAGCATAAAAATTTTCTTAAATTCTAAAAAGTATTTTAATTAGGATATTTAAAATTTTATATTTAGACAATCTTTAAAATGTATACATTAGCATGTAACTAATTAAAGTCTGAATCTTTCATGGTACAGCAATATTTTACAATATTACCAATTTTGAGGACATCCTTCTTAATCTATAAAGTCCAATCTGTTGATGGACCCACCGTTTACAGCAATATCAACATTAACTCTTCTGTAACATCTTCCACAAGGTTTAGGAGTGTGTTCACAGTTAGATGAGAAAACCAGAATTGCAGCCTCCGCTCTAATTCATTATTAAAGGTGTTCAAGAAGGTTGAGGTCAGGACTTGGTTGAGGAGCACAACCCATCACAGAGGTAATGCTGTTTTGAAAGCAAGCTGAAGGAGTAAGATATGAGATCTAGTGTGCTTGCTGTTGGTTGTTCATTTTACCAACAGATACACTGAAGCAAATGGCCCAACGAATTAATTACCTTACATAGACTAGTCAGGCAGTTCTTTTATAAAGAGGAAAAATAACATACTCTGAAAAAGCATTATTTTCTACCTATTCCATGTCCCTAAAGCCAGATAATGGTCTCCAAGCCCAATGTCTTGCCTTCTACCCAATTGGCATGGCATCTGCTCTTGAGGACTGTTTTTTCCGGCTGGGCCTGACCAAGCCCCAGGAGCTAAGACTTAACCACCATGCACATTCCTGAGTATTGATTTTTTTAAAGTAGATCTTTTAGATCTTTTAGGCTTAGTCCTCTGATTTCACAAATCCAGGTCCTTTTCTACCCTGAGTTCCTCCCAAAACTACACAAAAGCCAATTAAATCCTTTGCACTTGTTTCCAACTCAACACCGGGGGCAGAATCAATGCCTATTGTAGAAGATTAAGTGTGTTTAATTATGAACTCAGGGCTACAAGCCATATTGATTCATGTTGGTTCTGTGGGAGAAAATCCACTTGGAGTGAATTAAGAGAAGGTGGAAAAAATGGAAAAGCGTGAGTGTTTGTGTGGTCAGAACAGATGAAACAAAGCAGCATATTCAGCAAATACTGAACCTACCAATGCGAGCAGCATCTCTCCTTATTGTTTCATAGTCATGCCAGTCGACTCGTCGCAGGCCGTCAACTCCCACCTGAACCACCTTCTGGCTGAACCCCTACAGGAGCAGAAACAATAAAACCCATTAAGACTTCCAACAGGTGTTGCCAAAATATTAAACACCAAGTTATCAACCTAACTTTATTTATCATTTCAGGTCATGATATATGGGGCCAAATATCTGTTTGCTAAAAAGTTCTTTGAACAAACATGCACATCAGACAGACTTTAAATCCTCATCAACTTTCTTTTTTGGCTGCCATCCAAAACCTCATTGCAGTTTTTTTTTCTTCTGCTGACAGCTGGGGGTTTACACAAAGGAAAAGGGAAGAAATCTGCTCTTTATTTGTTTGACATGCAGGAAAATGACATTCAGTCTCATCTCTGTGGTGAACACACACTCATCACCATGAGCTATTATTCTCTGCTGTGCATTGAAATGCACAAGCAGCCGTTTATGAAATTCTCTCCCGCCTGCTTTAGAAATGACTTTCGGTGACTCGAGATGTTATAGGATCACAGTACAATGGTAAATTAATTAGCTCCATGGGAGGACGCAATTAGAGGAACGTTGTTAATACAAGAAACACGCCTGACTGTGTGGAATATTGTTAACCGGGCTGCTGGCTGATAGCGCAGCACAGTCAAACAAACTGCAGTGACAAGCCATGGGACCGTGTAAAGTGTCTGAAGCAGCTGTTCTGCAATTTTTCTCTGTTTGCTTCTGTTCTGCTTCACAATGGCTTCAGGAGAAAGGCCAATCAGTGGAGGTGGTAGACACTCCACAGAACAATAAATCATTGAGTCAGTGGTACATTTCACATTTTATATGTTACCATTTTCATATTAATGACAAACTACGTATATGTTAACTGAATGAAGACAGCAAAGAAAATTGATGGAAGTTTTTTGATGATTGTGCAAATTGATCAAATGCAGATCAATTCATTGTAAAATGCTAAAAGACAAATAAATAAGAACATTGTTTCTATCTTTTCCTATTGAACAAATTAATTTTATTTGGGTAGGATTTGCATCCACATGAAGGACTGAAGGAGTAAAATCAGTTGCCAGCTGCAACAGTTATAAGTCCATTTCTGGGCTCCACGGTGGCGCAGTTGGTAACACTGCAGCAGGAAGTTTCAGTGTTCAACTCCTGGCCGGGGTCTTTCTCCATGGAGTTTGCATGCTCTACCCTTGCATGCATTGGTTCTCTTCCTCCCACAGTACAAAAACATGACTGTTAGGTTAACTGGTCTCTCTCAATTGCCCTTAGGTGTGTGCGTGGTTGTGTGTCTCTGCGTTGCCCTGCAAGGGGCTGGCAACCTGTCTAGGGTGTACCCCGTCTCTCACCCGTAGATTGCCGGAGACAGGCACCATCTCCCCCGTGGCCCTGTACAGAAGAAGCAGGTATAGAAAATGGATGGATAGACGTAAATTCTTGTAAGAGCAAATGGTTCTGTCAAATAATGCCTTAAGTTCTCAGTTAAAGGAATGTTTATCTAGAAAGCCAGATGTTTCAGCTTTTTACCTTTTTAAGTTTAAAGGTCAAGATTTCAAGATGACCCATTTCTTTACAAGATAATCTGGACTTTGGAACCCTTCATGTTTTCAGAAGAGATGGTTTTTTTTGGGGGGTTTTTTCCCTAGATGCATGAGAATGTTTTCGGCAAGTCTGTGTAGATCACACACAAGGTTTGTGTACTGAAAAAGCACAAAATGCAGCTCATTTAATCTTAGTGTTTAATTTTATTTAAACTGCACTGCTCTGATCTCTGCGAGGCATTTCACTTAGTATGAATCCCAAAAGGCTGTAATCTGTCTGCCTCCTTCAGAAAGAAAGATTCAGGAGGGACCAGCGAGCAGCAGATTTGTCTCATCCTGAGCGGGACATTATATAAATGGGATTCCACCAAATCAGAGCTTGTACAACATTGGCAGCTGGTGGGTGTGAGTGCATCTGTACACACGCAGAGAAAAAGACTTATGAAGGAGAGCGACAAAAGATGCCATTACTATTTAAAAAAAAAACATATTAATCACATATCAATTTATCAGTGGAACTTTGGATAGCTGAAAACTAGTGCAAAGGTATTTTCTCTGAAAGAAATCCTGCTTATGATTGCTTGTGTCTTATCCAAAATTGTGTTTTTTTACCAATTCTTGCCAAGAGCACAGCCTTGAATAAAGAGTGGGATCAAAACTTCCTCTGAGAGCAACTTCTCCCAAAAAACCATTTACAGTCTGGTGTTGAACTATATATTTTCAAGCATGGTTGACACCGTGTAACAATGCAAAAGATAATTACGTGGCAACAAAACTCTGAACCTGGTAGCCACAGAATCCCCAGATCTTAACTCCACTAAGAGCCTGTGATCAGTTCTCTTAAAACTGAGGAAACACAGAAGCCACCACACTATCAACAACATGAGTATGCCTGGTCTTCAATATCAATAATGTTCACCTTCAGGTTTGATTTTCAGAGAAATGGCAGTCATTTTTAAAGGGTTAAGTGATAAAATCAAAACCCATCTAATTAAAGATTTGCTTCATAGCTGAAACAAGTATAGTGCATACTACTATTCCCACTGAGGTGAAATTCTTAAGGCTAGTGAGAGAAAATTAAACGTCACCACAACTTGGAGCCAAACATCCTCCTGCTAAGTTACATCGCCTGTCTATGATGCTGCTATTATAAAACCCCTTCTGGTGCTGCACTGACTCATTCATCGCAATCTTTGAAAATGTTTTCAAAGCACAAATACAACAATATTCAATGAATCTGGTGATCAAATCAACACCTTAAACTACATCTTGCTAAAATAAACATTTCTAAATCTTTTGATAGCGTGTCAGGATGCATTAGAAAAGTTAAACCCTTCTGTGGTGTGCAACAGTTTTCATATAGGTCTTACACATCAAATGAAGTAAACGTTTCACAGTTCACCATTTCAACTTAATACTGCCTCTATCCGATATACACCCTACAGACCTTGTAATGGAAAATCAAATATAAATCAGCGGATAATAATAACTTGTTGGATCTCTTCCTTCTCAAAGCCACTACCTGCTCATGCCTTATTTTTATTTTGTTGCCAAACTAAAAAGGTAACAGTTTTTATGCTGCTATATATGACACCAGCTATGACAGGAACCAATGTAACTGTAATTAGTGTTATTTGCTCCACCTATGGGTTGGTGGATGCAAGAAAAATAACCTTTAAAAAATGTGCCGATTTGATCACAGACAGGCTAAACGCTTTAATTTTACTTCCATTAGGTGTCACAGAATACAACATTATTTTTTTTTTTATAATTTATTGCTAATTAATTTGCTTAATAAGAAAAATCTAAAAAAAATCATATATTCAGATTTAGATGCAGCTACATAAAGTCCAGTTAAATCTAAATTATAATACAATACAGCCAGATTCAGTTGATCATACAATGCCTATGAGTCCAGGGAAACTTTCTATTCAAAAGAAAGAAGCGAAAGTAATGGCAGCAATTGCTCCACCAATGACACCTGCAGAATAAACTACAGCTAAACACAGAAGCACTGAGCCAGGAGTACTTTCTATGTAATAGAAAATTGTACACGGTAAATGGCCCCCAATAGCTTAATTGATGACTCCATCCTGCACTTACTATTGGGAGGAAAAGACTAGGAGAGTGCAAGAGGTGAGACACAATAGCCCTGCCGATGACCAAATCAAGGTAAGAGGCACATCTAAACACCAAAGCATTTGGCCAGGCATTCTTTCCGTGGAAAGAAAGAAAAAACACCAGAAATTAATTATTGCCTGGAGTAGTGAGGGCTAGAGACTTTTCAGGTTCCTTAAATGTCCCACGTTGATGATCACACTGAGGGATACAGACTGTCATGAGAAGATTAAATGCACAATTTTGCACACAAACTGTCCCATCTTTCCCTTTAAATGAATTGAATTGAAATACTTTATTGTCCTTGAAAGGCGAAACATTTAAAAGATTATATCAGGACTCCAGGCAGCACAATTAATCTAGAATAATTTAAAAACCCAACAGTTAAAATAATTAAAAGACCTCAGGTACCAGTTTGATCTTGCCCTTTGGGCATAGGGAAACCTCCTTCTTGATGATACAAGGCTGAACTCAGGGTGCAGAGGATGCAGAGGGTCTTTTAGGATCAATGTTGCCCTCTTAGTGAGTCTTGTTCTGAAGTTGAAACAGCTGAATTTCTTCATCAGCATGCTTTTCAGCTCCGCAGAGGCCTGGTAATGAGCCATTCATTTAATTCGGGTGTGTTTGACAAGGGATGCATCTAAACGTTGCAGGATAGCCCCAAGACTGGGACACCTTGGAGTTATTAATTCAACCATAATACCAGAATATTTTACAGCCAAATGTTAGACCATCTGCCTCACAGTTGAAACCATGACCAAACTGGACAGTGATCCTAATCA
This sequence comes from Crenichthys baileyi, assembly GCA_036173005.1. Classification (NCBI taxonomy): domain Eukaryota; kingdom Metazoa; phylum Chordata; class Actinopteri; order Cyprinodontiformes; family Goodeidae; genus Crenichthys; species Crenichthys baileyi. The sequence continues at coordinate 240,908 of JAHHUM010001827.1, read as the reverse complement.
CAGCAGCTATTCTACAGCATAATGGGTAAAAAATGAAAGATGAAGATGAAGCAATAGTCAAAGTCCAGACCTCATCCTGATTGACATGCTGTTGTGGGACCTTAAGAAAGTTATTCAGGAACTATAGTATGCAGACTTAAGTGCATTAAAGCACCGTTGGAAAGAAGGGTGGCTCATAATTCCTTTACAACAATGTAAGAGACTGATAAAGTCAGACAGGAAATCCCTGCTGAGAGATAAGGCAGCAAAATATAGTTCTATAAGCTGTTGATTCTTAGGGTGTACTTTGTTTTTGTTTTTTTTTTCCCCATGACTATATTGTCCCTTTTAAAAAATCCTGGGTCTGTCCTTTGGTATTTTATAATGCACTGAAAAGGCACCTTATGGAACACAAATCTGATGAAGTGGAAGCATTTTACCTTTGGATCAGCTTCCTCCTCATCCCTGCAAATGCTGCCCCAGTCCACGGAAGCAATGCCCATCCCAATTCTAAGAGCAGTAAATCATTCCGAACCCTAAGGTGAAAACCCACTTTGTCCAAAATTAAGGACTTTGGTCTTAGACTTGATGGTGCTAATCCTCATCCAAGAATGAAATTAAATGTATGAAATCTTTTTAAAAGTTTTTTGCCAGAACACAAAGATGGTTATTCATGTTGGCATTTTAAATAAACCTTTTTTGCTTCTTCCTGTGGCTCAAGTAGAGTGTGATTCCATCTGTGTGTTTTCCAAATGAACGGAAGCCAACACATTTGCTTCTAATTAAAATTTCAGCCACTGTAGATGTTTTATTCCACTGAGGCTTTCCGCTCCAACGAGACCTTGAGCAACAGAACACAGAGAATAAAAGACTTCAACAGTCAGTGATTCTGAAAGCTTCAGCATAACTCTTATCCTGTTTGTGTGCATGTGTCTAGGCTTTGCATGAGTGGACCGAGGTTGTATGAAACAGCATGAGGGAAAAGATGCTGGTGATTAAAACAGAGTCTTTTTTTCCATCTGGCCCAACATACACACCTCCCCAACCCACCTCTCTCACACATACAGTCGCACAGGCGAGGAGCCAGCAGATGTAGAGGACCTTGCAGAGAACAAACAGCCAGGGGAATTAAACTCCCAGAAAAGCTGTCTTAATAATTCAACACTAATATGCAAGAAATGAAGCCGGACATCGCATTAACCCAGCTTTTTGCTGGAACATCCATTTCTTTCCTAACACATAAAGTGAATGCGTCACTTTCATTCATTTTTTTTCCAGTTCCACGCAGTTATGTTCTGTTTAATTTAGATTTAAGATAAAGCTTAATGTCAACATAAAAAGGCCAATTTCTACACTAGAGTCGATAAATTTTAGTTTTGTTTCTTAAAATCCAACCGAACTATATTCCTCTGGATTCAGCCGAGGTAAACTGAGATGGTAGACGGCAAACGTTCACAAAATATAAATCAGTGCCTAAATCTTGGATTGTTTAGAATAATGTGTTTATAATGAAATACTGAAAATTAAAACCTTAATGTTAAGTTATTTATTGACAATTATGTTATGCCATCACAGTAGCTCCAATACCTCTGAATGCTACAAAGTCACAATGGGATATAATTCCTGATCTGACCCCTAGATGGTGACAAAGTGTTTCAAAGTAAAATCATCGGTAAATTTGAAATCTGCATCAGCTGGCAACTGGACTGCATTAAGACCAGAAGTGGTTTGAGGCAAATTTATGACATTAGTCTAAAAGGGCTTAAGATAATACTGTGGAGAATCTAAAGGGAATGTGTAGGCTCAAGGTCTGTATGGTAACTGTGTGATCCAAAGGTGGGGCCATGCTGAAAAGAATTACTGGCTAACCCATAAAGTTAGAAAACAGCTAAATTTAAATACATATTAACTTTAAAAATAGGAGTTGTGCTAAATATCAGTTCATAAGCTTCAATAGAAAAAATCTGTCAGTAATGTATGTTATTGTAACAGTTGAATAAATACTGTGTTTATGAAATCTAAAATCTCCGGGCTGTCTAACAGGAATGACATGAATATACAATACCAGTCAAAAGTTTGGATTCACCTTCTCATTCAATGGTTTGTCTGTATTTTATTACTTTCTGCATTGTAGATACATAGTGAAGACATCAAAACTATGAAGCAAAAGTATATTAAATTCGGTAGCAAACAAATAACTGTTAAACTCCAGGTGTCTTTTATATTTTAGATTCTTGAAAATAGCGCCCTTTTGCTTTGCCGACTACTTTGCACTCTTGGCATTCTCTCGATGAGCTTCATGAGGTCACCTGAAATGGTTTTCCAACAGTCTTGAGGGAGTTTCCAGAGGTAGAAGAAAAAATAAATAAAGACAAACCATTGAATGAGAACATTTGTCCAAACATTTGACTAGAAGTGTATATTTCAGATAAATACATTTTACTATCTTTAAAATCATAACTTTATTTTAGACAAGATTCTTGCTCAGTGGGTTTATCATGAACCATAAGAATGCTTAAAAAGAAACACTTCTTTGTCACTTTTAACATTCATTCTAAATGCCTATAATATTTAAAGCTTATGAAAAGGAGAATAAAAACATGTTCCCTGAGCCAGCCCTACCTGGCACACAGGACTGGATTTGAAAAGGTCATTTAATGCCCAGAAATAATAGGAACTCCCTGAACAATGAGTGGAAATGCCAGGTTAACATCTAAGAAGATACTTTTCAGCAGAGACTTGCCTCATTTTGCTTTAAGGTGTTAACTTTTTTTTCATTTCTTCGTTTCATGTGTTACACCTAAAAGAACACCTTTCTCCAGGGAAATATGACAAGACAGCATAATCCATGGCACATGACAGTGATCCTCTTAGGTCAAATTTGTACTTTTTAAAACTTTCTACTGCATCCACTGAAAAAAGTTACTAGGACCTTAAACCACAAGTTGCCATAAAGTAACCTGTTAGACCCAGAAAGTACTTGTGAGTTCTGTAAAGTAACACAATTTTTCTGAAAAGTACACTTTAGGTTCTTAACTCTGTAAAGCCTGAACCATGAAATAATTGTCATAAAATTCTAATTTTTTGAAACTGGGGTGTTTATTGAGTGTTCTGACAAAATAAAATCAAGAATTTGTATCATTTGTGATACATTAGGCATGTTGGTGCAATTTATTGCTCACAATTTGTTTTCCTTAAACAAACATAAAACAAAACATTTTAAGCCATTAGTCAGAAGTTTTTTAACTTCACACTAAAAATTTTTTCCATATTGCATAACAACATCAAACATATTCTGCACCTGCTCAAGTGAAGCCATCATGTACAATAACAAACCCACCAATGGAACTGACATGGTGGAAGAGGAACTTATCACTTATTTGGTCTTTTTTTTGTCTCACAACTTTATTTTGCACTGTGGTAGGCCTGAAAGCAGTTTCTGTCCTTGTTCAAGCAGAGATAGACCTTACATTTTTCACAGTAGACATGGGTAAAGTGATTGCCTGTGCAGTGCTTGCATCTTTGTCTGGTTTTCCATACCGGGAAATGGTCAATGCCATCCTTTCTCACATCAGAGGGCACCCTAGAGGTTGGCCTCTTGCACGGGGGAGGTGTTCCTCCTGCTTCTGGAGAAGATAGTGGTCTGCCACACTAGATTTTGCCCCTTCCTGCACTTGTGAGAGAAGTGCCGACAGAAGCTTTGAACCTTCGCAGGGGCATGGGTTTCTGCCTGGACATTAATTTCCTCTGGTCTCTTCTGTAGAGGTTCCAAGCATTGATTACTGCCACTGTGACAGTGTTCCACCAAATGTACATATACCATCAGCGTGATCTTATGCTGAAATTGTAAAGTGCAGATAGCATGTCAAGAAGGTCAACTCCTCCCATGAACTTGTTGAATGTTTCTACGATGGCTGGTCTGGGAACCGTTATGCTGGCTTTGGATTTTCGATCCCAGCGCTTCACATTGCTCAGTGGTTCAATCCCGACAAAAGAAGAAAGCAGGTTCACAGCTTTGTTGTCACACCATCTCACGATGATGGTGCTGTCCTGGTTTACTCTAAAATCCAGAGTCCCTCTTCCTTTTTTTCAAATCTTTCTCATCCATCATGTTGCAGTCTTTTACCTTGTTCATTCGGACTGAGCCAATATAATAGATTCCTCTTTCTTTCAAGTGCTCCACCAATGGAACTGATGTGAAGTAGTTGTCTGCAAAAACCTTGTGGTTTTTTTCTGCTGGAAGGGTTGAGGTCATTTTTAGGACAACTTCTCCAGTAGCACCAACATCAGATTTCATTTGGTCTAGATTTTCTGCCCCTTGGCAAATGTCAAAATCATAAAGAAAACCACTTTGTCCTGCACGTCCCCACATCTTGAAACCGCATTTGTAAGGTTTTGCTGGCATATAGACCCATAGATGTGATTTTCCCTTAAAAGGCACCATGATTTCATCAAAAGCATGACATTCTTCAGGAGGTATGCAAAGAAATTGCGTAGTTTTTGGCCCTAGTTTCCAAAGTTTATTTTTTTTCCCTCATCAAACATTGCGGTTGTCCTGGAAGTGAATAAGTGTCAGCAATTCCAGGAATCGATCTCGAGACATCACATCACAAACTGCAGAGTGCTTTGTCTCCATCTCCCAATAGGCTCTTACATTGGGCATCTGTACTAACCCCATGTGCATATACATACCCAGAATTTCCTCAATTTCTTTAGCAGTTGTGTTTGCTGACTTTTCTTCTTTCTGCACACTGTAAAAATTAGTTTGTTCTGCAGCGTCCAGTAGTATTTTGTCAGTTACAAAATGTTTGAAATACATATATGGTGTCCAGTCAAGCCTTTATTCTGAATCTTCTTCAACACGTTCATGAAATGCAACATCTGGAGGTTCAAACGTTTTCTTCTTCCACCAATACTCTTTTCTTTTCACTTTGACTCTTGCTGACTGGTTTGTTGTTGTGTCCTGTGTTAGTGTTGGATCCTTAACTTCTACACTTGTCTGGTAAAGGTTTTCATCTTGTACGTCCTCATCATCACTACTATCTGTGTTTTCCTCTATACGCACTGCAGTCGGAGTCCATTCCTCATCCTCCTCCTCATCATCGTCTTCCTCTAACACCTCCATGTCACTTAAATTCCCATCTATAATCATCTTCAACGCATCTTCAACACTCATTTTTTTTTCCATCTAAATTTCACAAATAAAGCAATGTTTTGTGTATTGCTTTTCTGCATTGTTCAGTTTCAGTTTTAGTAGAAGTGAACATAGTTATTAATTTATTCTCTTTTTACTTTAAATATACCTAACATGTTTACTGAAAAGAATATATGTTGCTTTATTGAATGAATAATGCATGAAATGCAATAAAATGACAACTGAAAGATTTGCAAATAAATTACCTCATTTACCTGTTGTATCAATTTTGATACACACATTTTCAACATGGTTTTACTAGAAATTAGGTTATTGTCAGGGTTTGGACATTTTGGACTTTGTTTGTGGTTTTGTAGTCATGTTGTTTATTTCTTTCTGTTTCCTGACAGTTCTGTTCTTTCTTCTGCCTCCTAGTGTTTTCTCCTCTCGCCCTTAGTTCCCTTGGTGTTGCTTTCTTATTTATTACTTAGAATGGTTTTCTCTTTATTATTATTATTATTTTTATTATTATTATTATAGTTCTCTGGTTTCCTAGCTTAGCTCTCGTTTAGTGTCTCGGTGTATGTTCATGTTTTAGTATTGGTTTTTTGCACTCTTCTAATTTACTAGTTTCTTTTCTGTTAATCCTCTTGTCATTAGTTTTCCTCTTTAGTTATTATTTACACGGTTTTAGTTCCCTTTACATTCATAGTCCTTCCTAGCTTAGTTCCTCTAGTTTATCTTTATTCTCCAGTCCCTCCTTATAGGTTAGCTTTAGTTGTTGTTTACTTTCATTCTAGTCCTCGTTTTCTCTGCTTCATTCTCAGTTAGTTGAATCAGTGTTGGTTTAGGTTTGTTTACTTTTGTAGTTAGGGTTCCTTTATGGTTTCTTTTGTTAGTTCTTATTTATCTTTGTCTATAGTTTGTTTAGGTCTGTTCGCTGTATTGTTAATTAGTCCCTTCTCCCATGCTTTAGTCTTGTATTAGTTTGACCTGTCCCCTCTGCCTCCCTGCTTCCACGTCACACCTGTTGCTAGTTCTTTTGATTACCTGCCCTTTGCTACCCTCTGTATATTACTTAGTCTAGTTTCTCTGTTCGGTGCTGGTTTATTGTTTGTCCCTTCGTCTCGCTTAGTGTACCTTCGCTTCGTCTAGTCCTTTTAGTTTTAGTACTTTGTTTTGACCTGGATACTTTGATGTACTTGTTGCAACCTGCCTGCCTGCTTTGAGCTTTGCTTAAGTCTGGATTTAATAAATCATCGTTCTGCCTCGCCATGCCGACTCCACGCCTGTCTCTGCACTTTGGTCCGCAACAAAAACCCCCGCAGATGACAGTTATGAAATATAAAACAGTTTTACATTTCATTAATCCATGAAGTATTCCTATTGAAGTTTCAGTAACAATTTAAAGGTTTTTCTCACCTTAACCCTTTCAAAATCCACAAAAATATCCTTAAAAAAACTGGTGTGGGTCACTGATTGATGGCAGGCATTTTGGACGTCTCAAATGAAAGCCATCTGGTGCATTGGTTACTGACCCCTGGTGGATAATCCAAGCACTACATCTGTCTGATTGTATACAACAGGTTTTTCAAGAAAAGAAATATCACACTGATGACGTAGAGGTCTCAAAAACTCATGTATTAAATATGATACACTTGGCGTTACAGGGTTAAAAATAAGCTGAAAGTTTTATAATGAAAACCTGGATTCCAGAAAGTTTTTGCAAAGTAACCTGTTAGTTAAGTACATAATGTATTCTCTATTGCTATTGACATATCACATTTTATCGTTTTCAACTTGTTTTCTATTGCGAATGTTGCATATTGTGGAACTTCCAATTTAATTTCTTGGTAAAAGTTTATGTATTCTTGCTGCAAAGCATCAGTCACATTTGTGAAGTGGAATGTGAAGCATCTCAGCTTCTCTAAGCTCATGGTTCTGAACTGGAGGAAAGTGGAATATTCCCTCTCGACCTCAAGTATCTATGTGTCTATAGATCTTTTTAGACAGATCGGAGGCTCACCAACAGAAGTGAGAGTTTCACCCTAGTGTGTGGTCAAGATGGAACTGAACGTTCAGGTAAAGATCATACTTGGTCAAGAATCAATTCAATTCCATTCAGTTTGTTTATATAGCATATAATGTTTCTCAAACCTGGTCCTCAGGGCCTCATGATCTTGCATGTTTTAGGTCTTTCCATCCTGCTGCACAGAGATGATTAAAAGGGTTCTGCAGCACTTGGTGGCATGTATGAGGTAAAGCAATCACTTGAATCAGGTGTACAAGAGCAGAGATAAATGTAAAACATGAAAGACGGTGGCCACTGAGGAGCAGTGTTGAGAAACACTGCCTTAGGATCTGGAGCAGGACAGGGTCACTTAGGATAGGATAAGGATACCATGGATGGATGGATGGATGGATGGATGGATGGATGGATGCCGATGTATTTGGTAACCTTTACCATCTTGTACAATACTTTCTTTTAGACTCCTCAGTTCCTTTCAATCACTTAAAAAAGATAATAGCTGAAGAAAGAAAGAGAGATGGCTACATTTTAACAGGCCTTGTTTGGCAGGGGGAAAGGGGGAGCATATATGTGGATTTGATAAGAACAAATCTGATCGTTTGTTCTCTGAGGACCAAAGAGTCAGACCACTTTGGGTCAGCGCCTCCCTTGTCTGTTTCCTCTTTTCCTGCTAAAAATGAAAGTCTTCAGAATGTTGGACTTAGAGGAGAATCCTTTTTTCCTTCCTCTTTTCTGCTTTTTGTTAGATCACAGAACCCCAGAGAGACAATTACCTGCTTTTCCTCTTTTTATCTCACCTTCTGCTCCCCTTATTCCCTTTCACCCACTTCACGGACAAGTCAATTTGTGCTGGAAGCTGAGAGTATCCTTTTACTTTGTCCAGGAATACAACTTGTGTGCACAAAAATACTAATTTCTGTCTCAGTTCAGGGAATGAATCTGTGTCCTATTAGATTGTGAGCAGTAGTTGTGAATTTAGTCCTCTTAGTTTAGATCTCATTTACTCAAAAAAATGTAATATTCAGTTCATAATGTATGTAACAATCAGCTGAAAGTATATAATATGTATTAGATGCAAATTACAAATTAAAAAAAATTATACATGCAAGAAAATGTGGTTTAAAATATAAAAAGTGCCAAAAACACAATCACTTAGTTCAGCTATAAGTACCATGTTTGTTTTTTTAAAAATTAGTGCTGAAGGTTCTGAAATCTATTAACTTGTTATGAGAAAGGCCAATTATCTTCTGGTTAGTGTTCATGATTTACTGCAGCTGGTAGTTTCTCTAAGCTGTTTGACCACAATAACAAGAAATATGTTGGATGACTTAAAGTTAGACTGTCAGAGCGCATTCACACTGCTGGTCTGGTCCAGGGATCAGTCCAGGGATCGGTAATAGAGAGACAATTCAAACCTTCAGTTGGCGCGGTTTGCTTTCACACAGAGACTTTTAGAATGGACCAAATAACGTCATGCACTTCCAGTATTAAGCTGACAGAGAATTTAAAAAGCACAAAGAAGAAAGTCTGTCTCATCTGGGTTTTTGTTGCTCCTTTGATGTTGAAATGAAGCTGTTTCTTCTTCTTCTACTCAAATGTGCTGCTGTTTAGTCTTATCGTATGGTACGCTGGGAATGGTATGCATTCACACTGCAAGTGACTGTTAGTTGTAACCGTGCCAGGGTACTGGTCTCTGGTCCGTTTCGGATTTGTTCACACTGGAGTAATCTGCTACAGAAACAAGACTCTGGCACAGTAAAAAACGTTCCAAAGGTTTGTTGTGAAAGCACTGTCAAACAAAGTGGTGGCAGTGTCATGTCAAGGGCCCATTTCTTTATCAGTGGCTAAAATAATAAAGCAGGACTGATTGATTCTTGGACTTCCCCTCAAATCAACAGATGTTTGAAACCTGGACACAGTTGGGCATTCCAACAGGACATTGAATCCAAAAACATATCAAAACTGGTTTTGGAATTTATAAAGCTGGCTGACATGAAGTTTCTGGAATGCTCTTCCCAGTGATTCAAACTCCACTCTGTTACAAATTTGTAGACTATACTTAAAAGCTGTGTCAATGTTAGGAAACCAACCAGTTTAATTGATCTCATTACCATCATTACAAAATGTTGTTGATGTCTTTAAAAAGCACCTTTACAATTTGACCTTTATAGTTTCCTTGTAAAACATTAAGCTAATTTTGTCCAAACACATTGAAATCAAAGCTTAATGCAAACACTGAAAGAAGCTTTATGACATATTTAGGTTCATTCCAATCTTTCACTTTTGACCAAACCTAATCCAAGATACAGTACAGACTAAAAGTTTGGACACACCTTCTCATTCAAAGAGATTTCTTTAATTTCATGACTATGAATATTGTAGCTTCACACTGAAGGCATCAAAATTATGAATTAACACATGTGGAATTATATACTGAACAAAAAAGTGTGAAACAACTGAAAATATGTCTTATATTCTAGGTTCTTCAAAGTAGCCACCTTTTGCTTTGATTACTGCTACGCACACTCCTGGCATTCTGTTGATGAGCTTCAAGAGGTAGTCACCTGAAATGGTTTTCCAACAGTTTCGAGGGGTTCCCAGAGATGTTTAGCACTTGTTGGCCCTTTTTTGCCTTCACTCTGCGGTCCAGCTCACCCCAAACCATCTCGATTGGGTTCAGGTCCGGTGACTGTGGAGGCCAGGTCATCTGGCGCAGCACCCCATCACTCTCCTTCTTGGTCAAATAGCCCTTACACAGCCTGGAGGTGTGTTTGGGGTCATTGTCCTGTTGAAAAATAAATGACGGTCCAACTAAACACAAACCCGATGGAATAGCATGCCGCTGCAAGATGCTGTGGTAGCCATGCTGGTTCAGTATGCCTTCAATTTTGAATAAATCCCCAACAGTGTCACCAGCAAAGCACCCCCACACCATCACAACTCCTCCTCCATGCTTCACGGTGGGAACCAGGCATGTAGAGTCCATCCGTTCACCTCTTCTGCGCCGCACAAAGACACGGTGGTTGGAACCAAAGATCTCAAACTTGGACTCATCAGACCAAAGCACAGATTTCCACTGGTCTAATGTCAATTCCTTGTGTTCTTTAGCCCAAACAAGTCTCTTCTGCTTGTTGCCTGTCCTGAGCAGTGGTTTCCTAGCAGCTATTTTACCATGAAGGCCTGATTCACACAGTCTCCTCTTAACAGTTGTTCTAGAGATGTGTCTGCTGCTAGAACTCTGTGTGGCATTGACCTGTTATCTAATCTGAGCTGCTGTTAACCTGCGATTTCTGAGGCTGGTGACTCGGATGAACTTATCGTCCGCAGCAGAGGTGACTCTTGGTCTTCCTTTCCTGGGGCGGTCCTCATGTGAGCCAGTATCTTTGTACCGCTTGATGGTTTTTGCGACTGTACTTGGGGACACTTCCAAAGTTTTCCCAATTGTTCGGACTGACTGACCTTCATTTCTTAAAGTAATGATGGCCACTCGTTTTTCTTTACTTAGCTGCTTTTTTCTTGTCATAATACAAATTCTAACAGTCTATTCAGTAGAACTATCAGCTGTGTACTGTATCCACCTCCTGCACAACACAACTGATGGTCCCAACCCCATTTATAAGGCTTGAAATCCCACTTATTAAACCTGACAGGGCACACCTGTGAAGTGAAACCCATTTCAGGTGACTACCTCTTGAAGCTCATCAACAGAATGCCAAGAGTGTGCGTAGCAGTAATCAAAGCCAAAGGTGGCTACTTTGAAGAACCTAGAATATAAGACATATTTTCAGTTGTTTCACACTTTTTGGTTCAGTATATAATTCCACATGTGTTAATTCATAGTTTTGATGCCTTCAGTGTGAAGTTACAATATTCATAGTCATGAAAATAAGGACAACTCTTTGAATGAGAAGGTGTGTCCAAACTTTTGGTCTGTACTGTATCTGTGGACTGTTTTCATATGTTTCCAGTCCCAATGTTGTAGATAAATTAACTTCAGGATGAAGTTAATTTTTCTCCCCTCTACTAGACTTAGAGCAACAGTGAGAACAGCATGATATTTTCATTTTTAGTATTCCCTGGATAGCTACTGAACAGAACCTTCAAACCTTGCTCACAGCTGCACAAACGTGTTATGACATGCGTGTAAATCCCACAAAGATATCTGTTCTCTGCCTAACTCCAGGGCTTCTGAAGACCCCGCAGAGAAGGACTCCACACACCATAGAAAAACAGTGCAGTAACACCACTGAACAGCCCATTATTTTCAAAAAGGAGCCATTATGCAGAATCCTGCTGAGCTGCAAAGTGGACAGAGGACAGAGGACCAGACAGAGACCATCACTTGTGGAAACTCAGACTTCTCTCTCGGTCAGAAAGTGACACATTACAACACAAGCCATGGTTTTTAAAAAAGTTTCCTTTTGGAAGGTTTTTGATGCCTTTCATTTGAAACAGATGAGCTCAGATTGGGGTTTGGTTGTAAAACTATCATAGAACATTTCTCTTTGGTCATCATCAGTGGGACATCAGAGAGATACAACCTGCTACTGAATCAATTAGACAGCCTAACATTGATCGTGATATTTTTTGTAAATTAGATTTTTTGCTCAGACGGCCACACGTACAGTAAACAAGCATCCATTGAGATGACAGAAGTACACTTGGCTGAATTTCTGTGCAAACAAATGCAACAAACACGCCTCAGGCTAAAACAAGCAGGATCTACTCTGGCAGTGGAGAGTGGAAACACTGAATGATGTCAATGTTTACTGCTTATAAAAGGTGGTTAGAGAGATGTATTAATTTAGAGCAGCATCCAATAAAAACACAATTAAAATGTATGCTTGCACTACAACTTACATTTAGAACATTTTTATCATTATAATTAACTATAACCATCATCACACTGCTAAAACAAACGTTTTCAATATATACGTTTTCAAAATACTAGCTAATAATAGACTATATGCCTAAAATAAGACATTTATGTGTAAAGAAATAATCACATCTATTGTAAAGGAAAGGGAAAAAGGATACCAATGCTTGAACAAGAAGGGAGTCCAGTCAGAACTTTAAAGCACCATTAAGCATTCTAAAGTTTCCTTGTACACTAAATCATGACTGACTGTGGAAACTTCACAGTGGACTTCAAGCAACATTGAAGCCTCTCAACATTCTTCCAGATTCAGGGACCTTGATTTCCAAATGAAATGCAGACTTTACTTTCATCTGAAAAGAGAGAACTGGACTGAGCAATGGTCCAGTTCTTCTTCTCTTTGGCCCAGCTAAGACGCCTGTAGGTTTTATCTGGTCACAGTGGCTCTTGATGCAGTGACTCCAGCATCAGCCCACTCTTCTTGAATGGATTTTGCTTAAGAATCTTTTCAAGGTTGCGGTTATCCCTGTTGCACCATTTCCTACCACTCAAATTTTGATTAATATGCTTGGCTACAGCACTGTGTGAACAACCTGCTTCTTTAGCCATTACCTTCTTGGCTTAGCCTCCTTGTGGACAGTATTAATGACTTCTGGAGATCTGTCAGATCAGCAGTCTAGCCCATGATTGTGTAGCCTACCAACCCAGACTGAAAGACCATTTAAAGGCTCAGGAAACCTTTGCAAGTGTCTTGAGTTAATTAGTTGTTTAGGGTGTGACACAATGAGTTTCCAATATCAAACTTTTTCCACAATATTTAGATTTTGTAAAACCCTGAATTTGGGTTTTCCGTTTTATTCTAATTTCTTAGGTGTACCTGTAATTGCTTGTTAAAGCAAATAGTGAATCAGGCAATCACATGGCAGCAACTCAGTACATTCAGGCATCTAGAAATGGTGAAGTGTTGCTTAAGTTCACACAGAGCATGAGAAAGGGGGAGAAAGGGGAAGAAAGGGAATATAAGTGACTTTGAACATAACAAGGTTGTTGGTGCCACATGCCATATTTCAAACACTGTTGACACATTGGTATTTTCATACAGAATCATTCCTCACTGGTTTACAAAAAATCGAAAAAAAGAGAAAATATCAAGTGAGCAGCAGTTGTGTGGATTAAAATTTCTTGTTGATCAGAGGTCACAGGAGAAAGGGAGACTAGTTCCTGATGATAGAACACCAACAACAGCTCAAATAACCACTTGTTACAACGAGGCTATGCTGAATACCATCTCTGAATGTACATGTTAAACCTTAAAGCAGATGGGTAACAGCAGCAAGAGACCAAACCATTATTGTCAGCTAAGGACTGAAAACTGATGGTAGAATTTTCAAAGGCTCAACAAATTTGGTCAATAACACCTTGTTGAATTTATGCCATGAACAATTAAACTAGGTCTGAAGTCTAATGGGGAGTGCAGCCTAGTACTAGCAAAATGTACTTACTAAAGTGGCCAGTGACTGTATATACTGTACATACATCCTAATGAGTTCATTTGGATTAGGTGGTTTCCTGAAACGGACCAAAGCATGGTCCATCCATTTTCAATAAAGTTGGGAACCTGACCTCTAGAAGGTCATGTCAAAATCTTAATTGTCTAATTTCCCCCTGGGATTACTAAAGTATGACAGAGCTGAATTGGATTAATATTAACAAACTGTACAATCAATTCCAAAACCAGTCTGAATGTTTGCTTGGGATCATTTTCCTGTCAAAATACCCAATTGTGTCCAAAGCTGTTGATTTGAGTTGAGTTTGGAGGTGGACCTCCTCCTTAAATATTTCCCCCATTCTGTGCAAGGTACTGGTACCACCAACAGGGAAACATACCCACAGCACTATGCTACGACCACCATGCTTGACAGTTGGTACATTGTTCTGAGGTTTGAAGGCCCAACTTGAATTATTCAAACATACATGTGGGTGCTGCAAATTTCAGTCAAGCTTAAGGGGGATGATTTTTACTTTGAAGAAAAAAATATTTTTAGAACCCTCATTAAAACTAAATACAGATTGTGGATTCCTTTGTAGTAGACATGTGAGTGGAGTTTGGAGAAAATTGTAAATAGGACCTTATTTGAGATGTTTACTTACTGTCAGACAAAGCTGTCAGTCTTGTTCAGCCCAATTTAAACTTTCAGTGTCAAACTAAAGGAATCTTTTCTGTCCTTTAAGCATTTCTTTGTGTGCAAATAGATCTGTAAGAGTCTTATTTTAATTATGCCTTATCTAACACATCAGTGAGTGTGCGAATGAGCTCATCATGTTTGCGTTTTATTCAAATCTCTTTTTAGCAGCAGCAAGGGAGGAAGAGAATCTTAGCTCCAAATGTCTCCAACAGGACTGTGGGAAAACCCGAATGGGATTAGGGTATCGATTTTTATCTACTTCAGTGAAGCAATGGCAGCCCACGAGGAGCGCTTCAACATCGACATGCTTATTGTTTCTACATTTGCTTTCTTATTCAATTTATGTTGTTCTTTTCTATGAAAAGTGTTTCTGCTTTTCCTGCTTTCAGAAGCAGCTCTGATGGAAAACACATTTTCCCAACATCATTAGAGCACTGTGACACTGACTTTTTTGCCATATCTCTGTCCCACAATCACGCCCTCCCTTATCAGTCTGATAAAACACTTCTCCCTTTATCCTTTTAATTTCATCAGAAATAAATTAAACAAATATAAATGAAAAGACAATCTTTTCTGGTTTGCTGTGGTGAAGAAGAAGCTTTGGATGAATTTTTATTTTTACTAAAACAAAATATAGACGGAAATCATGAAGCCTGTTGGTCCATTTTTCTCCTATTTAAGAAAACGGCTGACAGACCAAATGCCATCAAAGGATGATGCCAAAGCTGATGTAAATGCTATGTTTGGTGATTTCTGTGTGTTTATTTTTACTGAGCAGGTTTAGACTTGTATGCTAAGATTATCACATAGTTCACAGCACTTTGGAATACTTTGTAGCACTAAATAAAATAATTTCCATAACAGACCATATGTAACATCTGACTACGGTAATTAAGGTGTTGCTAATGCCTTATGACCTGCTGAACTGCATGAAACTAATATAAAGTATACCACTACTGGCTACCTGTGTGTTTTAGAATTGGTTTTATGATGCATTTATTAAATACTGAAATATTAATAGATTTAGTCTAACGTCTTTATCAAATCTGCTTTGACTCTACTAGCTCTCCAGACTCAGGTCCTCTGAGAGAGGAGGCATTATTCATTTATTACAGCCCTCAACATTGGAACAAGTTTTCCTGAAGACAGCTGAGAGTGTTGATGATTTTAAAAGCAAAACCAGCTTTTTAGTCTGGCCGTTATTTGAACTTCAGTTCGTCTGTCTTTTCATTTAAAGATATTTTACTTGGCTTTACCTCTTTAGGTTTTAAGTATTACTTAATAGTAGTACTATTGGATAATTCATCATAAATGTAATATAATTTTAGGTTTTATCTGCATTTACTTGTTGTGGTAAGAGTTCATTTTCTTACTGTTTGACAATTCTAGAAATTATAGTTTTTCATAATGTTAGATGAAATCTTACTCTATTTGTTTAATAAATATTATATTTACCTAATTCAGCATGTTTTGCTGTGATATGTGATTGTTCCTTTGTTTAAATTTTTATAAAAGGACTTGTGTTACATTTCATTGTATGGAAAGTGGTAAATAAATAACTCTTCCGGAAAAAGCGTATCTATATCTGGTTGAGAGGATCGTGGTTTAAACGGGTGATGAGTTCAGTTGTGCTTGTATTGTTTTATCCGTTTACAGAAGCAAATCCTTTCAACGCTTGCTGACTGGACATGCTGGTTCTTCTTTTACGGTCTTTGCGCTCTCCATGGTTCTGAAGCCGTGCCGAGAACTTTCCAGCGTTCTAATTCTGCATTTCTTAGCTTAAATTGACTGGTGAAAATGTGATTAATTACCAATCTCAGTTATGTTTTCTGTTTGACTTTGGTCGCACATGTGTTGATGTTTTCAGCGAGATTGTCATTATAGTAATAATAGAAAATCACAGCCCTACCTGAAGCAGCGCTGAGATCCGGCTCGGCCCGTCCGCTGAGCCCGACGAGCCGCTGTCCAGCACTCGGTCCCGGTATAAAGACCACAGGCCAACGTTCGGAAAGAAAAGCGCCGCAGCGAGCAGCAGTCCTGTGACCTGCAGCAGCCTCTTCTCCTTCCGCCGCATCTCGTTGTCTCTGTCCGGGAGGAGGAAGTAAATAAGCCGCCGGGTCCTGACGGAGCTCCGCTCCAGCGACAACTTTCAGTTCAACTGACGGAGGAGCCACTGCTCCAAAAGCTCCGTCAGGATCAGGATTGATGTCACATCCGGATGAGACTTTCAAAACAAAAATACTGAACGTACTCATGACTCCGTCGAACAAACAGTTGGTTTTGGTAACAACAAACAAACAAATAAGCATTAATAATAATGATAACGAATTTTATTATTATTATAACGATAATTATTTGTATTGTTATTTTTGATATTCAGTTAAATTGGTAATTTAGGCTGTATGGTGGAGCACTTGGAGTTTTTATTTTCTCCCTGGGCATGCTTGAATACTCTGGCTTCCTCCCACCGTCAAAACAAATTTGATTGATTGGCCTCTCTAAATGGCCTCATGGTCCTTGTGACCCTTCAAGGATTACGTTGGTGTGGGAAATGGATAGATAGATAAATAAAATAAAGTATTAATCTTCTTTTTAAGGCTGCACCTTTTCTGGTGCATTACACTGGATCATCTGCTTCCTTCATTCCCCATAACTTTTCTCCTGCTTACATCATCCATTGCATATAATGTGTGTCACTGTACAGTTACACCAACGTTTCGTCTGTTCCAGTTCATAAGATGACTGTTCACTTGCTTTTCGATAAATGCGCAGAGCGATCAGATGGACATTAATGGACTGAAAAAAGTTTTATCATCTTAACAGATTTACTTACAAAACCTATTTTCCTTGTATTTTGCCAAAAATGATCAGCTGACTTTATTTCAGTGGCACAGGCAAGACTGTCAAAGACTCCAACTAAAAACTGTTTTAATAGCAGACTGGTTGTGCTAAAAGAGTGGCAGACATGCATTTGTCTCATTGTGTTTACCTGGAAAGAAATGTGCAGTAATCATTGCTTTGCAGATAACTCCTTCTAAGAATGTTGCACCTCAAGATAAGATGTTCAGCTGCAGAAAAAAGAGATTAAGAGGTCCAGGAAGCCCAAGGAAAAATCCTCCACCCACCAGTACAGAACTTGTTCAATATTAGTGATAAATTACTGATAAATTTAATATAATTGCTAAAAAAAAACATCTCTTTGAAATACAGTATTAACACCCTTTTTCATTCTTCTTCAGCATACAATGAAAACATTTTTCTTCAGTAGTATGAGAGTGAGGTTTCTATATTCAACAAAGTAAATCATCAAACACATTATTTACTGGATTAATTTGTACAAATTTGCTTTGTGTGGCTTGCGCCACTTTTATTTTGAAAAGATACAAGGGTCTTTTTCCTGTGAGTTGTGATTCTCTGAAACTTGAAGCAGTTTTAAAGATTAGCAGCATAATGTAGTGGATCACATATGGAGCCGTGTTCTGACCGTATATAGAGGGCTGATGTCCTGATTAATGTATACCATGATTGCCTACCATAAAATAGATTAACTCGGTCTATGCATATGTTTTTTGAGGATAATTTGAGGAATTAAATATTCAAACAGAGGGCAAATGGTTGTGACAACAATCAATATGGGTGGAAAAAGCCCAAACTGTCACTGAAATGCATAATAACACCCTGGAGTGACACATTAATGCATTCAGACTGAGAGAGTGTCAGGCTTTAATGGATCAAACCAACTTGTTTTCCACTTATCATAGAGTTTACCCATTTCCATGTTCTCTTAAGGTTTATGATCATTAATATTCGGCTCACCTTTCTACACGGAGCACAAAGAACCGCTTTTCTGCCTCACACTGGATTTTTTCTGACAATGGTCAATGCACATGTTGGCAAAGATTTTCTCATTTCCTGTTGGCTAAATTATCCTTGTCGTTACTGATAACCTCTCTCAAAAGATCTCAAAAGTCAGTCCTCAGGGGCCAGTTTCTTGAGTGTTTTAGATGTTCCCCTGGTTCAACACACCTGAATCAAATCAATAGGTCAATAGCACCCCCTGCAGAACTTGTTGAGATACTTAGAGACAAATTCAGCCATTTAAATGAGCTGGATGGATGGACGTAATTATATTTTTTGTTGACCCATAACCATAGTGACCCTTAAAGGCCAACAAACTGGCCACCTGGTCTGAGCTGACATCTGAGGTGGTCCCACTTGCTCCCCTGAATCATTACTAGAGGTGACCTGTTGTACCCTCTGGCTACCCGCACCATAATGTCATGACAGGTAAAAGTATGTTACAACCTCAAACTTCAATATTTTATTTTGGAATTTTATGAGACAGACCAACACAAAGGGCAGCTTAATGTGGACTTTGAGGAAAAGTATAAATAATGTTCACACTGTTTTCACAAAATTCTAAATAGTTTGGTATGCATTTGTGTTCAGCTCCACCTGAATGCATGCATTCACTCAGAACAACCGTTCACTGTTATTACAGCTGCTGTAATCAGGATCAGTCAGACTGGTCAGACTGGATGGAGAGCACATCAATTTTCAAGTCTCTTACCAGATTCTCATTTGAAGATTTGAAATATTGGACTTTGACTGGGCCATTCTAGCCCATGAATATGCTTAGATCTAAACCATTGCATTGCAGCTCTGGCAGTATGTTTAGGGCAGTTGTCTTGCTGTAAGGCTTTCTTTCAGGATTGCCCTGAATTTAGCTGCATCCTTTTTTTTTTTCAACCCAGACCAGTTTCTCTGTCCCTGCGGAAAAGAAAAGCACCCACACAGCATGATGCTACAACTACAATGTTTTTCCTATGGGTATCATGTGCTCAGTGAGATGTTAAGTGCTCATTTTCTACCTCACATATTATTCTGCATATTATACTGTAAGTCAAATTTTGGTCTAATCTGACCAGAGCACATTTAATCTCATGTTTGCTTTGTCCCCTAGCATATGACTAACAGAAAAGGTGTGTCAAGGTTTGTGTAGCGGAGGGCCCCAGAATGCAGATGGACAGGCAGCATGACGGTAAGTAGAAGATTTTAGTCTTTAGAAAAACACAACTCACTCATAAGAGGAGGCAGGAACAAAACAATAAACAGGCAGGCAAGACAGGCACTGCATGATCCGTAATGTTTCTGCGAGGAATGAACAGAACCGAGGTGTATATATGGAGAAAGAACCAAGTGAAACGAAGAGACTGAATGCTAGGTGCAGGTGAACCGTATAAAGTTAACTGACAGACAGGAGAGAACACAACGTGGCTGAAGCAAAACAGAGACTCTTGAATACAAACTAATAGAAACACAACTAGTAAACCATGAAACTAAAGCATAACCAGATCCAAAAAACCTAACATGACAAAACATGAACTAGAAGACAAAAACTAAAGCATGACCAGGAAAATAATAAACAGAAGCTTGATTCAAAACCTATCAAGAATAATAAGAAGAACCCAAAAACACCTACAAATCATGACAAGGGGACTTCTTGTGGCTTTCTTTCAACAGTGCCTTCTTTCTTCCTACCACTTGTTTATTAAGACTAGATTTGTGGAGTGCACAACTACTGTTGACAAATTGGCTCTCTTGAGCTGATGATCTTTGCAGCTCCTCCAGACTTACCATGGGCCTCTTGGCTGCTTCTCTGATCAACTGCTTGCCCCCGCTTGTCAGTTTAGGTGGAGAGTGATGTCTTGATAAGTTTGCAGTTGTGCCATGCTCTTCTTGTCGTGATGCTGGGGAGTTTTTGTTTTGATCCACATGGAGAATCAGACAGAACTCAGGAAGCAGTTTAAATGTTTATTTACAACAATAAGAGATGACTTCAGGCCATCGGGTTCATCCGTGTCAGGTTCAGGGGAAGGTGAGGCCTTCACAGAATAGATGGATATAAACTGATTTTGAAATAACATGAAGATGTACTATATTTACTACTTTGGTCACTTCTGAAACTAATGGGTTGGACTTGACTTTGATAAAGTATGAAATGATGAAGTGATGAAATGTGAAAAAGGTCAAGTCAAGGGCCATCTAGAGATTAATAGGGCACGGTAAGTGTATCTTTTGGATTTGGAAAAGACAAATATATTTGGAAATTGATGCAGTGTAAAAAACTGAACATTACAAAAACATGCTCTTTTACACTTTTTTTTTTTGTTTCATACATCTTTCTATATTTTTGTTGCTCTTCCTTAGTGAGCATTGAATAAACTTTCTATCTATTTGACCCGGAGGAGCAGATTTCACGGCTCACTTCATCGCGACAGAATGACACCTCTGTAATTGCTTATCAGCAAAGTCATGGCCCATTCTTCTCTGAATCAGCTTTGCTAATGGCTTTCAGCAAGGAGGAGTGAATCAGCTCTCTGCTATCAGAAGATAATGATACTAGCATTTCCTTGAGCTTTGATGCGCTCCAAATTACCTAGCTGTTTTTTTCGTCCTCCTGCGAGAATCTTTTAGATTGGCTCTTTGAAAGAAGAGGGAAGATTTTAAAGCCCGGTCCTTGAAAAATATTCTTCCATAATTCAAACAGAAACAGACTTTCTAAACTCCTACAAAATGAGAAAAATTGAGAGAGGGAAAGAATGTTCTATTGTTTCTGCTCTAGATAAAAGTAATGAGAGAGTCCAACACATTGCTGGATCAAGTTAACTA
Organism: Crenichthys baileyi; assembly: GCA_036173005.1. Lineage (NCBI taxonomy): Eukaryota > Metazoa > Chordata > Actinopteri > Cyprinodontiformes > Goodeidae > Crenichthys > Crenichthys baileyi. The sequence goes on along the minus strand of JAHHUM010001827.1, from coordinate 220,032 downwards.
TTTAAATGGTCTGAAAATTCCCCTCCCCACCCTCCATTTCTGCTTTAATATGCAAGACTAGCAGATTCAAGGGTTTAGAGGAGATTAGTGTGACGCTTCACTGGTTCAGAAATGAAGGTTTGTTCATCGTGTGTCAGAGGTTATAGAGGCCAACTCAGCTGCAACGTAGAACAATGTAAATACATCTGTCAGTGAAAAAAGAATAATTACAAACAGGAAATTGAGCATATGTCTGCTGGGCAGCAAAATGAATGTAAATGGGGGACAGAGAACATGGATCAAATAGCTGTGAAGTTTGTTGCATGGAGGGTAACTGCATCAAAGAAGAAACATCAAATATATGCTCATTCTTTACGAAAGGGAACCTGCCATTAAAGATTTTCCATCTACTGTCTGTTAGCTTGTAATCCAGTTAGCAACGAGCTTGTGGTTTCCATTAAAGACTACTGAATTTTGAGAAATGTTTTTCCATGCTTTGTTTTTTACTGACAATTTAGAAGAGTAATTGGTTGTAACACAGACAGATTCACCCTTCGCTAAATGGATTGGGAAACACGTTGGGAAAGTCAGCTCTTGCTTCAGCTAGTTTGTTTCTGCCAAAACCATATCTGTGCTGAGCCTACACATGTTGTAGAGATGGTTCTTAACTGGCTGTAGACAAACAGAAAATAGTTTTCTACAGCCAGAGAGCCAGCTCAGAGCCATATTTTTTCCACCATTAAGGAGACATGCAAAACAAATAATTTCACTCTATTGATTTGAGTAAATTTTTTAGGAAGGGAAAAAAAAATCCCTTGTTCAGAAATTTGTTTTTAACAGAATTATTGGTACCATATTTATTGGCATCCCCTAACAACTGCACTACAGAATGGGCCCCTTCCCCCATGCTGGGCCCGGGACAACAAACTCCTTTGTCCCTTGTTGGCGTACCTGACAGTAACAGAATCATTTTTATTATTTACTTTTTTAAGTTGATCAGAGAATCTAAAAACATTTGTTAAGTAATCCATGATTTTCTGTTTAAACATGATGTGACATAGGGGCTTGTGTCTTTGAGCATCTCAAAACCTGAGAACATGCCATTCAAGTAATGCAGACGTGTGTTGATCTTCATAAATCCAGAAATGGCAACAAGGAGGAAGGAGTTTTCCTGAACCTGCCCATATCTACACAGATTAACACTTGGAACCATGACAAACAAGGCTGGACGACAACCCAAGTGAGGAACATGGTAATGGAGGTAATAAAAAATAAAAATCTCCAAAGCTCACTTTTAGAGAACTACAACAAAGAGTGGCATCTTAAGGTGGCAAAGTCTCCATTTCAAAAAATAGACACATCTATATGTCAACAGGTTGTTTGAGAGTGATACCAGGAAAAAAAAAAAAAAAAAAAAAACCTTCTGTCCTACCATCACAAATATCATTATGTGGAGTTTGCAAAACATTTACCTGGAACCAAAACCAGTCAGATTGAGACTGAGATTAAGCAAAAAAAAAAGAAACCCCAGATGGTTTTGGCTGTAACAAATAACCAATCTGTGGAACACCACGTTACATTAAGCCTGGTAGAGGATCTGGGATGCTGTTGCTCAGTTTCTCTTTCAAAGGGCTGTCATCGTTTTAACGGCCGACTTGACCCACCTGCAGAGAAACACTCAGAGAACAATGGAATGGTTAGGCAGTTTATTTCTAGCTGGGTAGAAACAACAACTGACAAGGCGAGCCTTCTGACGGGAACGGGACTGCAGGGGAAGGAAAACGGGTCAGGTAAGTATGAGGTGTACAACAGCTAACAATCTCTGATTCAGAAAGCTTACAGTCTGCAGGGAGGGCTAGATCCGCCAGGGAGATAGCTGATGAGTCTGGAGAACACGGAAGGCTTCTGAGAGTCCACCTGGGGCTTCCGTGGTCCGAGCGAAGTGGAATCGTTGGAGGGTGGACAGGATGCGTGCAAACGGGGACAGGAGTACCGAGTGAGGGGGACTGCCAGCTGGAGCTTGATCCGGGTTCCTCTAAGATCTGGAAGCGACCAGACAGAAACGTTGACTGGATTTGGAGCCTAGGAGGAGCGAGACAAAAGGTAAGTTAGACTTCCTTCAATCAAAGAGTGACGAGATTCAAAATTCTTCAAACACAAAGACTAGGCCAGGTAGTGATACCGCTGTAGGTAAAACACTCAGGCAAAAAAGTGCTGGCGATCCGTCCTCTTATACTCCTCCCGATGATCATCAGGATGAGAAACACCTTTCGCACCCTCAAGACACAGACCTTAGCAGCCTACGTCAAAAAATATATTTACTTATTTGCATTTTCCCCCTCCTAAAAAGTTACTTAAAATGGAAGACTGGTTTTCCAACCATTTCAGAATCAGATTAAGCAGCTGCAATAAAGGCAAATTTATTTTAAGGATTTTCACAAGTGTGGAGGGTGCTGTAATAGCATTGTTTTTAAAACAGTCTGCGTTTTTGATGACTTTTTACAATAGTGAGCTGCCTTTACAACATCTGATCAGTGTTTAATAGTACTGCAAGCTAAAGTTTTAAATACTGAAGTTTTAAATTAAGCTGCAAAATTCTTTTTAAATTCAATTTAAAACAGTTATTCTTAACGTAGCACTACATGCTGACCTACAAGTACTACCTGACCAGACATTACTGAAACACAGTAAATGTCTTGTTAGTCTAAATAGAGGTTAAAACCAACTCATGTGTTTTAAACTTGCTACTCAAAAACACTTTGGTTTTTGGTCTCCATGAGCCGGAAAAATTAGATGTCCCTTTCACTCTGTTTAGTGTGCTTGTGGTTGTATTCGTGGTCTTCTGTGTCTGTTGTGTCACTTTTCATATGGCTACTTGATCCTTGAGCATGAACACAGTGGATGCTGACAAAGTTATCACATGTTGAATGAAGAATAGTTCAGTTTAATAACTTAATTGCAGACCTATGCCTATCTTGCACACAAAATAAACCCTGAAAGATTTTTCATTGTTGTTGGTGACACCACTGCAAAGGCTGATAGAGTTTATCACTAGTATTTCCTATACAAACTGCAATAATAACACACCCTTGCTGTGTTTGCTTTCTTTGGTTTGCTGTTAAACAGGCTGGAGGAAGTCTCCACACACAGTTTATGTGTGAAAGTGTGCTTTCGTAATGCCATGAAAGGTCAAGAAGTGGTAATTCACCGTAGAAATTACCGCTGCACATTGCAAGACTGAGGAGAATAATATAAGGCATGACTGGGATCCTGGGTGGACAAATGGAATGGAGGCAGAATTGTTTTATGGTTCCACTTTACTGTTCTCATAAGATGCTTCCCATATAAATGTTCAGCTTTTCTGGCTATGTCTATACAGTGCAGCAATCAATCATTGGGCTAAACTCGAAAGAGTTCAAGAGGGGGATATTCATCTAACAGAGCAAGAAATAAAAACGTCCACATGCTTTAAATACACTTGTGTATTTAAAGTGTAAAACTACAGCACTGTGCAAAGGTTTTTCACCAACTTTAATTTCTACATATTTTCTTTCCAAGCAGACAGACTTTCTTCCAGTTATTTTAAGTTGTTTTCATGTTTGCTTGCTTAAGGTATTTCCGGTATTTTGGTAGCTTTTTTAATCAGTCTCATAACCATGACAACATTTGAGCAGTGTGTGCTTAAAATAAAAGAAAGTGAAAAAGTGGGAAGCAGAAGTGTAAGGCTTAAAAGAAACTACCTGCAGAAGAGAGGCAGGATCTGAAAGTCAGGAGCTTGAAGATGCAGTTGATCATCTGCTATAAGGTTTTCAGCTAATATCTCCTTCAGGATCACTTTGGTGGTGATAAAGTCCCTTTAATCTGTAAAAGAGTGTTATCTTCTGTACTTTTCAATGATTCAGCAAAAAATTATACTCTTGAAACCTCTTTAAAATAATCTGGCACAAAACAAAAAATGAGTTGCACAATGAGCCAAAATCCTTCAGAACTTCAAAAAGCAGAGGTGACATTAAAACAACACAGCTCATGTTCAATCATTATATAAGCTTTTTATTCAGGTTGATGCCCTGTTTGTTTATTGATTTTGCCTTGAATTAGGTAAAACTTTGAACGATCTTTGAGAAATCCTGAAGCAAAATTAGTTGAGACCTCAATGAGGGATGACAAAGTAATTTAAGTGCTCTGAAGCAGTAGGCAGAAAAACGCAAAAAAAAAGAGGGTACAAAGGAATAGAACGATTGAAGGCAGAGCAATATAAAGAATAAACAGCTGGAAAATAATGTGACATAGAAGTACCAAAGAGGATAAGTTCATGAGGATGCCAGGCTGCCTAAAGAAGCAGGACTACCTCAGAAGATTAGGGAGGCTGTAGATGTAGATGAGCAAGCATCAACTTATTGTGAGGTTGGACTTAAGAACATTGAGGATCAGCTGAACTGCCCTGGGGTATTGTGCTAAAACTCCCACAGTGCAGCAGCCTGGAAAGAGTGATCCTCTCATGTTTTACACCTGTCATTAAAGCTTTTTGACAGTTGTAATAATAAACTAAGTTTGTGATTGTGATAAACTGGAATTCATGAAACTGCATTTGAATATTTCAATACAATTGGGAAAAAAATAGGTATAATAATAGATTATATTTGTTATAAAATGCAAAGCAATTGTTTGTCCTGGCATGTTTTATTTGTGCAAAATCAATTTTTAATTTGCATTAACTTTCTACCTTGTATTGCTGTCTTAGTACTGTCCATTTTGTAACTACTTTTGAAGCTGATTTAAAATTGCTGTTCTTCTTTGTGTTCATGAAACGTGTCAGTGAAAACTATCTGGTGCTTATCAAACATACTTGGAAAGCCTTGCCTTACTCCTTTTCTATTGCTGTTTAAAATTATTGAGAAGGGGTGAGCAAAGCTCCTTGGTATTGCAAAGAGCATACACAAGCACTAACTGTTGTTTTGAAAAGTGTTTCTAATTTGAAGTGATGAGACTCAAACATGGCTTTGCAGGAATAAATCTGACATATAGTATGATCTTTCATAAACTCTTTGTTAAAAGTGAAACAGAAGCATTAGGTTATTAACTGTTTTCTATAGAACCAGAGCAATACTGCTTTTGTCAGAGACTAGGGCTGGGTTAATCATGATTCTCCTTTTTTAGCTGTTTATGTTTTGAGTTTCTTGTCTGTTTCCCTGCACTTCCCTGTTAAGTTTCTGTTGTTCTCGTTATTCTTATTAGATTAGGTTAATTTTTCATTCTGGTGTTTTGATAGTTCTGTTATTCCTCTGTGTTCCCACTGATTAGCCCTTCTTGTTCATTGGTAATTTCTCCACCCTACCTCTGTATCTAAACTCTCTGGTTTCCATTGCTTGCAATTAGATCCAACTGTTTGTCCTGCCCAGACTGTTGGTGACTTGCTCCATATCCATATTCTCCATGACACTGTTTGCCACTGTTTGCCTGCCTGCTCCATGCCCATGTTCCGTGTCCTACGTCTCCGTGTAAGTTTACCTGTTCATATCATATCATTCATATCATATGACCATGCAGCTCCCATGCTCCTGCTTGCACCTTAGAACTTGGCGTAATATGACAGGGTTTACATAGACAAACACACAAGAAACTGTTTTGAATAGCAGGTTTGAATGTTTAGGGTAAGAATACCTTTTGATTTGCTTAATTTGAGCAAAAACAACAAAAAATGAACTTTAACATTGAACAAAGGGCTTAGGGAAGACAGGTTGACTTGACTTGCAGAGTGTCTTTGTTAGTTATTTTCTGTTGATTTAAAGATAGATTTCTGTTTTTTGCTTCACTGTTTTATTCTGTTAAATAACAATAGAACAATAAATTTTAGTTAATAACAGCTTTTCTTAGTTCATTTATTATGGAAAATTTCAGTTTTTTTAAAAACATAGGATTTGTTTTTTTTGTTTTCTTTTTATTTTTTCAGACACTCCATCTGCTAGAATATAAATGTTTTTATCCTATTATTTTTTGATAGTGCAAACAATAAATGATTACAAATTAATTTAGATTCAAGGTTAGTAGCTGTATTTATTCAAACTGATGGGCCTTTTATTGAAACAAGTTGTTGATCGTGCCTAAAGGGTTTGTGTAACTCCTGTTTGCTGAGCTGTTTATAAATGTGAAAAGAGATATCAAATTATGATTGACCTTGTACCAAGTGTTGACAAACAACTTTTGCTGTTTCATTCAGTGTTGGACGTTTTATTCCTTTTTTACTTTTTTCTACACTTATTCTATTTTTTATTTTTTTATAAATATAAATTAGAAAAAAAACAAAGCTTTGCAGTAAGCCAGGGATGCCTGAGTCCAATCCTCTAGAGCTGCTATCCTGAAACTTTTAGATACATCCCTTCTCCAACATTCCTGAATCAAATGAATGGCTCGTTGCCTCTGCAGAGCGGAATGACTGATGCTGATTAGCGAATTTGGCCATTTTATCTAAATGTTGTAGGACGGTAGCTCTTGAGGACTTGACCTGAGCAACCCTGCCCTAAGCAAATCCATAAAACATTTAGACTTTGATTTTAAAGAGTTTGTGTAACACTTCATTTTGAAGGACTAACTAGTCCTTTTACTCTGCTGATTTATTATTAGTATCATGGGTGTTGCTTTTGCAATATTTTCATCAATGAGGTATTGAGGCTTTTATTTTGAAAGTATTTGTGAACATTGTTGTGAAACTGTTTGTAGGGGCCAAGTAAGTATTTAAAACGTACATTTGTAATAATACAACAAATACAAGACTTTTATTTTGTAAACTTTAATTTGAATATCTTTGGTTTTGGCCCTTTTTTTGACATACCATTGCAACTTATGGTACCAATGGTATTAAAATATCTGTTTTTAAAGGTAAAAAGACAAATATTGTAATCTGAGCAGATAATCTGTATGATTGAACGTTTACCAGAACAAAGGTTGAGCTGGTGTTCCGGCTTTGGAAACCAGGTTTTTTTTTTACAGAACCACTTTCAGTATTAGCAGTAGTTTAACACCAGAACAGCCATGGTAGAAGAGCAGCATATAGCTGAAGTTGTTCATGAAGTCCAAACCACTCTATTTGATAGTGGCCGTACCATCCAAAGCCAACATGCTGCTGTTCTGGGAGCAGACTGAACTGCCATTGCTGAAGCCCACACTGGATTTCTGTTAAAATAATTATTCACTGGGAGAGTTCCCTCAGACTCGTGGTATCATTGGCAGAGAAAAGAGATTAGGTTGGAATATTCCCCAAGCTGTTTCTGAAACAGTGCCATCTGTTAATGTGTCATCTCTGATCCCAGGGTAATTACATCTCCTACATCACATTAACACTCTTGGTATTTATTTATTTACCCTAACAGCTTTGACTGCAGCACTTAAAAAAAGAAAAAAATCACAAATGCTACCTGATGGTCACATAATGGAGTTTGCATGTTTTCCCCATGCATGCGTGGGTTCTCACCATGTCTCCGGCTTCCTCCCACAGTCCAAAAATATGACCTGTTAGGTTAATTGGTCACTCTAAAATTGCCCTTAGGTGACGAATGAGTGTGTGCTTGGTTGTTTGTGTGTTGCCCTACGATGGACTGGCGACCTGTCCAAGTTGTACCCCGCCTCTCGCCCTTAGACTGCTGGAGATAGGCACCAACGTCCCCGCGACCCACTATGGAATAAGCGGTAGAAAATGACTGACTGACTGTTCTTCCCAAGCCACTTATCTAGGCGAATAAAACAAAACAACTTGTCCAGAAAACTGTAGCTTGTACCAAGGTTATTTTTATACTCTTGTCACATTCCTGTATCTTTTCATTTGATAAATAGAATTTATTTGGGCAAAAATGCCATAAGTGCTCCACACCAAATTGTTGACAATGTTGTGTGCCTGATTCATTTTGGTTGCTTGGTATTTAAGAGATTGCCTTCTTGGAAGGCACAATTCAGCTCAGTGCCATGACTTTGAACAAATGATTTGTTAATTTCCCCAGAAATTTCATATAAATATCTGCTTGGAGGTCAAACAAGGTCAAACCTTCACCAATGAGGCCATCCAGGAAAATCTGCAACTAAAGCTTCTTTAAAAATAATAAAACAATAAATAAATGCACATGAGATCTAATTGTTTCCTCCTTATATCAGTGTATGTTACAATAAACTTTCATCACATGCCCTGGAAATATTTTGGAATTTAAAATGTAGAATCAGTTGACTGTTATGTTCTGCATTTCCATCAATCTTTGGTTTCTTATCTTTACCAGTTTGAGCAGTTTTGCAAATTACATGTTTTAACCAGAAGATTTGTTCTGCTGGGCAAAAACCATTCCAAGTCCCACTCAGCGATGAATATTTGGTTATTATTACTTTTGGACCTATAAATGAAGTAACTGCACTTTTTGTCTGGTACTTATTGGTTCAGTTTTGCGCCCTCAATTATTCTGTCTTGGAGATGACTTGATTATACACTTGGAAAAGCTGAAAGAATAAAAATGAGAAGAAATGGGCACAAAAGTATATAAAAATTGTCCTTCATGTATTTAAAATTACCTCATGATTTTTTTTAAATAAAAGTTTGGTGACTAACATGTAGAAAGCCAATTAAATTAGGCAAATTAAGAAGAGAACTTGTAAAATGTACTTTATATATTTTTCAGTTGTATGTATTTAGCCCCATCCAGGTTTCTAATCTCTGGACACTATACAAAAAACACAAAGATTCCACTACAAATCAAATTCCTGTGCAATTATTTTTATTTTTGAATAGCCAGGCATTGAAAGCAGTTTGCTTAACATAGTCTTAAAGAGTAAGTACATGGATAAACAAAGGAGAATATTTGCACTTCTGTATCTTTCAGTAACAAGGGTGATATGCAGAGCTGTAGTAACTGTGGAGATACAAAATTGATGACCCAGTCTATGAAGTAATGGCAATAAGTTGTTGAAGCTAGGTTGTTGAAGCGAGGTAATGGGGCCATGCATGGCATAGTGATAGATCAGGCGTCCTATCCACAGGGCTGTTGATACTCAATGAGTTCTTCTGGAGTTCAGTACCTGACCTTGGAGCTCCTGCCACATGACCTTTCCTGTGGGATAATTGTCAATAAAAATAAAATCTTAATAAAAATGAGAAGTTGAATGATTTGGAAGACGCCTACAGATGAGATTTTTGTTTTCAGAGCATTTACAAACAACCATGGAGTCCGTCAGACAGAGTTGCAGCTTATCTTGGTGGACTACAAAGTTTGCCACATTAGGATCTGTGGTTATGTATGACGAAGTATGTGAGAGCAGTACATTCACTGCTCCACATTGTTAAGGTTAACAAACATCTCTTGTCTGCTGTCACAACCAAGGTTGGAGTTTTATTCAGGCTCTACAACGATTGCCATTTAAATACACCCAAGTAATAAATTTTTGTGGCACTAGTGGCCTTTATTTTACAGTATATGCACAGGAAATGAGCAGAGAGAGAAGGGGGAAGACTTGCGGAAAAGGTCCCAGGGTCGGTAATCGAACCCCTAATGTGCCGCACCCAAATCAATATTTAAATGTATTCTGTTGATACAGTGTTACATTGTTTGACACCTCAAACAACCCTGAGCTGCACCAAGATGGTGGTAATATGGTTGTTCAATGAACTAATGATGTTTTAAAAATAATTGTAGCCTACTAAAAAAATGAAGACACTGTTGCTAGGTTACTAACAACAAAAAAGTTTCCATTATGAAGAAATCATTCAGACACTGTACTAAAGTACAGGTCACAGTAATCAGTTTTCTTGTAAAAACAACATTAAATACATGTGCAAAATGACAATACCTAAGGTTCTTTATAATCAATCAATTCATAATTGAATCGTAATTCCAATTGTGAATTGTCTAAAAATTCCCACTCCCAATAGTGAGTAAATCAGTTCTTAGGTTGGAGACAAAGATATAGATGACAAGTAATCTTTTGCACATGCTCAGTGGAGGAAAAGTGAATAGGTTTGACACAGGATGTGTAAAATGGAACAGCCAGGGAAATGAAGACTAAGAAGTTTCATGGCTGTAGAACATACAAAGGGTTGGTGAGACCGATTTTTTTTTATTTTTCTTTCTATCTTTTTTCTTACCCAGAACGCAATCTCTGAAATATTTGTGATTTAAAGTTTATTTTGTAACAGTGTCATGACCAAGAAGATGTAACTTTCAGCAATGTGACAAACTGAGCTCAACAAAACTATGTACACAATCATTCTATATATATCATAGTTTTTTCAATTCTTTTGACCTACATGCAGAAACTTGAGACAGCTGATCGTTTTAGGGTTTTTATTTTTGTGCAGCAATGATATTCGGTTATGGCAAGAACTCTCAGGAACTAGGTCGGCCTTGCCCTTTAGGGAAGAGAGGTAGTGGTCAGATAGTTGGCTAGAAGCGGAGCGGAATTGAAAGAGTTGAATGGCTGCTTACGGTGTGAATGGAGTTTTGGTCCGGGAGGGTGTCAGGTCCAGGAGGCGGCTTGTTTTGCTTGTTGGTGGAGGTTTGGTTGGTTGGAGGGCGGACAGGGTTTTGGGCTTGGGCTCGGAAGCTCGGAGTGTGACTCAGATCCGGAGACATGGAATCCAGGGAGGTTTCAACCTGAGCTACGCGGTGAAGGAAGATGGCCCAGGTAACCGAGGCACCTTAAAAGGAACAGAATTCAAGTTAGAGATCTTTTCAAAAAAATCAGGAAGGACTGGAGGTACCACTAACGTTGACACTCAGCCGTTGACTGATCTGCAGCCTCCTCCTTTTAAGCTTCCAGATGAGTCTGATTCCACACCAGGTGTGAGAGAGCGCAGCTGCACAGTCCACCCTCCAAATGAACCTGCTAGGAGAAAGAGCAGCAAAACAAGACTGCACAGCCTGAAACCTGACTCTCTCTATTGTGGTAACTCACCAGACATTGGTTCCACAAGAACAGGGTTTAATTGGCATCCAGTAATAGTCTTCACAGTAGTTACATTCTAACTGTAGACTTTTTCTTCTAGCTGTACCTCTTCTTCTAACACAACTTTACAGTTTAGCATTTCAAACAAATATATCTCTGTAAACATATACATATATGTGTATCAGTCTAGCTTAGCTTAAAGTCCTTAAGATAGCCTGGCAGCTTAGTTTTCCTTGCTGACTGTCTTCTTACTGGACTTGGGTTTACTACAGTCCCTTGACGTGTTTCTTGTTCCTCCTCCACTTCTTCCGCTCAAACATTCACCATCTGGTCGTTTTGGAGGACCTCATTCTCCGTCTCCCACCATGACTCATCCTGTGTGGTTATCTGCAAATGTTCCTCTGTCTCAGTCTGTTTTGACTCTCTTTCCTTTCCTGGAGACCGATGTTGAGCCTGGACCTGATCCACATGTCTCCTCATTACTCGTCCATCTCCCAGTTTCACTTTGTAAGAAACCGGCTCAACAATTCCTGGTATCCATTTTGGTCCAAAACTGAAGTTCCGGTTCCAGACAGGGTCCCCTTCCATGAACCATCGCTCTTTAGCTGTACTGTCATGATTCCTGACTTGTCTATCTTGTTTTTTCTGCACCTTCCTGTTCAAGTCAGGGTGCATCAAATCCAGTGTACAACGTAACTTCCGCCCTAGTAACAGTTCTGCTGGAGACAGTCCTGTTGTAGATTGGGGGGGTCACCCGATAGCTGAACAACACTCTGGCTACTTGGGCTGTCAGTGGACCTGCTGGACATTTTTTCAACATTCGTTTAAATATCTGTACTCCCCTCTCTGCTAATCCATTACTGGAGGCATGATACGGAGCAGAGGTGACATGGCGGATACCATTTTTCTGCAGAAAATCTTGGAACTCTGAACTGATAAAACAGGGTCTATTATCTGAAACCAACAACTCAGGTAGTCCGTGATTACTGAAACTGGTACGCAAACATTCAATAGTGGTTGCTGAAGTAACCTTCCTCACTGGATACGCGTCCATCCATTTCGAGTGTGCGTCGATGAGCACAAAGAACATTTTTCCCATGAAAGGTCCAGCATAATCCACATGAATCCGACTCCATGGCTTATCCGGCCAATTCCAGGGATGTAATGGAGCACATGGTGGAGCATTACTGTCCTCCTGACAGACTGTGCAAGCCTTTACGGTATCCTCAATGTCCTTGTCCATCTTTGGCCACCATACATAACTTCTGGCCAATGCTTTCATTCCGGACACCCCTGGGTGACATTGATGAAGCTGCCTCAAAACACTTTCTTGGCCCGGTTTTGGAACTATCACTCTGGCATCCCATAAAACACATCCACTCTGAATACTGAGTTCATCTTTCCGAACTACATATGGGCCAAAATCAGTTCCTGTTAGTTCAGCAAACCACCCACTTTTCAATGTCTCTCTCACTCTTGAAAGGATTGGGTCTTTATCTTTCCAAGTTTTTACTTGTTCTGCTGTCACTAATGGGATATCCGAGCTCTCCAGCATTAGAACCCTCTCTTCTGGTTCCTCCCTTTCAGACTCACCTGGTAATGGCAACCGGCTTAGGCATCCGCATTGGTATGATACTTCCCTTCCTTATACACTATTGTGTACTCATAAGCTCTCAAGGTGACAGCCCATCTTTGAACTCTTGGTGATGCCATTTGCAGGAACACACGCATCTTACTGAAAAGTGACGATAACGGCTTGTGATCCGTCACTACAGTGAACTGCCTGCCATAAATATACTTGTGGAACCTTCTTATTCCAAACATCACTGCTAAAGCTTCCTTGTCCAGGTGGGAATAATTTTTTTCTGCAGCATTGAGTGTTCGAGATGCGAATCCTATTGGTCGTTTGGTTCCATCCAACATGCGATGTGATAACACCGCGCCTACCCCATAAGGGGATGCATCACATGACAGCACAATGTATTTAGCTGGGTTATAGTGCACCACGACCTCTGCTGACTGCATCATTTCTTTTGATTTTTCAAATGCTACTTGTTGTTCTTCGCCCAGTTCCCACTTAACATCTGTTTGTAACAGTTTATGCACAGGGGCAAGGACTGTGGACAGACTTGGCAAAAACTATAATATGCTTTTAGCTCTGTCACATTTACAGGTTTTGGCGCTTCCTTAATCGCCTGCACCTTCTCATGAACTGGATGCAAACCTTCTGCATCCACTTTGTGCCCCAGGAACATCACTTCATGTTTCATGAATTCACATTTACTCCTCTTTAGCCGTAGATCTTTTAGACGATGTAGGACCTTGGTTAGTGTTTTCAGATGTTCTTGGTCCTCTTCCCTGGTTAACAAAATATCATCCAAGAATATGGCAACATGAGGGATGCCCTGCAAAAGTCCCTCCATGGTGCGTTGGAAGATAGCTGGACTGGATGACACTCCAAACGGAAGGACTTTGTAGGTAAACAACCCTTTATGTGTTTTTATGGTCACAAATCTCTTTGCTTCCTCATCCAAGGGAATCTGGTGATTTACATGACTCAGATCTAGCTTTGTAAACTTCTGTCCACCTGACAGGCTGGCAAACAAGTCCTCAATCCTATGAATTGGGTACTGTTCCAATTTTGACTCTTGGTTTACTGTTAGATTGTAATCACCACACATTCTAACTGAGCCATCTGGTTTTAGGACAGGAACCACAGGTGCTGCCCATTCTGCATATTTCACCGGCTCAATTATCTCCTCCACCAGTAGTCGAGTGAGTTCTGCCTCAACCCTTCCTCTCACGGCAAATGGAACAAGTATGGCCTTGAAAAACTTGGGGGTAGCCTCTTTATCCACATATATCTTCACAGGGGGGCCCTTAAATTTGCCAAGCTCATCTTTGAAAACCTCCCCATGCTCTATTAGGACTTCCTCTACATTTTCTTGTTTCATATGATGGATTTGGGACTGACCACTGTAGATCTAGCTGCTTTATCCAACCTCTACCCAACAAACTAGGGCCTGTTCCTGGAACTACTACAACAGGTAACCTTTTTGTTATCCCTTTTTCTTCTACGTTGACCATAGCAGCTCCTAGAACCTCCACTCTATGACCTGTATATGTTCTCAGTTTTACTTTACATGGCCGAAGTTCTGGAGCCTCCTCATCCCATAAAGAGTTCAAAACCAATTTGTTCAGCACTGTTACACCACATCCTGAATCCACTTCGAACTGCATTTTTTTTATTCACAGTCAATGTTTCCACAAATGGCATCTCTGTTGGAATGTCTATTGCTTCTAGGTTATACAGTGTGAACATCACCTCCTCCGTGTCTGTGTCATTCATTTCCTCCACTCCCTGACTGACATAATTGGCTCCTTGAGCTTTCACGTGCTTACTTTTCCGCTGCATTCCTCTCCCCTTGTCTTTTCCTTCTGGAGCTGAACTTTTTGATCTGCACACTTTCTGAATATTGCCAATTTTTCCACACTTGTACACACCTCATTAACAAACTTACATTCTCCAGCCCAATGCTGATCACTTCCACATCTGTGGCAAGCCTTGTGTCTGTGTCTTTGGAAACCCTGCTTCATTGTAATTTTGTGCACGGCCTGCAATCCCCTTGCTGGTGGATGATTACAATCCAAGGACTGCAAATCTTTAACATCTCTGCTTGCTGTCTCAATTGCCTTAGCCAGCTTCAGTGCCTTATCAAAAGTTAGGTCCGGCTCTGACAACAACCGACGCTGTATACGATCATCTCGAATCCCACACACAAGCCTATCACGCAGCATCTCTGACAATTTGTCACCATAGTTGCAGTCCTGTGATAACTTCTGAAGTACTGCCACACACAGTGCCTTGCGAAAGTATTCAGCCCCCTTGAACTGTTCAACCTCTTGCCACATTTCAGGCTTCAAACATAAAGATATAAAATTCTAATTTTTTGTGAAGAATCAACAAGTGGGACACAATCATGAAGTGGAATGAAATTTATTGGATGTGTCAAACGTCTTTAACAAATAAACTGAAAAGTGGGGCATGCAATATTATTCGGCCCCCTTGTGTTAATACTTTGTAGCGCCACCCTTTACTGCAATTACAGCTGCAAGTCGCATGGGGTATGTCTCTATCAGGTTTGCACATCGAGACACTGAAATTCTTGCCCATTCTTCCTTGCAAAACAGCTCGAGCTCAGTGAGGTTGGATGGAGAGGGTTCGTAAACAGCAGTCTTCAGCTCTTTCCACAGATTCTCGATTGGATACAGGTCTGGACTTTGACTTGGCCATTCCAACACCTGGATACGTTTATTTCTGAACCATTCCATTGTAAATTTGGCTTTATGTTTTGGATCATTGTCTTGTTGGAAGATAAATCTCCGTCCCAGTCTCAGGTCTCTTGCAGACTCCAACAGGTTGTCTTCCAGAATGGTCCTGTATTTGGCCCCATCCATCTTCTTATCAATTTTGACCATCTTTCCTGTCCCTCCTGACGAAAACCAGGCCCAAACAATGATGCTGCCACCACCATGTTTGACAGTGGGTATGGTGTGTTCAGGGTGATGAGCTGTGTTGCTTTTATGCCAAACATATCGTTTTGCATTGTGGCCAAACAGTTAGATTTTGTTTTTTTCTGACCAGAGCATCTTCTTCCACATGTTTGGTGTGTCTCCCAGGGGGCTTGTGGCAAACTTTAAACGAGACTTTTTATGGATATCTTTGAGAACTGGCTTTCTTCTTGCCACTCTTCCATAAAGGCCAGATTTGTGCAGTGAACGACTGATTGGTGTCCTATGGACACACTCTCCCACCTCAGCTGTAGATCTCTGCAGTTCATCCAGAGTGATCATGGGCCTCTTGGCTGCATCTCTAATCAATCTTCTCCTTGTTCGACATGAAAGTTTAGAGGGACGGCCGGGTCTTGGTAGATTTGCAGTGGTCTGATACTCCTTCCATTTCAGTATGATTGCTTGCACAGTGCTCCTTGGGATGTTTAAAGCTTGGGAAATCTTTTTGTATCCAAATCCAGCTTTAAAATTTTCCCCAAACAACAGTATCTCGGACCTGGCCGGGTGTTTTCCCTTGGTCTTCATGGTGCTCTCTGCGCTTTGAAAAAAACCCTGAGACTATCACGGCCCGGTGCATTTATACGGAGACTTGAGTTTTACACACAGGTGGTTTCTATTTATCATCATCAGTCATTTGGGGGGACAACATTGGATTCATTCAGAGATCCTCACTGAACTTCTGGAGTGAGTTTTCTGCACTGAAAGTAAAGGGGCCGAATAATTTTGCAACGCCCCACTTTTTCCCTTTTTTTAAATTTTTTTAAAAAATTTTGACACATCCAATAAATTTTTCATTCCACTTCAACCTTTGTGTGCCCCCATTTGTTTTTTGATTTCTTCACAAAAAATTAGAATTTTGTATCTTTAATGTTTGGGGGCCTGAAAATGTGGCAAGAGGTTGAAAAGTTCCATGGGGCCCCGAATACTTTTTGCAAGGCACTGTACGTCAAAACTGACTCTCCAGGCTTTCTCCCTCTGGAGTTGAACTTATAACGCTGCACCATTTCACTCGATTTAGGAATGAAATGGTCTTTTAATAGCTTCACAAACTCATCAAAAGTCTTATCACCTGGTTTTCCTGGGTTTTCACCCGATTCCTCATTAAGCTGTAAGTTTTGACTTCTCACCGAGCTGAAAAAATGGCTTTCTTTACAGGCTGCCCTTTTTTCGGGGTTTTTTCAGTAGCTTCAAAAACAAAATGGTGAAGACCCTCAAAATTTTTTTCCCCCCAAATGTCTGAGTCTGACTGTCGAAAGGAGCCGTGTCCCGATCATCGGCGCTGCCATCTTTGCTGCCCCTTGCTGAACTCATTTTTCCCGTGCCGTCCTTTATTCAATCTTTTAAATTTTTATTTCTTCCCAAGTTTATCGTCGCCCGCCATTTTAATGTAGTAAGCAGTTTTTTCCCTAGCGAAACCCCTTTTTCTAACTATATATTTTTTATATATAATATATATTTTATATATATTATATAATATATATAGTTTTATATATAATATACTTTGTATGTATATTATTTTTGTATATATGTATATATATATATAATTATATATATAATAATATATGTGTGTACATATATAATTTATATTTATGTGTAACTTTAATAATAATATTTTAATAATTAAAATTTATATATATCTATATATAAACATATTATATATATAATATAACAAACACATTACTACACTATCGATCTATCTCTCTGTGGTCGATGCTGGTCTTTCAAGGAGGGGAAGCTCAATTTCAAGATCGCTGATTCGCTCATTTCACTGTCAATCAACAAGGGATTCAGCCTCAGACAGATCATCCAACCATCATGCAGAAGCTGAGCGTCTGGGCCAGCCGAGGCCAGCCCACTGTCCCATAGACCCCCGGAGACGCTGAGCGTCCGATGGGCGGGACAAAGCCCAGCATTTTTGCTTCGCTATTGAACTCACTGTTTAAAGCACTGTGAAGCTGCGGGAATGAGTGAGAGGAAAGCCGCGCTCAATAATATTTAGATCTGGTCACTGTGCAGGCCTTGGGAGATGTTCAACTTCACTTTCATGTTCATCAAACCAATCTTTCACCAGTCTTGCTGTGTGTATTGGTGCATTGTCATCCTGATACAACGGCACCGCCTTCAGGATACAATGTTTGAACCATTGGATGCACAATGGTCCTCAAGAATGGTTCGGTAGTCCTTGGCAGTGACGCGCCCTCTTTTCACAAGTATTTGGGGCCAAGGGGAATGCCATGATATGGGCAGCCCAAACCCCACACGATCCCCCCAATGCTTCACTCTGGGCATGAAACAGTCTGGGTGGTACGCTTCTTTGGGGCTTCTCCACACCGTAACTCTCCCGGATGTGGGGAAAAAACAGAAAGGGTGGACTCATAAGAACAAAACAATTTTCACTTTGTTCCACAGCCTAAGTTTTGCTCTCCTACCCCATTGAAAAAAACTTTTGGCATTGGCATGAGTGACCAAAAGGTTTGGCTATAGCAGCCCGGCCGTGTATATTGCCCTGTGGAGCCCCCGCGGACATTTCTGGGGGGAAACAGGAGAGTTGAGGTGCACTTTAAATTCTGCCGTGATTTGGGCAGCCGTGGTTTTTGTTTTTTGGATACAACCCGGGTTAGCACCCGAACATCCCTTTCAGACAGCTTTTTTTTTGCGTCCCATTAAAATCCTGTTGGGGGGGGTCGTCCTTTTTTTGGGGCATGCTGACATACCCTGGTCCCCGTGGCTCTTGATACATCACAAAAATCTCAAAGACTTGCTGTCTTGGTCACAGATGCGCCAGCAAGACGTGCACCAACAATTTGTACTCTTTTGGAACTCTGGTATGTCACCCTAATTTTTGTGTGCATTTCAATTTTTGAGCAAAACGGTGCTCTTACCCTGCTAATTTAAACCCTTTTCACAATCTGCTCTTACTGATGCAATGTGCAATCAATGAAGACTGGCTACCAGGCTGGTCCAATTTAGCCATGAAACCACCCACCCTAAAATGACAGGTGTTTCAGTTTCATTGTCCAACCCCTGTTTATTGAATGAGGTACAGGTTTTGAACCTTTTAGTTTCATGTAAATGAGTTAATTCCTCATTAGTCAGAATAAAATGATCCAACAACATGATTGTTTGCAGTTCTGCTCCTTGCTGCAGTTTTGCTCTAAATGCTAATTCAGTTTCCACCACCCTTGTCCAGTTTTCCGAATTATAAACAGGCTGTATTTCCATTCCCACCATTCTAATACTTTCATCTTTCTCTGTTTGTGGATTTTTATCTCTCTGCCAGTATTTGTCCATCTCTGCCTTCTCAGTTTGTATTTTTCCGAGGCATCATCATCTACTCTGAGCTTCGATTATCACACCCTGTGAGCCAAACGTGTTTATCTGTATTTTGTTGCACCCTAAAAATCCTCACAAAACCCTCCATCTCTCTGATTTATAAACAAAGCACAGCCATCCACTTTTCTACCCATTTTCTAATTTTTCTTCCCCGTCTGTTGCCGTTATTCTTTCATGAGCCTCTAAATAAACAGTGCAGTCTTAATGAGTTTGGCAGATGGTGTGCCAATTTATCTGCTCGAGAGCTGTGAATTTACCTAGGATTGAAAGATGAAGGCATTTTCGAATAGCTTACATACAGATGACCTCCAAAGACAAAACAGTACACAGCTAAAACACTCATTCATGTGCTTATCTTGTCTTTGTCATATACAGTGTGAATCTGATGTTTTTTACACTTGTAAAAGGCATAAATGTATTATTATTTGGGTTTTTAATTATTGGAACCATGATTCAATAATTAAATCATGATTATACAGCATGCTGCAATGGATTTTAACAATATTTAATTGTTCATTTACAGGAATTATAGGAATTCATAGTTTATTTCTTTCTGATCCACTCAGGGTTATACAGGCTAAACATATTAAATTATACCACTGCTAGTATTTAGTTACATGTCTCTTAGCAAACTGAACCTTGACCACAAACTTTTTAAAACCATCAAAAGCTTTAGGTTTAATTGGGATCAGCCAGTTTGACTTTCTTACTGGAAGCATTCATTTAAATTGGTGGCCTCTCTGACATAGTTCACAAATTCTAAACATGCACATACAGGGGTTGGACAATGAAACTGAAACACCTGTCATTTTAGTGTGGGAGGTTTCATGGCTAAATTGGACCAGCCTGGTAGCCAGTCTTCATTGATTGCACATTTCACCAGTAAGAGCAGAGTGTGAAGGTTCATTAGCAGGGAAAAGGGGCCCGTTTTTGCTCAAAAATATTGAAATGCACACAACATTATGGGTGACATACCAGAGTTCAAAAGAGGACAAAATTTTTTGGTGCACGTCTTGCTGGCGCATCTGTGACCAAAAACAGCAAGTCTTTGTGATGTATCAAGTGCCACGGTACCCAGGGGTTTGTCAGCATACCACCAAGAAGGACGAACCACATCCAACAGGATTAACTGTGGACGCAAGAGGGGAAACTGTCTGAAAGGGATGTTCAGGTGTAAACCCGGATTGTATCCCAAAAAAATAAAAACCCCCGGCTGCCCAAATCACGGCAGAATTAAATGGTGCGCCTCAACTCTCCTGTTTCCACCAGAAAAAGTCCGTCGGGAGCTCCACAGGGTCAATATACACGCCCGGGGTTGCTATAGCCAAACCTTTGGCACTCATGCCAATGCCAAACGTTGGTTTCAATGGGGCAAGGAGCGCAAACCTTTGGGCTGTGGACAATGTGAAACATGTATTGTTCTCTGATGAGTCCACCTTTACTGTTTTTTCCCCCCATCCGGGGAGGTTTACGGTGTGGAGAAGTCCCAAAGAAGTGTACCACCCAGACTGTTGCATGCCCAGATTGAAGCATGCGGGGGATCAGTGATGGTTTGGGCTGCCATATCATGGCATTCCCTTGGCCCAATACTTTGTGCTAGATGGGCACGTCGCTGCCCGGACTACCGAACCCCTTTTTGAGGACCATGTGCATCCATGTGGTTCAAACATTGTATCCTGAAGGCGGTGCCGAGTATCAGGATGACAATGCACCAATATACACAGCAAGACTGGTGAAAGATTGGTTTGATGAACATGAAAGTGAAGTTGAACATTTCCCATGGCCTACACAGTCACCAGATCTAAATATTATAGAGCCACTTTGGGGTGTTTTGGAGGAGTGAGTCAGGAAAGGTTTTCCTCCACCAGTATCATGTAGTTACCGGGCCACTATCCTGCAAGGACTTGTATTTGTCATTCCCAAGACGAATTGACGCTGTATTGGCCGCAAAAGGAGGCCCTGCACCATACTAATAAATTATTGTGGTCTAAAACCAGGTGTTTCAGTTTCAATGTCCAACCCCTTTGTATGTACATTTAAAAAATTGTATTATTGAGAGCAAAGTGTACTTGAGTGAAATTCCTTGTTTGTCTGTACAAACTTTAAAATAAAGTTCATTCTGATTCTGAAATACCATCAAAACAGGCTTTGAAATGGATGAAGCCTGTGCTCTTACCCTGCTAATTGAACCTTCACACTCTGCTCTTACTGGTGCAATGTGCAATCAATGAAGACTGGCTACCAGGCTGGTCCAATTTAGCCATGAAACCTCCCACACTAAAATGACAGGTGTTTCAGTTTCATTGTCCAACCCCTGTATATACACAATTGACTTTACAGTAGAATATAATGTGAGGTCAGTATTTGTGAGCCCAAGTATTTGTGGTGTTGTTCTGGAACTTTGACTGTCAAGTGTTCATCAGAGAAACAGCCTGGGGGAAGAAACTGTCTCTGTGGCAGCTGGTTTTAGCATACAGTGCTCTATTTGGGGTCATTGTCCTGTTGGAACAACCAGCTATACCCAATCTTCAACCATTTAGCTGTTGATTTGAAGTAAAGTTGGAGAATATTGAGTTATTCTTCCTTCTTCATTAATCTATTCACTTTGTGAAATGCACGAGATCTTCTTGCAGCAAAACAACCCCATAGCATGATGCTACCACTACCATGCCTCATTTACATTCATTAAAGCTTTATAGTTTTGAATATTCTATGTATTTCAACTTAACATGGAGAAGTCCTAACTTTTAAAATGTGATTATGATCGACTACAGCTGGAAGTTTGTCTTTTCAGCATAAAATACGTTTGTTTGACAGCATATATTTGATTGACCAATACAATGGGAAAGTCCAAGGAATTCAGTAATGATTTAAGAAAGTGAACTCTGGATTTTAAAACTTGGTAATATCTTTCATAGCCTATTCGTAAGAAGTGCAGATTTGGAGATCATCTTTTCACACATATGTACATAAGTACACATTATTCAGATGTTTCAACACTTTGCCAAGGTCTGGAAAATTCCCATCATTTTTTAGATAAAAGGAAATTGGTTGTGATGGTCAGGAACCACCAAGGACACTGCTAGAACACTGTGTCAATGTCCAAGTGAAGCCAGTCTTGCATCACCACGGACTGAGATGCTCAATAAGAAAAAAGACCCTGCCCAAATACCTCCAAGCTTAACGGAAATTTTATCCATGTGTGTGGCTATCCGCGTGAAGCATGGTGGTGGTTAAATCACGCTATTTCCCTGCCAGTGGTTCTGGTGCTTTATACCAAGTTGATTGAACATAAAGAAGGAGAATTATCTCTAAAATGTCCAACAGAACGTCAAATTAAAAGGTAAATGGTTGAAACATGGAGATAATTTGGTATTTAAACAGTGATTTTTTTATTGTTGTCTGCATATAAGCTGCACGGTGGGCGTTGTTGCACAGAGTTTTAATGTTTTCTCTGGGTATTCCAGCTTCCTTCTTCAGTCCAAAAATATGCATGAAAGGTTAATTCTAAAATGCTCTTAGGCCTGAGTTTGTGCATCAATGTATGTAGTTTGTTTTTCTGTATCTCCCTTTGATGGACTCTTGACCTGTCTAGGGTAGACCCTGCAACTTGCTCATTGACCAGTGGAGCTAGGCACCAGGTATGGTATAGTATGGTATGGTATGGTACCTTGTAAAGAGTTAAATGCAGATAGAAATTGAGTGAAGGTCTGGATAGACATTTCCCCAAAGGAGAAGAATGTATGCCTATTCAACAAAGGGTTAAAGTAATTTTTTCAGGGCTTAAATGTTTGACACTGTTTTCACCTAGTCTATATATGCCATGTGGACAACACAGTCTAAGCTAAATATTAAGAAAAATACAAAAAACACTCCCAGGGACCTAGGATAAGTCAGCTTATCATGGAGAAGTCTGTCTTTACAGATAAGTGACATCTTAAGGCCATAAAATTTATGATCAAGCCAAAACATTCTTTTATATATGTATATATTTTATATATGTTGTAAGGCGCTCAATAAGTATTCTGGCCTCAAACACATTAATTCTTACACACTATTGAAATGTGCAAATACAAGTCTTGGGGTAATTTGTAATCCAAAGAAGAGGCAAACAAGATCCAACTAAATTCTGGAGTATAAATGTCACAGAAAGACAGAACAGACTGGTGGAATAAAAACATGAAGGAAAAGATCACACAGACACACTTCAGTGCTTTCTCCATCCAGTCCTCCAACCAGTGCTTTGCCTTTGTAGTTTAACAGACATACACAATGCTCTGAGTCAAAGAGAATAAAGTCTTTTTAGCTAAAACAAGAATATTTTATTCATTCTAGTCAAATACTGCAAAATCAATGAGGCCAGATGCTTTGACAGGAGCCAAAAATTGGAAAAGTTAACTGACTTTTGGTGAGTTTATAACTCATTAAAGTAAAAAGCTATATATTTATCTCAATAATTCTTTCTATATGTGTCAGTCAGGGGCTGAAGGGCTCAATTGCAGTGTAAACCCATTAACAAGCAAAAGAACGGAAACCACAGGTCTAACGTGGTGAAAAAGAAATAAACATTTAAACTTGAGCTCATTGACCAGAGATTTAAACCAGGGCTGATGCAGAAATAGAAAGCAAAACTGACTGAATAATGGAACAGAAATAAAATTGGAAAAACAAAAGTAAAATAGCATGTTGACTAAAACCTAATTCGCCTTGATAAGATCCCAAAGTTATTCATCTTTATCAAATCAAAACTAAATGTAACAAATTTTCTAGAAGAGCGTTGGAAATTAGAACGATGTTATGTTTGTTTTTACATTGAGACTGTTTCAAAGATTACAGACACAGCAGTTCTAGAATTTCGATTGTAATAAGAAATAATACTTTCCTTCCTCTGGGTCGGCGGGTGGGTTATCTGGAGAACTGGAAGAAGGATACATAGAATAATAGGTTTGATTAGTGATGAATAAAGAGAAGATTATTTGAAACAGTTGTTTATTTTGAAGCCAGACTGATGAGGGAGCAGAGGAAACATTCCAACTTAGACTTTCAGGAATCCAGGGATCGAAATGGTTGAGAGATTATGTGAGAGAAAATATTCCCAGCAACAAGAAGCTAGTTTACCACAGAGACATGAAGAATGAACTGGTCATTTTCTGTCTCTTCAGCCACTCTTTTATGCAGCTAGAGCTTGTTGAACCTCTCAGCCAGTCTGTAACAGAGAGTGTGCAGCACACACACTACACACACACATACAAACACACAGCCCAGCAGATATGATACTAGACTGGATTGTTTTACGTTTTTCTAATTCTCGATGGATGGATGGATGGATGGATGTTGTTAATCTTTGAAGCATTTTTAACATTAACAGCTTATTGCAGGGATCACTATCCTTGTGCAGAGCATTTAAATTCCCCTCATCCCAACTCTTGTAAACTTATGTGAAAAGTACATCAATAGCTTGTCAGAGCATTCCAAAGTAACTGGGTGAACGGGGATGGTCCAGTGGGCCATTCTTCAATCCAAGTTTCAAAGTTTTAAGCCAACTTTTTCCGTTTACAGCTTAGGTGTTTGGCTACGTTTGAGCTCCAGCTGCCAACACGTTTGACGGAACAGTTGGGAAATGCAGCAGTGAGGCTTAGAAATGACAGGTGCATGTGTG
Organism: Crenichthys baileyi; assembly: GCA_036173005.1. Lineage (NCBI taxonomy): Eukaryota > Metazoa > Chordata > Actinopteri > Cyprinodontiformes > Goodeidae > Crenichthys > Crenichthys baileyi. The sequence continues at coordinate 195,575 of JAHHUM010001827.1, read as the reverse complement.
TGATGTGAACCCCCACAAGGGGGGGTGAATCTGACAGCTATACGGGTTGCACACTCAAACACAGACAGAACAAATGACATGTTTAGAAAGTGAAGTGAAAATGAGAATCTGCTGAAACTCTTTGCTGGAGTTAAGCATCCATCTTTAATAACCACCTCGTCCTGTTCCTGAGTAAAGTATGGTTGGAACATTTCCAAACTGGTGTTGTGCAAGTACAATACACAGTCTCAGGTGTTTATTTTTTTTTTTAACCTACCTTCCAAAACTTTTCATTACTGAATTATTTCCACTCACCTTGCTACTCCTGAGTTCCTGTCTGCACTTTGGTCCAGTACAAACTTCACCAACCACGAGAAAGGGTTTAAAATAGATCTGACTCAGTATTGCATCACTTTGGATGGTACTTCAGCTCTTGTTTATTTAATCTTTTTCTGTGTCTATTCTTTTAGCAACTAGTGCTAAATAATGGGGTATATGTATTTTTTAACACTACAGCCGATGTATTCAAAAAAGTCAACTGTAGTAGTAACAGATATTTCATCACATCCTCAAGATGCCTGCTTGAGAAAAAAAGCTTTTTACATCTTTAATGTCGTTAAGCTATTTATTGAATTTACACTGGAAAGCTTTTTTTGTTACTTGGAGAATAGTTTCAAATCATTGGTATAAAAGTGGCCCACAATGGCTAGTGTCCCTCACTCACGGAAATTACAAAGTACATATAAGGATTTATCTTTGGTCAGTCAGCAACCAACCTAAAGATAATAGAGTAGATAACTGGTCCTGATTAATGAGCTGCCCTTTGACGGTGCCATATATCTTTAGCTCTGGCTCATGCCAATTTAGCCTCTAGCTGAGATGTATTGATCATGTGCACAATGAAGCTTTCACTGTCAGTCCTCACTGTATCAATGTATCTGACCACAACAAGGCAAAAATCAAGTAATTGGTAATAAATTAGATGGTTGGATGATTCAGCTTTGGGACCCATCTGTTACACAATGTATCAAGAGCGAAGCAGGGCAGTCACAAAAGTATTGATTGCAAAAAGAGCAGTGGGTTAAATATTTTATATTACCTCTGTTGTGTGTACGATGGGTAAAATATGTATTGAACACATCAAAGTTTTTCTTGCTTGATAGAGTTCTGATGGAGACAATAAAGGTTTTCTACAAAGCATTTAATATATTTCTGAGAATGCATTCAATCGTTATTCCCTGTCTCATTCCAATTTTTTACCCATAACTTAATTTGTTGACTAATCTGCTTTCATTTCTTTGTGTATGTGGACTGCTTGTTTTTTCCTTCATCCAGTGTTAATTTTTTTTAAATACCCATTAAAAATACTTTTACTATATGAAAAATATTGACATGTCCTACACTTGTTACCTGCTGTATTAAGAAAACATCAGGAGATGCTATCTGAGTTTTAACAAAACTTAAATTTGATTAAGTCTGAAGAACCACACATTTTGTGTTGTTTATTTTAAGCAAAAATGGCAAAAGCAGTTTGCTTATACCCTGCATATTCCAGTTTTCATATGTATATAGGATTATTGTCCTGTTGGACCCAAACATGGCCATGATTCGTAATTAACACGTTTAAGTTTGGTTGATATTTACCCGCCTGTAGAGTCAGAAGTGGAGCTCTCTGGTTTTCTTTTTCTCTGAGCATTGGACAGTGTGACCGTGAGGAGAATTCGCCAGGATGTCCAATCCAAGGAAGATCCAGAAGGGGCTGGCGAGTGCTGATGGGAAGAGGTAAAGGGCTTCCAACCTAGTACCGACTTTGCATAAGCGGAAGCTAGTGGATGAAAGGGTTCTTTTCGGTGGAGATTTCATTTCCACTGGCCCTACATGAATGTTCTTGACTGGGTTTCCTTACACAGAAAACCTTTTTCTGATTTGAATAATGAACCGAACTTGACTGAACTGGTTTATACCAGGAAAAATTGTAAGGTATTTATTTGAATTTAAGTCTGTATGATTGGGTTGAATTGATATACAGTTCGCTGTGTAAACTGGATGTTTTAGTGAAGTGCCTTGAGATGCATTTGTTGTGAATTGGTGCTATATAAATAAAATTAAATGAAATATGATATAACTTAAATTGAATTGTTGGCACCTGGTGGCTACATCTGTTATTAAATCTTTTGGAACAACTAGGGTGGACATCATTTTCACTTTTGACTTTATCTTAGTTTAATAACTAATTACAGTATGAAACATGTTCCATGTTTGGTACACTTGAGCTTAGGTTCAAATAATTTTTAGAAATGTTGTTTTTGTTATGCTTCTAAAGTGCATTAATAACTCCATTTTGTCTAAAATTAAAGAAATTTAGCCATTATTTTAGCTCAGAACAAATGCAAAAACCTAGTTTTTAACACTGCTTACAAGCAAAATTTTGAGGCATGATAAAACTATTTGACTTGAGTAACACATCATGTTCTTTTGGAAAAATATGAAGCTAGCTCTTTTATCTCTGGGATTAAACATGTCAATGTTCTAATTTGCAGCTGTGTCTACTCATTGTGGCATTTCATTCATGACAGAAGATTGTCGGTGTCTAAAGTTCTTAATCCCAGAAACAGCAGAAAATATCTGTCTTACCATGGCATTGAAACTCAAGGCTTTAGAAACTTTCTGAAGTCTTCAAGGTTGATGAAAATCTTTAATAACGTTGGCATATTCATTTTCAGATGGCATATGCAAAGAGAAATGCTTTGTGAGTCACATGACGTCTAAACAGCTGCAAAATTTCAATGTGCATTGCAGCTCAAAGCCTGTGAGCGGTTAAAGAAAGTAACTTCGATCCAAGACATGAGGAGCACTTTATCACTTTCTTTGAACAAAATGTGGAGTGGCTGAAAATGACAGATGGGACAAGCACAGAAGGTTCTCTACTTCTGAAGTGGCAACGTCTTCGACAAAACGCAAAAAAGAAACCTTTGATGAAGAGGGAATGTGACAGAAGTACAGAAAATCATACTGGCAGAATCTGAACATGCATGAAGTCTGTCTTTTTTGCTTAAAATGTGTACACATTCTACAGTGCCAGATTTCTGACAGTGTGCATTCACATAAATCTTATATTCTCGTTCCGCTTCATGTAATCCTCCATGTAAATTCTGCACTGCATGTGTTTGTGATGCATTGTGTAATCTGGCCAGGGGTTTACAGGAGTGCAGGTGGTGATGTTTTTTCTGCATTTGCGTGCTTTATTTTATTTCTAATTCTCTGAAGTGAGTTAGTGTGTAATCTGGCCAGGTTCTGTGTGGTGATAAATGGCCAGCTGCTGCCTCAGCTCCCTGCCATATGGAGCCCGACCAAGAATGCTCCTGGGCTGGATTGCAAAATAAGTGACGGAAGATTTCCGGGGATGTGGAGGTAGTGCTCTGAGGGAAGAGAAACAAATCACAGCCAATAACAGCTAATGAAAAAGAAGGAAAATTTGAGCAGTTATAGACTGACAGCGATTGGGTTGGTGTTGCATCAGCAGATCTCCATTGTGAGTGTGTAAACATGCATCAGTGAGGAGACTGTAAACAGCACATTTTTATGATAGAGATTATTATAGAAATTCTTTATACATCAAGAAACATCAACACAAAATTGTTTGGTCATTTTTGATTGGGTAGTGTAGCAATAGTGGAAGGAAAACAATCCATGTGTTGTATTCAGCTCCTTTCACTCTGATACCCATTAATACATTTCTGTGCAACCATTTGCCTTTAGATGTCACCTAAAAGTTAACTAGACCCCACCTGTGTGTAACTGTATAAATCCAGCTGCTCTATAAAGGCCTTAGGGTTTTGTTAGGGAACATTTTTGAAGAAACAAGACGAAGCCACACAGCTGAAAGGTCCGATAGAAGGTTTTGAAAAAGTGTACAGCTGTCACGATTGGTGTCTGTATGCTCCCTGTTCTGCCAAGCCCACCTGTTCTGCAGCAATGAGCCTTATTGCATGCACCTGTAAGCTGCACTATTTAAGCGATCTTCTGCCCTCAGCAATGCCAGCATTTTCTCTATGTTCATGCCTGATCTTCTTGTTACCACCTTGTTTCTGTGCCCTGGATTATCCTGCCTTGTGTTGCCCTTGTCTGACTTCTGCTGAGCTTCTGGTATCTGGACATCATCCTTGTTTCCGTGCCTCAAACTCTGAGTTTTGCCTAGCTCTTGGACAAATACGTTAATCTCTGCCTCCATGTGTATGACCCCTGCCTGTATTTAGATTTTCGATTCAGTTCTGATGGACAATCAGCCAGCAGTGAGCTGGTTAAAGCTACTATCATACTCCTCTTCAGCTTTACCTGTTGTGACATCATCACCCTCACCTGCCACTCTCACTTCCCTCTCAGGAGAATCAAGAAGAGTTTCACAGTGTGTCTAAGAGGGACTATTTGGAGTTGGAGACCAGTCTCAAGGACCTAATCATCCGGATCAACATTCCCATTCCGTGTCCCCATTGTGCTCCAAGAGAGGTTTTTTTTACTCCTACCAGCTTTATTTTTAAAATAAATCTTTGAAAACATCCTCTGTGTCTGGCTAAGGGTTAGGTTAGGTTGTAACACAATATTCCAAGCTTTCAATATCTTACTGAACACTGTTCAGTCCATCATCTGAAAGCTGGTGGTGCAGAAGCATCATACTGTGGAGATGCTTTCTTGGAAGCTTTGTGAAGATGAAGCTTAATGGGGGCCATTCCTGGAAGAAAACTGACCTTCCATTAGGATGCAGACTCTAAACATATAGCAAGAGCTACAATGGAATGATTGTAGATTCATGGTTCTCTAATTGTGGTACAAGTACCACTGGTACTATCTGGGACCATTTTACTGGTACTCATAAGTAATTTATTAGCTGTTGAATCAACTATTTACAAGGTAAACACAAAGCTAATCAACAGTCAAAATGAGCAAATTTTTAAACAAATTGATCTTTGCTTCAAACCGAAACCACTCAAAAGTGAAGCGCAGTGAGAAATAGTTTAGGAACTATAAGCTCAATCAACCAACAGAAAACAAAGCTAACTGCTATGCTCAGAGACATGCTAAGTACCATTAGCATTACACGCTAATAAAAGTGTACACCCACTTCTCTGCATTTTAGGAGTGTTCCAACAGTAAATGAGAATGTACTCTAAATTAAGTTTTTAATTGGATACAAACCACCAGCAGTGCAAATAAACATCTTATTACAGAAGGTTTAAAACACACGGCTGTCCTATTGGATTTATGGTCTGTTTTGGTCAGAACCCCTCCAACTTTCCCACATGGACCCCCATGGTTTTCCTGTTTATTTTGCCAGCTATGAACATGGACATTTCCACATATAAGTAAAAATGGAATACCTCATGAAATCCCATTACATCTAAATGATTTAGCAGGGATGTCAGACTCCAGTCCTCGAGGGCCAGTGTCCTCAAACTTTTAGATGTGTCCCTGGTCCAACACACCTGAATCTATGGCCGAATTACCTCCTCAGTATGCAGTCAAGTTCTCCAGAGTCCTTCTAATGACCTTATTATTAGATTCAGGTGTGTTGAAGCAGAGGCATATCTAAAGGTTGCAGGACACTGCCCCTCGAGGACTGGAGTTTGACACCTGTGATTTAGAGGTTGCCTGGGAGGAAATGCTGTTGGTCAGATACAACTGAAATTGAACTCCTTATTATAACATGACTCATTGTGTTTGGAGGAAGAGAAATTATAGGAATGACTCGAAGAAAACCATCCCCACAGTGAGGCTTGGAGAGCTGAGTGAAGCTGACACCCCACCCACATGAAAAATTCTGGGAAATAGACAGAATGGTTAGTGCTTTGTTTGTGCAGGTAAAATTTTCGTTTGTGCTGCTATGGTTTCTGAGATATTAAAGATTATTTTTTAGGTCATCCAGAGGTCACCAACACCCCATTTTGCTCCGAATTGAACCAGAGTGGTCTACTTTTTTAGTGGTTCATTTGTGCAGGTGTGTGCCGTTAAAAATTCAGTTTGTGCTGTTATGGTTTATGAGATATTATAAGTTTAAATTTTGGCCGATGACATCACCAACACCCAATTTTGCTCTGAAGTGGTCTCATTTTTTAGTGCTTCATTTGTGCAGGTTTGTGCTGTTTATGAGATATGTTTTAATTTCAGATGAACACATTATTTCACCTGAATTGATTACGTCCGATTACGACAACACCACCTTGTGTGGGGAATGGATTTCACCAGCTGCAGCCTACCTTGACAGGAACTGATGACGTCTATGGCCTGCAACCGTTTTCATGTAAGGTTTATAACATTTATAATTACTAATATCTGATGCTGCTCAGCTTGTTGTCTTCTTAAAATGACTTTATGGTTTTCTTTGTTAAATAAAGTTTGGTTAAGAAATATATTGTGTATAATGTACCTTTACTTTAATAAATCAAATTTATAATGCATTGTTTTATTTTTACTTTGTCAATCACATTTCTGTCCATAATTGACCTATTAAATGTCTTCAAGGTTTATGAAAAAGAGCAGTTTTTGCAACTTTAATTATAAATGAAGTTCTCACCCAGTGTCTGCTGTGCTTGCAATCTGCCCCTGATTATGAGAGATGAATGGATGGATGGATATTGCAATCATGCATTCAAGTAAATACACAACTGGTAATATAGTTTGACGTCTACAATTTTGATACATGTTGAATTGAAGACTCAGCTAGGCTTTTTCTCACAGATATGACATTCATATTCATTAACGGAGGCTTTGGAGCGTCTGTGACCCTAGAGGGCTAAGGAACATTTTCAAAACTGAACAGGTACATTTAGTTGCAAGCCAAGTAGTAAAAATAATAATGCATTTTATTTGGTGGCATCTTTCAAGACACCCAAGAACACTTTCTAAATTTAAAAACAATAAATGGGTTGTGATTTGAAGGTTGTAAGTAGTAAGTGTCCAGAGATTGCTGTAGAGTGATATGTTTTGTGGCTCCAGACAGATTATGTGACCAGATTTAATCTTTTGATCAATGCTAATCAAAGCTTTTGCTTTTTTTTATTCTTTAATTATACGCCCCGACAGCCATCGGGAGACAGGAATTCCCTTTTTGCAGTACTCTCAAAAAAAGCCATACTCCAAAATGCCAAAATAGCCATACCACCTGCCACTGTCTGGACAGATCTGAGTCAGCAGCAGGAAAACAAGATGTCTGCAAAGGCCCTGTATACCTTTGTGAAATTAAACAGACACCAGGCATCTGGTCATCTTTGGAAATTAGTGATCAGGAAAGTGATTCTGAAAGTAGTGTTGACACAGAGTTAGACTCAGGTTGCATTTCTTCCAGAAAAGTTCTCATTGAATTTAAATTTATTCCTGAAAAAGTAGAATACAACAACAAGCTTTATCAACTGGGAAAAGTGAATACACAATTTTGAAACCTGGCACTTGGACTCATGCCATAATTGAACAGGTTTGGAAGAAGGTCAAAATGTGTACATTTGTGTTCCAAAGAGCCAAGGTCTATCCAACTGTCAGCAGTACTTGCATAGAGATCAGAGACTCCTGTAAAGAGTATCATGGCCATGTTGAAATGACATGTGACAGACAGCCAGCAGTTAACAGCCCAACGGTACTCCTATGTTCCATCGAAGTGCAACAGTTCCCCTTTGGTTACTCAGGTCCTTTTATTCCTGGCAAAGAGATTCAATTTACCCTTTTAAACTTTGAATGATATACTACAACTTTGTAAATACATTTTAAATACTTTATATAGAAAAGCAGAAAAATAGTACAATAGTACAACTACGGTACCGGGGGCCCAATCCTAATCCTCTTGTGGATGAAGGTGGAACACACCGAAACAAAGAACACTCATCACTATGTACTCTAGGATCCACCTTGTTACATGAGACTGAGCACAAACCTCAGTGCATCAGTAAATTTATGTGTCAGCCTGAAGCGCCTTTAACTGGATTGAGCAGTGTGGTCAGTGGTTGTGATAAACCCTGATTCTGTGTGCATGCAGCAGTAAAACCTCTAATAAAGCCTTTAATAAGCATGTTACATATTTTCTTCATATGTTCCTGTAAGGAGACACAGGTAACTTTAAGAAAATTCTAACAGAAGACATAGATATCTCCATGGCCACCAGCCATTCCAAGTGGTTACTGTCTGGAAACCTGCATAAGGGCTGTGTGATGGCAGGATGGAACCAGCTGTATGGAGGTCAGCAAAGGCAGCAAATCTGATGGATGTTGGAGATTCCGAGCCAAGCCAACTAACTAATTTTGCCACACTGTGTAAAGTCAAACAAGACAAACGATTTGGAATTGGAGGACAAGGCTACCATAATATCTTTGCAAATACTAAAATACACACCTCACAGTGGAAGCATTGCAGACATTGGACTGGACAAGGTTTACTGTCACCACTGGAGTCATACTCAGCTGCATGTGTACAAGACATTGTCTAGGAAATGTACTCCGAATGCCTCCATAAAATACACATAAACAACGTCATTGTAATGTCACTGTTCTGCAGAAAGAAATAAAAGACCTACCTTGTCTTCTTACCTGCGTTGGTAACATCTGCCAAATTCAGCTTCTGAAATGACTGAAATGTTGAATTAGGATGTACTGGAACATATGAAACTAACGTGAAACTAAAACAATTGCCAATTACAGCCTGCAGCTGGTGAAATCCATTTCCACAGTCACAGGTAAAGCCATGTGATCATCTGAAATTAACAGCGCAAACCTGCGCAAACGAAGCACTAAAAAATGAGACTGCTGTGGTTCAATTCAGAGCAAAATGGGGTGTTGGTGACGTCATCTGCCGAAATTTAAACTTATAATATCTCATAAACCATAACAGCACAAACGTAAATTTTAATGGCACAAACCTCCACAAACGAAGTACTAAAAAAGTAGACCACTCTGGTTCAATTCGGAGTAAAATGGGGGATGGTGACGTACTCCTACTCGTACTCGTCGTCTTCTGCTTTATCCGGGACCAGGTCGCGGGGGCAGCAGACTCAGCAGAGACACCCAGACGTCCCTCTCCCCAGACACCTCCTCCAGCTCCTCCGGGGGGAGCCCAAGGCGTTCCCAGGCCAGCCGAGAGACATAGTCCCTCCAGCGTGTCCTGGGCGTCCCCTGGGCCTCCTCCCGGTGGGACGTGCCTGGAACACCTCCCGAGGAAGGTGTCCAGGAGGCATCCGGTATAGATGCCCGAGCCATCTCAACTGGCTCCTCTCGATGTGGAGGAGCAGCGGCTCTACTCCAAGCCCCTCCCGAATGGCCGAGCTCCTCACCCTATCTCTAAGGGAGTGCCCGGCCACCCTACGGGGGAAGCTCATTTCAGCCACTTGTATCCGGGATCTCGTTCTTTTGGTCATGACCCAAAGTTCATGGCCATAGGTGAGGGTAGGAACGTAGACCGACCAGTGAATCGAGAGCTTCACTTTTCGGCTCAGCTCTCTCTTCACCACAACGGACCGGCACAGCGCCCCCATTACTGCGGCAGCCGCACCGATCCGTCTGTCGATCTCCCGCTCCATTCTTCCCTCACTCGTGAACAAGACCCCGAGATACTTGAACTCCTCCACTTGAGGCAGGAACTCCCCTCCAACCTGAAGAGGACAAGCCACCCTTTTCCGGTTGGGTACCATGGCCTCTGACTTGGAGGAGCTGATCTTCATCCCAGCCACTTTACACTCGGCTGCGAACCGCCCCAGCGCATGCTGTAGGTCTTGGCTAGAGGGGGCCAGCAGGACCACGTCATCTGCAAAAAGAAGAGACGAAATCCACTGGTCCCCAAACCAGACCCCTTACGGTCCTTGGCTGCGTCTAGAAATCCTGTCCATAAAAGTTATGAACAGGACCGGTGACAAAGGGCAGCCTTGCCGGAGTCCAACATGCACCGGGAACAGGTCCGACTTAGTGCCGGCAATGCGGACCAAACTCCTGCTTCGCTCGTACAGGGACCGGATGGCCCCTAATAAAGGGCCCCCGATTCCATACTCCTGGAGCACCCCCCACAAGGCATCACGAGGGACACAGTCGAATGCCTTCTCCAGGTCCACAAAACACATGTGAACCGGTTGGGCAAGCTCCCATGAGCCCTCGAGTACCCTGTAGAGAGTATAGAGCCGGTCCAGTGTTCCACGGCCGGGACGAAAACCACACTGCTCCTCCTGAAGCCGAGGTTCAACTATCGGCCGGACTCTCCTCTCCAATACCCTGGCGTAGGCCTTACCAGAAGGCTGAGGAGTATGATCCCCCTGTAGTTGGAACACACCCTCCGGTCCCCCTTCTTATGAAGGGGGACCACCACCCCGGTCTGCCAGTCCAGAGGCACTGTCCCTGACCGCCATGCAATGTTGAAGAGGCATGTCAACCATGACAGCCCCACAACATCCAGAGATTTGAGGTACTCAGGGCGGATCTCATCCACCCCCGAAACCTTGCCACCACGGAGCTTTTTAACCACCTCGGTGACTTCAGCCTGGGTGATGAAAGAGTCCAACCCCGAGTCCCCAGCCTCTGTTTCCACCAGGGAATGCGTGATGGCAGGATTGAGGAGATCCTCGAAGTACTCCTTCCACCGCCCGATAATGTCCCCAGTCGAGGTCAGCAGCCTCCCACCCCCACTATAAACAGTGTTGGCGAAGCACTGCTTCCCCCTCCTGAGGCGCCGGGACGGTTTTCCCAGAATCGCTTCGAGGCCGACCTGTAGTCCTTCTCCATGGCCTCACCGAACTCCTCCCAGGCCCGGGTTTTTGCCTCTGCCACAGCCCGGGCCGCAGCACGCTTGTCCCACAAGCCAACCACAGCCGATAGGACTCCTTCTTCAGCTTGACAGCATCCCTTACTGCCGGTGTCCCCAAACCGGGGTTCTGGGATTGCCGCCGCAACAGGCACCGCAGACCTTACGGCCGCAGCTACGGGCAGCAGCATCGACAATAGATGCGGAGAACATGGTCCACTCGGACTCTATGTCTCCAACATCCCCCGGAATCTGGTCAAAGCTCTCCCGTAGGTGGGAGTTGAATACATCCCTGGCCGAGGGCTCTGCCAGGCGTTCCCAGCAGACCCTCACTATGCGCTTGGGCCTGCTAAGTCTGTCCGGCTTTCTCCTCCTCCAGCGGATCCAACTCCCCACCAGGTGGTGATCAGTGGACAGCTCAGCCCCTCTCTTCACCCGAGTCTCCAAAACATGCGGCCGAAGGTCTGATGATACGACAACAAAGTCGATCATTGACCTCCTGCCTAGGGTGTCCTGGTGCCAAGTGCACTGATGGACACCCTTATGCTTGAACATGGTGTTCATTATGGACAATCCGTGACTAGCACAGAAGTCCAATTACAAAACACCACTCGGATTCAGATCGGGGAGGCCATTCCTCCCGATCACGCCTCTCCAGGTGTCACTGTCGTTTCCAACGTGGGCGTTGAAGTCCCCCAGCAGAATAATGGAGTCCCCGGGAGGGGCACTATCCAGCACCCCCGACAGGGACACCAAGAAGGCTGGGTACTCCGCACTACCGCTCAGCCCGTAGGCCGAAACGACAGTCAGAGACCTATCCCCGACCCGAAGGCGCAGGGATGCGACCCTCTCATCCACCGGGGTAAACCCCAACACGAGACGGCTGAGCTGGGGGGCAACAAGCAAACCCATCCCAGCCCGCCGCCTCTCCCAGTGGGCCACTCCAGAGTAGAAGAGAGTCCAGCCCCTCTCAAGGAGATGGGTTCCAGAGCCCACGCTGTGCGTAGAGGCGAGCCCGACTATTTCTAGTCGATATCTCTCAACCTCCCGCACAAGCTCAGGCTCCTTCCCCCCAGCGAGGTAACATTCCACATCCCTAGAGCCAGCCTAAGCATCCGGGGATCGGGCCGCTGAGGTCTCCACCTTCGTCTGCCACCCAATCCTCTTTGCACCGGTCCCTCACGGTTCCCCCTGCAGGTGGTGGGCCCACTGGGGGAGGTCCTCGCGTCTCTCGTTCAGGCTTGGCCCGGCCGGGTCCCGCGAGGAGCAACCCGGCCACCAGGCGCTCTCCGACGAGTCCCGAACCCAGGCCTGGCTCCAGGGTGGGACCCCGGCTCCGCCGTACCGGGCGACGTCACCTGCCTCGATATATTTGTCCTCCTGAAGGATTCTTGAACCGCTCTTTGTCTGACCCATCACCTAGAGCCTGTTTGCCATGGGAGACCCTACCAGGGGCATTAAAGCCCCAGACAACATAGCCTCTAGGATCATTTGAACACTCAAACCCCTCCACCACGTTAAGGTGGCGGTCGAAGGAGGGTTCAATCTGGTTCAATTCGGAGTAAAATGGGGGATGGTGACGTCATTGACCGAAATTATAATTCATAATATCTCAGAAACGAAAGCAGCATAAACAACAGTTTTAGCGACACAAACCAGCACAAACGGAGCATTAAAAATGTAGACCACTCTGGTTTGTTTTGGAGCAAGATGGGCGGATGGTGACATTTGGATGACCTAAAAAAATAATCATCAATATCTCAGAAACCAAAGCAGCACAAACGAAAATTTCAACGGCACAAACCAACACATACAGAACACTAACCGCTCAATCTATTTCCTGGAATTTTCCACGTGGGTGTGGTGTCAGCTTCACGCAACTGGCATGGAGGTTGAAAGATGAGGTTGTTTTTCTGCTGGGTATATCATGACTTCATCATATCTAGAAGCAAATGGCCAGGGTCATATAGCATAAAATCTTGGAGGAAAATCTTATTCCCTTACCTAGAACACAATGAACCCAAATTTAGAACCAAGGCAATGAAAGAGTGGCTATGGAAGATGCACATTAAGGTCCTGGAATGGCCAAGCCAGCCTACATTCTTTAATTTTGCAGGAAAAACAGCTAAGGGATTTAAAGCTTTGAGTTTTGAAAGTCCAAATGTAGTTTTTTCCTAATAAAAATGAACATCTGCTCATTGTTTTATTATTCATGAAGTATGTGCTTCACAAATAAAGCAAGCAGGTGTTTTCTTTTGCTTCCCAGGTTTTGTGTTTAAATTGGCCCTAAAGCTGCATATGAGCTGGCAGTCGACAAATGGCTAACTGAATTGAAGCAGGTTTGTAGCCAAGAAAAGAGACTTGTTTCTCAGACTCAACATCATTTTAGTTTAATTGTGTAATTTTGTTGTACAGTGTTAGCAGAGCATTACATAGGACAACATTACTGTAACTGGATCATCCTAGAGAGATATATGAGTGGGTCTGTGTGTTTGTTTGTCATTGCCGTAATGGAATGAACATATCTTTTTAGAGTCATCTGGCTGCAATGTTTAAGTCGCTACCCTGGCTGATGCCATTCACTGTGTAAAAAGCCTATTAATTTTACTGATAGGCAAAACCCATTGTACTGCTGAGTTTTCAGTTTCTCTCTTTCCTCCTGGGCTTTGCTTTTTAACTGGTATATGCCTGCATTAAGCTGCCAAAACAGACATGCTGTATACTACTTTAAGTTTAACTAAATCATTCACCTCATAAATATTGTGAACGTTGTTTTAGCTAGAGTGCGGTGTCACAGGGGTAAAGCGGACAGAGGCTACATTCCTCAACGCATGGGTTCGAGTCCCAGCCTGCTGACCTTTGCTGCATGTCTTCCTCTCTCTGGGTGGTGCACGGTGGCGCAGTGTTAGAACTGTTTGACTCCTGGCATGCGTGGGTTCTCTCTGGGTAATCCAGCTTCCTCCCACAGTCCAAAAGACATGGACAGGACTGTTTGGTTAATTGGTCTCTCTAAATTGCCCTTAGGTGTGAATGAGTGTGTGCATGGTTGTTTGTTTGTCCTGTGTGTCTCTGTGTTGCCCTACGATGGACTAGTGACCTGTCCAGGGTGTACCCCATGTCTCGCCCGTAGACTGCTTGATACCCTATAAGGAAGAAGCGGGTATAGAAAATGGATTGATTTTTTGAGCTAGCAAGTGTTCTTTAAATTGTGTACCTATATTTACACAGTACAAAATAGCAAGCTAACAAGCTGGTATAAGCTAGCTGATTTAGTACAGTTAAAAAGTTTTTGCCCCCTTGCAGTTTTTTTCAGTATTGCCACAACTAAATGCTTCACATCAAACAATTTCTTTAATTTCAAAGATAATATTATATTCAAATTAGGTGGGACTCGATTAGAGAAAATGAATCTAATTAATTTGAGGCTTCATAATTAATTAATCTCGATTAATGGCATTTTAATCTAAATTAACAATATTTGCCATAAAAAGCATCATTTTTAATTCAAATAGATTTTAGTGGACAGATCAAATACATAACAACACAGGCATGAATATTGTAAACTCAGGCTCTTTTAAAGTCTGGAAAAATGCATTTAATCGCATTTTAAGAAAAAAAATAGAAATAGAAAACATCTAAGTCCCATATACACACACACACACACACACATATACATATACAGTACAGACCAAAAGTTTGGACACACCTCATTCAAAGAGTTGTCTTTATTTGCATGACTATGAATATTGTAGCTTCACACTGAAGGCATCAAAACTATGAATTAACACATGTGGAATTATATACTGAACAAAAAGGTGTGAAACAACTGAAAATATTTCTTATATTCTAGGTTCTTCAAAGTAGCCACCTTTTGCTTTGATTACTGCTACGCACACTCTTGACATTCTGTTGATGAGCTTCAAGAGGTAGTCACCTGAAATGGTTTTCCAACAGTCTTGAAGGAGTTCCCAGAGATGCTTAGCACTTGTTGGCCCTTTTGCCTTCACTCTGCGGTCCAGCTCACCCCAAACCATCTCGATTGGGTTCAGGTCCGGTGACTGTGGAGGCCAGGTCATCTGGTGCAGCACCCCATCACTCTCATTCTTGGTCAAATAGCCCTTACACAGCCTGGAGGTGTGTTTTTGGGGTCATTGCCCTGTTGAAAAAATAATGATGGTCCAACTAACGCAAACCGGATGGAATAAGCATGCCGCTGCAAGATGCTGTGGTAGCCATGCTGGTTCAGTATGCCTTCAATTTTAAAATAAATCCCCAACAGTGTCACCAAACAAAAGCACCCCCCACACCATCGAACCTCCTCCTCCATGCTTCACAGTGGGAACCAGGCATGTAGAGTCCATCCGTTCACCTCTTCTGCGCCGCACGAAGTCACGATGGTTGGAACCAAAGATCTCAAACTTGGACTCATCAGACCAAAGTACATATTTCCACTGGTCTAATGTCCATTCCTTGTGTTCTTTAGCCCAAACAAGTCTCTTCTGCTTGTCCTCAGCAGTGGTTTCCTAGCAGCTATTTTACCATGAAGGCCTGATTCACACAGTCTCCTCTTAACAGTTGTTCTAGAGATGTGTCTGCTGCTAGAACTCTGTGTGGCATTGACCTGTTCTCTAATCTGAGCTGCCGTTAACCTGCGATTTCTGAGGCTGGTGACTCGGATGAACTTATCGTCCGCAGCAGAGGTGACTCTTGGTCTTCCCTTTTCCTGGGGCGGGTCCTCATGTGAGCCATTTTTCTTTGTGGGCTTGATGGTTTTTTGCGAATGCATTGGGGACACTTTCAAATTTTTTCCCAATTGGGGTTCCCCACTGACTGACCATTTTCTTAAAGTAAAAAAAAAAAAAAAAAAAAATAAAAAAATGGGCCATTCGTTTTTCTTTTACTTAGCTGCTTTTTTCCTTGCCATAATACAAATTTTCTGACAGTCTATTCCCCAGTGGGGACTATCAGCTGTGTACTGTTTTACCTCCTGCACAACACAAACTGATGGTCCCAACCCCATTTAAAAGGGGGCTTGAAAATCACACTTTTTAAACCTGACAGGGCACACCTGTGAAGTGAAAACCATTTCAGGTGAACTACCTCTGAAGCTCATCGACAGAATTTCCAAGAGTGTGCGTAGCAGTAATCAGAGCAAAAGGTGGCTACTTTGAAAAACCTAGAATATAAGACATTTTTTCAGTTTTTTCCACACTTTTTGTTCAGTATATAAACCCCCACATTTTTAAATTTAAAAGTTTTGACGCCCCTTCAGTGTGAAACCCCTACAATATTCATAGTCTAAAAAATTAAAGACAACTCTTTGAATGAAAAGGGTTTGTGCCCAAACTTTTTGGTCTTTACTGTATATATATACAGGGGTTAGACAATGAAATTTGAAACACCTGTCATTTTTTTTTGGGGGGGGTTTTCATGGCTAAATTGGACCAGCCTGGTAGCCGGTCCTTCATTGATTGGCATATTGCACCAGTAAAAGCAGATTGAAAGGGGTTCAATTAGCAGGGTAAAAAAGCACAGTTTTTTGCTCCAAAATATTGAAATGCCAACAACATTATGGGTGACAACCAGGGGTTCCAAAAGAGGACAAATTGTTGGTGAAAGTCTTGCTGGCGCATCTGTGACCAAGACAGCAAGTCCTTTGTGATGTATCAAGAGCCACGGTACCCAGGGTAATGTCAGCATACCAAAGAAGGAAAAACCCAACATCCAACAGGATTAACTGTGGACACAAGAGGAAGCTGTCTTGAAAGAGATGTTCGGGTGCAACCCGGATTGTAACCCAAAAAACATAAAACCAGGCTGCCCCAAATCATGGCAGAATTAAATGTGCACCTCAACTCTCCTGTTTCCACCAAAACGCCCCGTCTGGAGCTCCACAGGGTCCAATATTTCCCCCCAACCCGGGGGGCTGTTATAGCCAGACCTTTGCTCACTCATGCCAATGCCAAACGTCGGGTTTTAAAGGGTGCAAGGGGAGCGCAAATCTTGGGCTGTGGACAAAATGTGAAATTTTTGTATTGTTCTCTGTTGAGTCCCCCTTTACTGTTTTTTCCCCAAAATTCCGGGAAAGTTAGGGTGTGGAGAAGCCCCAAAGAAGCGTACCACCCCAGACTGTTGCATGCCCAGAGTGAAGCATTGGGGGGTAGATCATTGATGGTTTGGGCTGCCATTTTCATCCCTTTTTCCCTTGGGGCCCAAATATTGGGGTGCTAGATGGGCATGTCACTGCCAAGGACTACCAAACCTTTCATGAGGACCTGAGCCTCCAGTGGTTCAAAACATTGTATTCCTGAAGGCGGGCCCATGTTTTTTGGATGAAAAAATGCACCAATACACACAGCAAGACTGGTGAAAGATTGGGTTTTTGATAAACCATGAAATTGAACTTGAAATCTCCCATGGCCTGCACAGTCACCAGATCTAAAATATTATTGAGCCACTTTGGGGTGTTTTTTGGAGGAGCGAGTCAGGAAACGTTTTCTCCACCAGTGTCACGTAGTGACCGGCCCCCTATCCTGCAAGAAGAATGGCTTAAAAATCCCTCTGACCACTGTGCAGGACTTGTATTTGTCATTCCCAAGACCAATTGACGCTGTGTTGGCCGCAAAAGGAGGCCCTACACCATACTAATAAATTATTGTGGTGTAAAACCAGGTGTTTCAGTTTCATTGTCCAACCCCTGTAGAATTATGTAGCAAACAAAAAAATTGTAAAAGAACTTCAAATATGAAATAAAAATCTAAAATACAAGAATGTTAAGACTTATTCCACACTTTCTGTTTACTATATAATTCAATGTGTGTTCATTCACAGTTTTTATGTCTTAATAAACATATATATGTCTTGAAATATAGTCATAAAAATAAAGAGACCCATTTTCCAGATTAACAATGTCCATCAGTGGGCTCTTTGATGGAAAAACTTTTTTCAGTTTATTTTTTTAAAATTAGTGCCCGACACTTTTGGGATGTTTTGGTGCTGCCAGGGGCCCGGCACTCGGTTTGGTTTTGGGCTGGCCCTCCCCAGCGGGCCCCCGCGCCGTTCCCGGGCCCTTTGTGGGGGTGCCCTTGAGACGGCATTGTTGTAAATAAGCGCTATAAAAAAAATAAACTGAAACTGAAACTGTTCTGTTTATTTTATGCTGCTATAGGCTTAGGCTGCTGGAGGACATAATGACCACTTTCACCCTCTTCGCTACATTCTCACACTACTCTCCAACTTTGCATTATTTGCTGTTATTTCAGTTTTTAACTTTATGTTCTCTTCTTTTTCTTTTCCTAGAAGCTACACCTGGCCTGACTCGGTGTCTACCTGTGACACCTTTCTGGAGAGGGGCATCGTCCAAGCTTCTGCTGGCAACAACATAATGCTCACCTTCTACAGATGATCCACTTGGCCTGTCTTTCGGGTTTTTTTAAAACCCTTTCTCTCTCCTAGATATAGCAATTGACTGAGCTTTTACTGTAACTAATTATATGTGCTCTCTTTCAGACTCTAACCTTGAAAACTGGCTCAGAGTTTATCTGTTCTTTCTTTCTAAATGAGAAGACTAAAGGAGCTACATCCACTAACATTTACTTTTCCCCCCCCCATAAAAAAAACCCAGATAGGTTTTTGGTTTTTTTGGGGTTCTCTAAAACCCCCAGTCGGTGGAGATGGACACTGAGCCGGGGGGGGCTTCCTGAAAAAGGGAGTTTTTTTTTTCCCCCCCTGTCGCCACATGCATGCTCAGTATGAGGGATTGGTGCAAAGTCAACGCCAGTGACTGTCCACTGTCTCTACATGCTCACCCGGGAGGAGTGAATGCTACAAGTCTCTGACTCGAAGCAATCTGCTGGGTTTCCTTAGACAGAAAAACTTTTTATCCAATTTGAATAAATAACTGAATCTGACTGCACTGTTTAATGGTTAGGATTAATTGGAATGTATGTACTTGACTTTTGTGAAGTGCCTTGAGACAACATGTGTTGTGAATTGGCGCTCTATTAATAAACTGAATTGAATTAAACTGAAGTGAGAAAGTGTATCTAAAATGTTTGACTGGTAGTGTATATATACATATATATATATACATACAGGGGTTGGACAATAAAACTGAAACACCTGGTTTTAGACCACAATAATTTATTAGTATGGTGTAGGGCCTCCTTTTGCGGCCAACACAGCGTCAATTGGTCTTGGGAATGACAAATACAAGTCCTGCACAGTGGTCAGAGGGATTTTAAGCCATTCTTCTTGCAGGATAGTGGCCAGGTCACTACGTGACACTGGTGGAGGAAAACGTTTCCTGACTCACTCCTCCGAAACACCCCAAAGTGGCTCAATAATATTTAGATCTGGTGACTGTGCAGGCCATGGGAGATGTTCAAGTTCACTTTCATGTTCATCAAACCAATCTTTCACCAGTCTTGCTGTGTGTATTGGTCCATTGTCATCCTGATACATGGCACAGCCTTCAGGATTCAATGTTTGAACCATTGGATGCACATGGTCCTCAAGAATGGTTCGGTAGTCCTTGGCAGTGACTCGCCCATCTAGCACAAGTACTGGGCCAAGGGAATGCCATGATATGGCAGCCCAAAACAACACTGATCCACCCTCATGCTTCAATCTGGGCATGCAACAGTCTGGGTGGTATGCTTCTTTGGGGCTTCTCCACACCGTAACTCTCACGGATGTGGGGAAAACAGTAAAGGTGGACTCATCAGAGAACAATACATGTTTCACATTGTCCACAGCCCAGATTTGCGCTCCTTGCACCATTGAAAACCGACGTTTGGCATTGGCATGAGTGACCAAAGGTTTGGCTATAGCAGCCCGGCCGTGTATATTGACCCTGTTGAGCTCCCGACGGACAGTTCTGGTGGAAACAGGAGAGTTGAGGTGCACATTTAATTCTGCCGGATTTGGGCAGCCGTGGTTTTTATGTTTTTTTGGATACAATCCGGGTTAGCACCCGAACATCCCTTTCAGACAGCTTCCTCTTGCGTCCACAGTTAATCCTGTTGGATGTGGTTCGTCCTTCTTGGTGGTATGCTGACATTACCCTGGATACCGTGGCTCTTGATACATCACAAAGACTTGCTGTCTTGGTCACAGATGCGCCAGCAAGACGAGCACCAACAATTTGTCCTCTTTTGAACTCTGGTATGTCACCCATAATGTTGTGTGCATTTCAATATTTTGAGCAAAACTGTGCTCTTACCCTGCTAATTGAACCTTCACACTCTGCTCTTACTGGTGCAATGTGCAATTAATGAAGACTGGCTACCAGGCTGGTCCAATTTAGCCATGAAACCTCCCACACTAAAATGACAGGTGTTTCAGTTTCATTGTCTAACCCCTGTATATGTGTTCATTCACAGTTTTGATGCCTTCAGTGAAAATCTACGTACAATGTAAATAGTCATGAGAATAAAAAAACTGTAAATTAGTGTGTCTAAAACCTTTTACCACTATTGTATATCTCAAGGCACTTTACAAAGTCAATTCAATGAAATCATACAGATTTCAAGTCAGGTACATACATTCCATTTGATCTTTACTATTAAACAGTGCAGTCAAGTTCACAGTTACAGTCAAAGCTCAGCCAGTAGTTATGTCTAGGAGAGACAGGGTTAAACACTAAAAGACAGGGGCAAGTGTATCATCTGAAGATGGAGAACATTAGGTTGTTGGCAGCAGCAGCTCAGCCGATGTCCCCCTCCAGGTAGGTGCCACTGCTAAACACAGAGCCAGCTCTGATGTATCTTCTAGGAAGAGAAAAACAGAGAGAGAACATAAAGTTGAAAGCTGAAATAACAGCAAATAACACAAAATTGGAGAGTGGTATGAGAATGTAGCAGAGTGAGGGAAACTGGTCATTATGTCCTCCAGCAGCCTAAGCCTATAGCAGCATAACTACAGAGGTAGTTCTCTTCCACAGTGAGTGTGATTGACTAGCGACCTGTCAACGGTGTACCCTGCTCCTACCCAATGAATGATAAATGTGTCTGCATTTTTATATGCATAAACATATGGAAGATTATAAACCAGAGGAGAAATTTTGGAAAGATAAACCTTTGCAAAACACATACCAGCAATAGCTTGACATTGTAAAACACAGATTTATACATTTATTTAAAAATTGTTATTAAATGCTTCTAGCATAGCCAGGTTAACATAGAGAAGTCTGTTGGTGAAATTAAACAGTTGAATCTAGCTCACATTAGCCCATTAGTAATCTGAAGTACATAATAAAAACCTTCTAAATGAACTGAACAACCAAACAAAAACAAAAAAATATCATGTGCATTTTAAAATTGCAGCATGTTGTTATTGACTCTCAGAGTGACCTCAATTCCACAGACGTTCATATTTGCAATTCAAAAATAAAACTTAATGCCTTTTCACAGAAAAGATACAAAATGCAATTTTCATTACTCAGCAAATGTATTTTTGAGCCGCAAAATAACCTTCTGTCAGCCTTGAAACCCTTCTGAACTCAGCTGATAGAGGTCTGCTCTGTTGGAAGAGTTCAAGGCTCTGACAGAGCAACCTCACTCTACATTGAAACTCTGCTAGCCTGCAAAGAGGTGTAGCTTTAGATGAGAACAATGAACCTACCTAAAGAAAGAGTTACATTGTGTGATGGTTAGTGTTAATGCAAAATGCAAGACATGTCTTTTTTATGCCATGTTACACCTGTTGAATTGGTGCTTGGTCGAAGACAGAAAATTTGTTTATACACTACCGGTCAAAAAGTATAAACCCCCTTTCCCCTTTCCCTGTTTTTTTTTTTTTTTGATGCAAAGGGTTACCAATCATCAGGTTTCCCCCAAATTTGTAATTTAAACCATATGGAATTATGTAGCATAATAAAACATTTTTTATATTTTAGATTCTTCAAAGTAGCCGCCTTTTGTTGTGATGACTTAAATATTAACCTTTGGTTTGTCTTTTCAATTAACCTCTGAAATTTTTTTTCAAGATTTTTAAAGAAAACCAGTGACACCTCATGAAGCTCATGGAAGAGAGCAAAGCAGTCATCAGACCCAAAGGGTGGTATTTTTGGAAGAATCAAAAAATATAAAAACGTAAGTTATTTCACACAAATTTCTTTGTTTACTTATAATTCCTGTTTGTTCACTCAGTTTTTTTTTGCCTTTGGCGAAAACACAATGTAAATAGTCATAAAAAATAAAAAAAAAAACCTATTAAGTGAAAAGTCTATCAAAAACTTTTTAAAAATTTTTGGTATTTTGTCCCTTTTTTGGCCTGGGAGGGAGGCCCTTGGGTATTTACTTAAAAATTTTAAGGGGAATCCGGGTTTCTTCTGAGCTCTTTCCCCCAATTAAATTGCAATGTTGAAATAATAAGTCTCAAAGGGGATTTTGGGTTTTATTTTTGCATACAGTGCAGGTCAGAATTGGGTTTTGTTGATTTTCTCTATTCAAAACAAGGTCAAAATTGTATATGTAATTGTTGGAAACCCCAGCCTTGTTTAACTTAACAAATTTAAAGGCCATTAAAAATTTTTCGGGAAACGGGTTTAAAAAGGGGGGTAAGGGGCCTTCCTTTTACTTTCCATTTTTTTGAAAAACAACCCCTTTTTTTCCAAAAAACAAAACCTTTTCCCCATGCAGGTCCCCAGGGGAACGGGGACGGAGGGACCGGGCCCCGGCAGTTATGCCCTCTTTGTTTGGAAATCAACAAAACCCTTTTCCCAAACTGGATCCAAGAGTGCCCCATAACAATCATGCCATCATATGCATAAGCAAAGTAAAATTTAAATTGCTGTTTTGTGAAACCCCCGGTTTAAATTCATGAACGGGGTAATTGGGGTTGGCAAGCGGGCTTGACTTTTCTTTCGGGAGGTCTACAGAAGCAAACTGTTTTTTCCAGAGATTTCCCCCAGCAGGACCCTTTTTTTTTTACCCCCAAAGTGGAGGGTTTCCCGGGGCCCAAAGGGAAAGGGACAAAGGAAAACCTAAACCAACAAAGCAATGCCGTTCTGGGGTGGAAATTTTGGGCCCAGGGGGAAAAACCCTAGGCCCCCTTTCCCCAACACGGGGGTTTTGGGCTTCAGGCTAACTCTTCGTTCTTTTTGGGATTTTTCCCCCAATTTTTGTCGCCCTGGACAACTTTTTTCCCTCAGCAGGGTTTTAAATTTTTAAGAGGTAGTGTTTGGGCAGAAAAGGGGATTATTTTTGGGTTTAAAAAATGTTTCAAAATAATTTTCCCGTTTAATAAATTTTTTTTTGGTTTGTTTTTGAAAATTTCAGCTACTTTAATTGCTAGCAGACTAGCACTCAGCTAATGATGTGTTCTGTGTTTTTTCTAAGTTAAAACAAACTTTATTTAAAGGGTTGTTTTTAAAAATAGACCGGCGCCGTCCACGCTTATGCATTTCAACCCTTTTATTAGTCGTATTTTAAAGGTATGTGTTTGATTCTGGTAACCAGCTATAAGCTTCTTTTGTTAGCTCCAACCGCTAATGGCTAAGAACACGTTTCGCCCACTTTATGAGTCAGCTGAAGATTATTTACCCAGAAAGGTTGTTGGTTTACAATCTAGGAAGTAATATTTCCTTAAATATTATTTTACTAAACGTGATAACTAATTAAACACCATTAAGACCCATTTATCCAGAAAGGTTTGGTTCTCATTCACAATAATATTTCCTAAGCGGTAGAAAATGACTGACTGATTATATTAATATTTCCTCAAATATTATATTAATATTTCCTTAATAATATTTCTTTAAATATTATTTTAATAAATACAGGCAGCCAATTAAACACCATTGAGAATTAGTCATCTAGAAAGTTGGTTTTATTCAGCAAATCATTCTTTAAAATGTTTTATCTGATCTTGCATTGTGAATGGCTGTTTGAAGGTATACCAAATATTGCCTAAGGTAGTTCCAAGTCTAACTTAACTTCATTTCCAGGTTCTTCAAGATAATCCTTGGTTGTCAAACATAAACATTGCATGGTAATGTTGCATCACTCTTTCAGTCATTGTTTTCAACCATCTTGAAATTTGTTTGACTTTGGGTTGACTTATTTTGTTAATAAATTCTTGTATTTTAAGAAATTGTGTGAGTTCATTCTGTGTGTGTACAGAGTTTTGCTGTTCAATAATGCCAGAGCTTGACTCATTCCTTTCAATTTTGTCCTAACACCACCACCTTCTTGGGTGGTGGTGTCAATATTAATACTTTAATAAAATATTAAAGTATTAATATTGAATAATATATTCATGTTCAAAATCACAACAATATGTATATGACACGTACAAAGATACTGTTAAAAACTGCATCTTTAATTACAAAGGGGTAATTAAGACAAGCTTGTCTTTAACCTTTCTTTCTAATCTTCTGCAGAAAAGAAACCTGAGCCAGAGATTTTCCCAGATGAGACTGTGTCTGTAATCATGTTGCTTGAAGTGGTTGTTCCCACAGCCTAAAGATGAAGGTATAGAAACCACAGCTCTGCACGCCTGATGTGTGCCGATCTAGCAGGAGCTACCCCTCAGCTGCTACTGAGAGCAGCCGCTACGACGGTTCTTTGTTCATCATTGCTACACAATTCAATGCTCTTTGGACCTACTGTTCTTCAAGATGGTTCATGCATGAGGTAGTGTCTGGGCAGAGAAAATTAGTTTAGGATGAAACAACCTAAATATTGTTTATTCCATAGTGCTTTTAAATATTGTTTAAAACATGCCAAATGTTGTCTCCACTAGCGGCTAACAAGCTAATAGCTCTGCTTATATCACACGGTAGACAGCTTTGTTTACAACAGTGCTAGTTTCATTTGCCCCGTAATCGGTAGATAATGTGCCGTAAGTATTCTTATGTACCTTAATATTTGCGTTAATGGTATGAACAGGGTTACCAGATAAGCTATTCTCTTTGTGTTAGCAGCCCCGGATTAAATACCCCCACATTTTTCCATTTGTCTGTTGGGTGTGCGCCCCCTGGCACCTTTAAACAAAGTTTATTGCCGCCATTTTGAAAGTTTTTAACTCAGTTCATTTATTCATGTATGAATAATTACATAACATTGAAATCAGTTTTCCGAAAGATTATTGTTTATAATTCAGCAAATATTATTTTTACTAAAATAATTATTTAAATTAATTGAAACAACATTAAGAATCAATTATTCAAAAATGTTCTTAACTTCTAGTTTGTCAAATAATTTTTTTAATTGTTTATTTAATAAAATAATGTTTTACTTACCTTCTGATTTTGTGTTGTGATAAGATGTTTGAAGATTTATTATTGTTCTTAATTAGTTTTAAAACTAATTTGACCTCATTTCCAAATTCCTCAAGATAAACCCTGGTTCCTAAACATAAATATTCACGCTGGACTGTCATATTATTGCATCAGCTTTATTGGTTCCCTTGTTCCTTTAGTTGGACATAGTTCAGTAGTTTACTTTATTCCTTCATTATGCTTGGTAGTTTAGTTGAATTGTCCTAGTCTAGTAAAGAGTTTGATAAAAATGTTTAATTTGGAGCTGAATTGTTTCTGTTAATCAATTCTTACATTTTAAGGAGATGTTCAAGACATTTACTTTTCCTTCCCATAGAAAGTACTCCTAGATCAGTGCTTCTTTGTTCTCTTGGGGTCTCTGCTCTGTTCTCTCAAACCCCCAGTCGGTTGTGGCAGATGGCCGCTCACACTGAGCCTGGTTCTGCTGGAGGTTTCTTCCTGTTAAAAGGGTGTTTTTCCTCTCCACTGTCCACATGCTTTTCTCATATGGGGGATTGCTGCAAAGTCAACGCCAGTGACTGTCCACTGTCTCTACATGTCACCGGAGTAGGGGGATGCTGCAAGTCACGACTGAGCAATCTGTGGTTTTCCTTAGACAGAAAAATTTTTTTTCCAATTTGAAAAAAATAACAAAACTCTGACTCACTGTTCAAGGGTTAGATTGTTTTGGAATGTGGGGGAACCCTACTTTTGTGAAGTGCCTTGAGACAACATGTGTTGTGAATTGGCGCTATATAAATAAAACTGAATTGAAAATTGAATTGAATTGTGAATTAATTTCATATTGTCTGCAGAGTCTGCTTTTTAAAAATGCCAGTGCTCGAATCCCTCTTGC
The DNA here is from genome assembly GCA_036173005.1 of Crenichthys baileyi. Classification (NCBI taxonomy): domain Eukaryota; kingdom Metazoa; phylum Chordata; class Actinopteri; order Cyprinodontiformes; family Goodeidae; genus Crenichthys; species Crenichthys baileyi. The sequence continues at coordinate 169,716 of JAHHUM010001827.1, read as the reverse complement.
ATCTATTGCTTTAATACCACCGCCATATTGGGCTGGTATTCACAGGACAATACTTAACACTGAAAGTTTTGTAATTAAATATTGTATGACCTAAGCATATTATTCCACAGCACATTTATCTCCATGAAATTAAAGGTCTCTTGCATTTTAATCACATGCTTTAAGTAGCCATCAACAAGCTTTTAGTATAATTGCATATTTGACCACCTTTTGTTTTCCTCACCAGAAATATTTTACCGCTGGAAAAGAAGCAGCTCTGCAGAATGAGGGTACTACCAACACCATGCACCATTGAACTTTTGTACAGTGTTATTTTGTTTCAAAGCTGACTCCTTCTGTCATTGTATCCAAATAGGTCATTTGTGGTATTTTTTTAATAGAAATTTTTATTCAAAAAGTGTTTCTTCATCTTTACAGATGAAGTGGTTCCATGAGGGTCTTCAAACCAGAATTTTTAGCTTGCCCTCGAGCAGCTGGCGGATCAGTGTGAAGCAACCAAAAGGAGAGTTAGCTCTTATAAGTCTAAGGCCATGGTCCAAACAAAAAAAAAAAACTGCTCCACTCTGGTAGGAGGTAAGTCATTGTTTTGGTCCACTTGTGATAAAGGAAGAGCTGAAAGCGGAGAGTCCATGTACTACATGTTTAAACCCTCTCCTCTGGTGTTGAGATATGGATCATAACCAACTGGGACAAGATCTTGGATAAAAGTGGCTAACATTAGTTTCATCTGTAGGGTGGCTGGTGCCCAGTTTTAGAGAAAAAGTAAGAAGTTTCATCATTTAGGAAGAGCAGAGCCACTGGCCTACAAAAAGGAATCCGTTAAGGAGGGATGAATGTCTGATCAGGGTGCCTCTTGGTTACTTCTTGTTGAAGGCTCTTCACCCATACCCAATTGGGAAAAAACCCAAATCCTCTGAAGGGATCATATATCACTTCTGGACTGGAAACATCTTGGAATCCTACTTAAGGAGATTGAGAGTTTCACTGGTGAGAGGGATGTTTGGGTTTCCCTCATTGCTATTTCTTTTGAATTGTTAGTTGATCAAAAGGTTTGATGTTTTATTTTTTTATATTGTTATTATTGTTTTTTGTGTAAGAAAGTGCTGCCTAAGTAAAGTAATTCATAAAACATCCCCCTCCCAGAGAGATTTTCTTTTCTTTATTCCTGCGGGAAAGTATATTTGAGACCATTTTAGAAGGCTAGGTCTATTCTGGGATTTATGGAAATACTTCTCCTATTTTTCATCTGGCTAACAGATGGGGAGGAGGGACATGGGTGCAGATAAAATGAGAGGAGAAAAAGAGAAATAGAGGGCACTTGAGCATATCCAACATGTATCGTGCTCAACAGTTAGGGGGTCGGTTTCACATTAGTAGAAAAGAGGGCTTTAAAATCATTGCAAGGACCATCTCTGCTCTGCATGTTGAGAATTCATGTCTGCTGAAAAAAAATAGAATCAGGAGAGTCGACAGCTGAATGTTTGCTGATATAACATCTTCTGAAGAGGTTATCAGCTCCAAACACTCCATTCCCACTGATCAACATAAAACCTCTGTGTGCATCAGATAAGGAAATTGTAAAATAAACTGAAAATTTGTGTTTTGAAGCTCAAGCTGGAGAGCGTTTATGAACAGCAATTTAATGGTTTTTGCCACAGATTTTGGCCTCATGAATATGCTTTGATCTAAACCATTTCATCGTAGCTTTTGCTGTATGTTTAGGGTTGTTGTCTTGATGGAAGGTGAACCTCTGGCCGGGACTCAAATCCTTTGGAGCTTCTAACAAGTTTTCTGTCCGGATTGTTTTGTCTTTAGCTCAATCCATCTTCTCATCAAGTCTGACCAGCTCTCCTGTCCCTGCTGAAGAAAAGCATCCCCACAGCATAATGCTACCACCAAAACCTCCATGATATTCAAATTGTTGTCTAGATGTTTTTCAAACATTAACAAATGTTCTGGTTGATTTTCGTTTATTTCGTGTCTTAGTCTTCATCCAGCCTGGAGGGGCACTTAAAAACAAACAAAGAAAGTCCAGTCTTTCAAAAGGTCGACTAGACGGGTACATAGAGAAAAAAAAATTGCTTAACCTTTGCTTAAGGTTAACCTTGCTTAACCTTAAGCAATTCACAACAATGTCGTCTCAAGGCACCGCACAAAGGGTCCGGAACGGCGCGGGGCCGGACCCTTTGTGGTGTGCCTTGAGACGACATTGTTGTGAATTGGCGCTATATAAATAAAACTGAATTAAATTGAACTGAATTAAAGGCTTTTGGATTTTTATAGGGGTATCAGGATAAAGAGGCAGAACATTATATTCATGAAACCATGTTTACTTTTCTTTCCACCTCACAATAATGCATTACTCATGTTCATTTTAAAATCCCAATAAAATACAATGTTTGTAATTGTAATGGGAAAAAATGTAGAAACATTCAAGTCTTAAATATACAGCTGCAAGGTAATGTAATAAACTAAAATGAAGTGACATCTCATGTTATACTGCTAAGAGATCAATGCACTCTGCAGTTGGGAAGTGGCATTATTCATTATAAGAGACAGTCAATCATTTTTTTTTATTATTGTGCAAATCTTTACTGGACAAATTATTTTGTTTGAGTTTTACATACATAATTTCACACCCTTTCATCAATGCTTCACCTAATGTATGTCAAAAAAATTTTAAATTAAGACAGAAAGATGCAGATGGAAGAGCAAGGAAATGGCTGGACCTTAGAGGCCAAATAACTAAGAGGCAGGTCAAGTCTCCAAAGCATGAGGCAGAGAATATGTTTTCAGCTTCTCTCTTTTGATCATCAAACATCTCTGTTACTTCACTGAGAATAATGTCTTACTGTAAGCTCATGAGTATCAATCATGCTCCAGTTTTCACTCTGCCTTTTGTGAATTTTCTCCTCCAGAACCTTTGCCTGTTCACAGTAGGGGGAAAAAACTGAGGATAATGAAATGCTTGTGGTTGTGTTTACAGGAGCTGTGGTGGCATTTTGCTGATGGATGTCGGATCTTGTTAGCGATGCCATTTGTCAAACAAGCAGACGACAGGTCATCAGGCTTCAAACAACTGTAAAGTTATTATTTTCTCCCGCTGGATAAGGACAAATTAGTCTTTAATTTATTTTCCCCCAGTCACAGGTGTGTGTTACAGACACAAATATCATTCAGTAGAAAACTGTAATAACATCCAAAAACTGCTAAATGTTTATATCTTCCATCAAATATCAAACATGCTACCTTTTGATAAAAGCACAAAACAGAGCCTGTTAAAAAATATTAAAGCACCATCAATAACATTGTTTAAATGGGGCTTGTTTAAACCAGAATGCCTAACTTTTCAATTTCATGCCAATGAGTGGAGCAATAGCAGACACTGTCAAGTCTCCATTTCCACATCTGCTTGATCCTGCTCATTTGAGGAAACGTTAAAGTGCCGGAAACGTTAAAGTGCCTGTAACGCGTTTTTCCAACAAATGTAGAAATTAAAATGAAACATCTTACTATTGAACGAATTGGAAAGTAATATACATGATATTAGGATTAAAGACGTGATAAAAGACAATTGTGACACAAAATAGGTGTATTTTGATGTTAAATTTTGTAAGTCCAAAGTTGCCCAAAAATGACGTCAAAAGGGAAGTCTCTGGTCATTCAGTGTGTGAGCATCAATGATAAACAGTTCAGGTAGAAGCCAAGTTGCGTTAAAAACATTGTTAATATGGTGAAATGTTGCATTGCTGGTGGTGGCAGGAATACTACGACTGAGGAGGGACAGATGGGCTGGTCCCACAAAGCACAGCCAGTTGTGATCAGAGGACTATTCTGCAAACTGCTTCGAACAAGAAACCTCTGAATTCACAAGAGAAATTATTTTAGAGGTTGGGATATCTGACAGACGAAGGAGAATGTTGAAGCAGATGCTATAGCCCCGCTGTTCAGAGCATCTGATGGGAAAAGATCAAAGAAATGGTTGTTGCTGCTGTTGCTAAACAGATCAAGGCTCATCAGGTAAGAACACTTCATTGTGTTGTGATTAAGAAATATAATAAAGTGTTTGCATTCAGAGGCTTCTTTAGATCCGCTGTAATACTGATCACTACAGGAGATCCTTTCTGCCCACAGCCATCACCATCTACAACAATTCCCTGAAGGAACACATATTATATGAGTTCAAATTCCCTTTGGGATTATTAAAGTAGTTGTGATTGAATTTAATTGCTCAAAGAGGCAAGAACAGCCCCATCCCTTGCAATACTTATCCTCTTTAACATGAAATAGTTCTAGGATATTATTAGAAAAACAAAAAAATTCATGCATAAGGTTGGGTTTAGTCTTTGGAAGTCCCATTGTTTGAAAACAGACTGACTAAACAAATGTTTATATCTCCTTCTTTAAGATGCAATTAAGATCCATGAAAAGGTGCTGTCCTTCTACATAATTCCCTGAGAAGACCCTCTACTTTCAGGGATTCAAATGTGGTACATAGATGCTAATTTGTCTGTCCCCAACTATGTATTTGCCCCCAAACTAGTGAAAAACGAAGAGCCCTTTCAAAACAGGATTGTTTTAGAAACCCAGAGATAGTGAGGATGATGATCCTGCTGCTGCTGCCTTTATGTAGACAGGGGGACAGACAGATCATTCCTGACAGGCGGGTAGAAAAGTATAAAGAACTGTGGTCAAAATTGGCGGAGATGGGAGCTGTGATTGCAGTGAAGTGCAGCTGTAAGAGTGCAGGTGCTAAAAACAGGACATTATATGTGATTTTGCTTTTTCAAGTAGGTAAAGAGAGCAGACAAATCGCAGTGGTAACTTTCAAAGTTGAATTACAACTGCCTTTAGGTTACTTTTCCCAAATACCCTGAAAATACAAGATTGCAGCATTTTATTTGGACATTCTGAACTGAGATAGAGCTCTGTTACATTTTAGTCCCCTAATAATAGTCTTAGGAGCTCATTAGTCTTATTTTCTTTTTCTTTTTCTTTTTCATGATATTAACAAAGCTACACAGATAAAAAGAAGGTATTGAGTTCCTCTGGGTTCTTCTCATTAGCAGGTTGTCTTACAACAGCATTTTATTTAGGAGAAAACTAAAGCTCTTTGAAGCATCTAATAAAGCTTTGCACAATCTTTATGTTTGCAGGAAGAGCAAACAAAAATGGAGTACTACTGTGTGTAAGAAATACAAATAATTGCCAGTCTGCACTAGCTTCAGCTAGAATGGAGTAATGTTTTGGATATTGCTTCAGATCGTAAAGTTATGCATCATTTTAAAAATAGCATGTACCTGTCTTTTCAAGGTCCCATAGTTAATTAAAAATTATTATTATTAATAAAAACATCTGCTGAGGCAGATTCATACTGTGGAAGTCTGGCTAGCTTCTTAGCTTCCCATCACTCCAGGGATGTAATTACTTTTCAAACAAACTCACAATGACATGACATTTTTCTGCTGGAGGTAAGGAGAATATTACTGATGATAACTTCAAGGAAAATCGCTTCAAAAAATCTGAACTAGCACTTTAATGTGACATCTAGCTTGACAGCGTTGGGCACCAGCTGGAAGAAATGTTTGAACTTTCCTAAATGTAGACTTAAAGTTGTAATAAGCAGCAGGCCACATAAATATGTATATAAATTGATCATTAATTTTATTTTTTGTTTGTAACACACTCACCACTCACCTGGCATGATACCCTTTCAGGTCCATCCTGTGAACCGTTTGGCATTTTGTTTAATGACAATTTTTAGATGCCACCAAGTTGTGGTGAAACTATAAATATGATCATTTTGGCTTTCCATACTTCTCCTGCCTGTTGATCAGCAGAAAACTGAACTTTTGAAAATAAGACAGGGTTTCAACCTCTTGTGGTGTCATCATTACCAGCCATCCCTGCATTGACATTGTTTCAGATAATGGCTTAATGTACTCACTTTTTGGACTTGAAACTTAAAGGAAAGCTATAAAAACACATACTTCATGTCTCGGGTTCTTAACTGTTACGGGTAAGTAACAGAACCATTTTTACAGCCCAAGTAAAAACAATGCACCAATGGCACAGTCTGGTATGGTTTCCTTAGCATTCATTTCCAGTGTAGCCTTTAATGAAACTTCATGTGGAGAATTTCAACTTGAAATTCAGCTGGAAAGGTTGCATGTTTGACTTCATCTTAACTTTTTATTGGGTTCACTGGGTTCATTATGCTTGTATATCAACTATTGTTGCTTGGAAACACAATGGGTGTCAAAGCCACTGGCACTTGTGTTTAGCAACACGCTGTAAGTCTATTCAAACCGATTTAAATGCCAACAGAACAAAAGCACTTTTAATTGGCATCTTTTATTTCTACAAATTACATGATTACTTATCTATAATCAGAGCATTTTGGAATAAAATTGGTTTCATGGAGCCTAATGATACAACCATGGGGATTGATCATTTTAATGAAAATAACACCAGCTCAGAAATGTTCAACTTAGGCTGCCTGTTTCCATTTAGTTTGGTCAGTTTCAAATACTGAGGCAAATATTAAAATAAAGAAATTTTTGTAAGATGTCCAAACTTCATTGCTACATGTTTCTGTATTTGTCCCCAAATTGACCTAATCTCATCATTTACCTTCTACATACAATCATTAAGGTTAAGCAATTTTTTTTTTCTCTATGTACCTGTCTAGTCGACCTTTTGAAAGACCCTCCAGGCTGGATGAAGACTAAGAGACGAAATAAACGAAAATCAACCATAACCAGTAAATGTTCTAGAGAGTCTTAGCAAAGTCTACAAGGGAGGAATAAAAACACAGTAAGCTCCCCATTATGAGTGACAGATCTTAAATGGCTTTGAGAATGCTCAAAACCTCTACAGCAACGTCAAGGAGAAATGCTATTGTGGTTGCAGAGTCTTGGGGGAAATGTGTATTTCGCTTTATGAGGCGGATTTAGTGAACCAAGCAAAGTTGAGTGTGCCAGCAAATGTTATGCCACCTATTTTCTTTCCTTGCCAAGCAGACAACTATTTTCGATATCGTGTAATGTAGTCTTGATCCGTGTTTTCCCAGGTTTCTGGAGGTCTGACGTTTTTCTTTAGAATTTGTCCGATTTTTCAATCACTTTTTGCCCAGTTCCACTTTGGTGTTGACGCATTGAAAACTAAGCAAAGAACCAATTTGACAGACGGTCTTTGTTGCTAGAAGCTTGACACAAGCTGAATTTACTTAAAATAAAGTCATTCTTCACTTGAATTTCTTTATTTTGTCGTAATCAAAGTGAAACCAAAATAAATGTACATTTTTAAAAACTCAAACTCAAACAAGGAAATCCAACCCTATCGCGTTATTTTGTCGGAATGCATAGAACTGATAGAGTGATGTCTGAAGCAGTGTACAAAGTTATATTTTCATTAACAGCAAGAAATCGTGATTTTAGTACATTTGCTTTCAAATGATGCTGAATATGTGTCACGACAGGCATCCAGAGACTAAATATGGGGTAAAATTGGCTTTTTAAAGTAGGGGATCTTGAGGAGCCAAGAGCTTTCATGGCCTCTTTCATTGTTTGGGTTCAGCTGCGGGTCTGCATATTATCCTCCAAGAGGTGAATGGAGGTTTTATTGAACTGTGAATCTGTAGTGCAGCCATAGTGAAAATAATATGGCGCTAGAAATGTATCTTCTCATAAAAGGGACCATTTATTATTGAAAAGGGGCTTTAATCTCAGCAGATATTCCACATGTGAGGAATGATAGTGTTGATTCAGGCTGCAAATTTGGTGCGTGTCATTACATTAGCCAAGCAGAAGCAAATTGTGTTGCTGCCTCTTTGCTGCTCAGACTTCGAATATCCATTTATTATCAAAATGCAGGTTCATAGCAGGCCTTTCCATTTCCATTAAAACTGTTTTCTCTGCTTCTTTCTCTGCCACCTTCCTCTATCATCACTTTCGTTAGCTGTCATAGATTTAATTTGTTCCTTGCCATTTTGCTACTTATCGATTTAACAACAGATTTAGCTGCATTTTCTGCAAAGCATTCATAATCTGTACTGTTTTGTAAAGAAACACCATGATTTTGCATATTTAGGGTCTATAAAACACTTTTTAACCACATAACATTCATGGGAACAACTTTATTGAGCACTCAGCATTAACAGAGCAGGAGTAAACATGCCAGTGTTTCATAAAATCTGTGTATTTTGCTCCAGTTTTTCATTCAATACAATAGATTCAAAATTTAAAGGAATTTGACAGCTTTTGTCAATTTGTTACCTCAGCAAGAGAAATTTGTTCTTACTCCCAGGCCTTCCTGGTTTGGGAGTTCTTGCACCTTTTTCCGGACATATTTTCTGGGCAAAACTTTTTTCTACCGCGGTGTCAGAGAAATATGAGGTGGATGTGTTGCAGCGGGAAAGATCTATGAAACATCCTGAGAGTTCTGCACTTTAGTTCTGGTGAAGTATGGAATGTCCTTGACTGCCTGTTTTTGCAGCATCGAGTGAAAGGAGAATATTATCTACTCTCGCAGGGCAGTTTGAGCATCTTTTTTTCTGAATGTCCTGATTTGGTCCCTGTGTGAGACAGTTTATTATCTATTTAGTTTTATCTAAAGAACATTCTTGGTTCTGCATAAAACCATGTGAACAGTGGGACATGTACGGGGAAAAAAAACTTTCCCAACAAACTTGGCCCCATGTGGAAAAAATAATTACCTCCTACTCCTAAAACCACTCTTGATGGAAACAACTGCAACCAAGAATGACCAGAAATGATTATTTTGCATTGCTGTGGAGAAATTTTGGTTAACTCTTCTAATAATTCAGCCCCATTGGAAGGTTTTTAAGCCTGAACAGTGTGTTTCAGATCATGCCACAACATTTCAGTCAGATTTAAGTCCAGACTTGTTGTCATCATTGTCTTCCGCTTTATCCGGCACCGGGTTGCGGGGGCAGCTGACTCAGCAGAGACACCCAGACGTCCCTCTCCCCAGACACCTCCTCCAGCTCTTCTGGGGGGAGCCCAAGGCGTTCCCAGGCCAGCTGACAGACATATTCCCTTCAGCGTGTCCTGGGCCATCCTCTGGGCCTCCTCCCGGTGGGACGTGCCTGGAACACCTCTCAAGGAAGGCGTCCAGGAGGCATCCGGTATAGATACCCAAGCCACCTCAACTGGCTCCTCTCGATGTGGAGGAACAGCGGCTCTACTCTGAGCCCCTTCCGGATGGCCGAGCTCCTCACCCTATCTCTAAGGGAGTGCCCGGCCACCCTACGGAGGAAGCTCATTTCAGCCGCTTGTATCCGGGATCTCGTTCTTTCGGTCATGACCCAAAGTTCATGGCCATAGGTTAGGGTAGGAACGTAGACCGACCTGTAAATCGAGAGCTTCGCTTTTCAGCTCAGCTCTCTCCTTACCGCAACGGACTGGCACAGCGTCCCCATTACTGCGGCAGCCGCACCGATCTGTCTGTCGATCGCCCGCTCCATTCTTCCCTCACTCGTAAACAAGACCCCGAGATACTTGAACTCCTCCACTTGAGGCAGGAACTCCCCTCCAACCTGAAGAGGACAAGCCACCCTTTTCTGGTCGAGAACCATAGCCTCGGATTTGGAGACCCCTCCTTGAACCGCCACCTTAACGTGATCCTAGAGGCTATGTTGTCTGGGGCTTAAATGCCCCTGGTAGGGTCTCCCATGGCATACAGGCTCTAAGTGATGGGTCAGACAAAGAACGGTTCAAGACACCTTCATGAGAACTACTAAATCGAGGCACGTGATGTCACCCGGTACGGCAGAGCCGGGGTCCCACCCTGGAGCCAGGCCTGGGGTCAGGACTCGTCGGAGAGTGCCTGGTGGCCGGGTTGCTCCTCGCAGGACCTGGCCGGGCCATGCCCGAATGAGAGACGCGAGGCCATTCCCCAGTGGACCCACCACCTGCAGGGGGAACCGTGAGGGACCGGTGCAAAGAGGATTGGGCGGCGGACGAAGGTGGAGACCTCGGCGGCCGGATCCCCGGATGCTTAGGCTGGCTCTAAGTCCAGACTTTGCCTGAATGAAACAATTTCATTTGACGAAAAAGCAAAATGACCAAAATCTGCAAAACGCTTTCTTCAGAGCTATAGATGTCTACATTTGAGTACACACAGCATTAGTAGTTTAAAATCAACTCCAAGCTGCCTAATAAAAAGGTAAAACTCCCACTGTGACTTGAATATGAAAAACTAGAGTACAAAATGTTTCTTGCTTTTAGTGCAGGCATTTTCTCCTTCAGGTTTGAGATTTATTTAGGCAGAGTGAAAAACAGAAGAAAGGTTTGAGTCTTAGTTAAAATAAGTGAGAGTTGGCAGTCCTGTGGTTTGTGATTATGGTAGCTTGAGACAAAAACATGTCAGAAAATCTATGATAAGCCTCAGTTCTTTCTATTAACTCAAACAAAAGGCTGGAGTGTGCTGGAGAAAGCACAGGTCACTTGACTTAAACTGCAGGTAATCAATTGTCAAATTGTCAGTCAGTCATTTTCTACCGCTTATTCCATAGTGGGTCGCGGGGGAGCTGGTGCCTATCTCCAGCAGTCTATGGGCGAAAGGCGGGGTACACCCTGGACAGGGTAATCAATTGTAATTATTGGAAATCATTAAAGATGTATTTTTATGTGCATCCTACAGTCCCACTGTGTTTTGTTCAGTCGGTGTAGGGTTAAAGGTGAGAGAAACTGTAAAATTTTTAAAGTTTTTCTTGTTTAATATTAAACTAATTAGTTTTGGATATAATTGCGACTTCATCATGTTTTTTTTCTGGCTAAATTTTATGATTCTCCAAACTGAAACCACTCTGACTGCCGTCTGCTTCAGGATAAATACTGACTATGCATAAGTAATCTACAAAACCACCTTAAAACAACAACAGACAATTATAATTTTTTTCAAATGAAAGGGATGGGGCTGTGTTGACTTTAGGTAAAAAAATCATGACCAATCTGAGCAGTGACCTGTGAGCATGCAGTTAACATCATGTTTAAAAGTAAGTAAATAATGTTTTATGTGCTTAATGAAAACACTAATCTAATAGGAAATAATTTTTACTTATAAGAAAAATCCATTAGAGCTAAGAGACTTTTCAGTAAAGCTATGGGTCATATCTTAATCCGCACAGGTACTAAAAGCCTCCATCAAAAACAACTAACGAGCCTTTCAGAATAAACAGGAGGTAATTTGCTTAAAGAGGGCTGTGTTAATGTTTCATACCCCCTGCTCCAGTTGTTCCCATCCCTCTTTATTCAAATTAAGGTTAAAAGACATCTCTCATGACTTCAAAATGCATTCTGAGAACCGTGAGCTAATCAGTGTTGATGATATATTCAAATGTCAACCACTTAATATGCTGATATGTTCCCAAAAACGCCCTGGGATGACAGACTGAGCCTCGTGTGTTTCTGCCAAAGACAGCTTGGAAAGTCTCATTAATTGCCAGCTATAGTTCTGGCTCCGTTCTTTGATAACGACCTTCCTCTCTGTCTTTGTCTTGCAAGCATCAGAGCTCTGGGTGGGTTTTCTGATCTTTGCACCAGCTTAGTTTTCATTAGAGCACCAGCGTGGTGCTGATCATTTTATTAATGTGTGAGAAATATGGTTGAGAATACCTGATCTGCTGGTTTAAAAACCTATGATTCATTATTCTATGATGAGAAAATCAGTTTGGATAATTGTGGAATTGAGCTTGTGGGGCTATTAGCTATGTCAGTTGTTGCACTAATGCAGTACTTTCTCTTAAGTGTATCCGTTGTGTACTGTGACACTATTTGTTGTACAAATAAGGAATCTTCATCCAATTCACAAGTCTGACTAACAGCTTTAATGGTCCATATGCTCCATAAGAAAAGAATAATTTCTCTCTCAGTGGGAGAATTCAAAGTATTGCGGCATGAATAAGATGGGCCAGTATTTAGAGAGATAATGTACCACACACATACTTTAAAATTAATGACAAAATATTTCTATACAGATGTGCACAAAATATGACAATGTGAATTCTGAAGTGTGCATTAATACAAATATAATGTACAACAATATAAAGTGTGTTTTCTTATACTTAAATAAGTATAAAATATTTAATAGTAATAATAGTAATAATACTGCTAAATAAATTAAAGTTTTTAAAAAAGCAATGTTGAAAATCTTGATCGTTGCCATATATGGATGGAGATCAGTAAGGGCTTGTATTTATCACTGCTAGCTTTGCAGTTAGTATGTCCTGGATCCTGTTTTCTCTATCCACCCAGCTTGCATGGTCCCTGACCACAATGTACAAGTGTACAGAGTGTGGCTTGAGTTCAGCAGTCTGACAGCTTCAGGGAAGAAGCTGTTTCTGAGCCTGGTGGTCTTGCTCTGAGTGCTCCTAGCCGCATGCCTGAGGGGACAGGCTGAATCAGTGTGTGTGATGGGTGGAGTCCTTCATGACGTGGAGGGCCCTCCTCCTGCAATATGATGTGTAGTGGTCTGAGGTGGTGGGAAGACTGCTCCCCACAGTTCTCTGTGCAGCCTTTACCACCCTCTGCAGAGCCTTCCTCTCAGCAGCAGTGCAGCTGCCGTGCCATACGGGGATGCAGGTGCAGAAGACGCAAGAGCGAATCCCAAGAGCCAATGGCTCTAGATTGTTCAACTTCTCTCAGTGTGCCAGGATCAAAGAAGGATTATAGGAATACTTAAACCCCTCCAACATGATAAATGCAGATTTTTCTTTGGAGATGAGGATGTCTTGGGATCAATGTAATTCTCTGGGTTTTCTTGGATAAAAAACTTTTAATCAAATTGGTTTAATACATTTCATTTGACTGCACTGGATTATAACTAGGAACAAACTAGGAACTACAAAAAAAGTTTGATTTCTTTAGATTTTCCCACAATACCAAACAAGGAGGCAGTATATTTCAGGTGTTGTTCTGGATTTCATTTCAGACAAGGAGAAACAAAAGTATGTATTTTCTCTGATTTCAACTCTAGATACAGCATATTTGGATTTTCTAAATGTCAGAATAATAGAGAGTTTTTCCATCCTTCTTAAAACTTCATTTTGTTCTGTACAACCCAACAAAAAGTCTTTTTTTCTCAGATTGCGGGCTTACAAATTGTTCTCAGACTGCCCATGTCCAGAACTGGAGATTTTAGTTTTCAGGTTGGAAATCCTCTGGTTTCTAAAACTAAACCTCTAAATTCTCCATTTAAAATGGATAAAATTTAACTGTTTATTTTAATCTGTTTTGCCACTAGATGTAATATTCTTTCATTTGTTTTTTCCATTTGTTTTTCATGTTTATTCAGCTTTTATTATCATTTTAATGGATGTTTTACTATTTATTACAATTTGGTTGTGTTTTTATTTGAATGTAATCTTTTATTCTAATGTTTGCTTTTGGAGATGTGGGAGAACTGGGTGCTCACAAGAAGTGGAATCATCAGTAGTTCTGCTCTTAAGCTTTTATTTGTCTGCCTTTGCAGTAGAAACAACACTTGACACATTATTTTTGTCATTTGCATATTTTGATAAAAAATAACCACTTCCAATCCATGCAAGACAGATCTGTCATGTGGGTTAGACAGCAGGGGTTTCATGTCATTGCACCATGCAAGTATTTTGCTTGATCCTGCATCGAATTTGTAATAAATATGATTATAAAAGAAAATATGGCGTTATGAGTCACATTAGTAACCATTTTTGGAAAACAGTCTGCTAGGAAATAAATTTCCAATCATTATTCTCAAAATCCATGTTGTGTAGTAAAAATATATGCAGAAAAATAACCAAAAAACAACTTCCTAATATGAGAAGGAAGAATTAATCAACAAGATCAGGTTACTACAAACAAAAGGATAACAAATTGATGAGGAGAATTACAATAATTCTGATGTGGAGTAGAAACAGCTCCAGGTATACAGGTGTCATGTTGTTTACAGAAGAAGGTGATTGCCAAACCACCGCCCCCCTCCCCAACACACACAGATAAGATGCCATTAAATCACTGTGCAATTCATCACTAATGCATGGCTGAGCTGGTTAAGATGCCCAAAATCAATCATCTAAATGGGGCCATAGAGGTACGGAGTGTGCTATTAAATGAGTTGTATCGGCACACCTCGGATCGTAATCAGTGGCTCTGCAGGAAAGGAGAGGATCGCTCTTACACGCAACGTCTGTCTAATCATTGAACTTGAAAGGAAGTTTCAAACAACAAGGTGAAGTGAGAGTTTTTACTTTTTGCACACTGATTATGTATCAAGAAAAGAGTTATGCATTAAGAATTTCTGTATCAACATGTTAGTCATGAATTTTGCTTTATAGTGCAGCAAATTTAAAAAGGTTTTGTAGGAATTTGTGATATACACAGGTGAGCATGCACAAGGTTGGTTGAAACGAAATAAACTTGTCTTTATTTAGTTTAATTTCATAGCACATAAACTGAGCTATGGTTACACTCACAGCGATAGTTAGTACCACCTTAGATTTTCCAGACTGGTTCCAATTTCTGTGACCCTAATTTAATTAAATTCACTTTATTTTTATACATGAAAATACAACAGATGTAATCTCAACACACTTTATAAACAGGTTCCATTCATGAGCAGTATGTAAAATCAAATTCGGTTCCAATTCAGTTCCAATCAAATAAGTTCATAAAAACACAAAACAATTCAACCACACAGTCACATTCAGATGACATACAGTGCAGTTCAAGCTTAATTGTCATACATTACAATCAAAGTCAGCTGATCATGTAATGCCAATTTGTAAAAAAAAAAAAAAAAGTTTATCCAAGAAATCACAACCAACTGTATACATTCATTGCCTTGCAACAACCCCTAATATTGTGCAAGCATATGGCAACATTCGAAAGGAGTGACTCCCTTTTAACAGCAAAAACACATCCATGAGAACCTGTCTCAATATTAGGAGGCCATCTGCTATGACTGGGGGTTGGATGTTTGAGGCTTTAGCAACCAGCATTAAGTTCATTGTTATTTCTGTATGTTTACACATTTGCCACATCAAGCATCTTCAGGGGTTTGGCCTTTCAAACACAGTACTTGGGAAATTCTGCTACAAGTTGATCTTAACCGTGCGTCTGTGTCATGTTCACCCACTGTCTTATGAGGGTGAAGTGGTGCCCATGCAGGGTCCTCCCTTTTACGATACACCCAACACCTGCAGGATTCAGACCAGGAAAGGGCTTCCTGAAACAGACATTGATCTGCAGAATCCTCAGTAAAAACACCTCCAGGACCAACATCTCAAGGAGAAGTTGTGGAGAGGAGGGTGTGTGGTTTGGAAATCTCAGTGTCCTATCTTCACTTATTGCAGATGCGGTGGTTCTGTTGGTGTCTTTAGGGCAGATTCAGAGGGGGCAAAGGACTAAATTTCCCTTCCATGGGATGCTCTGGGATAAGGACATGGGGGGTGGATGGATGGATGGATGGATGGATGGACAGATGGACGGACGGATGGATGGATGGAGTATCTGTAACAGCTGTCTAGAAAAAGGAACAAGATTCATTACAATACGGTTCAGGATGAGGCAATGTGTGTAGATGGTAACACACAGAGAATCACGATTAACATATATAACTTAATATGGGAGGCTTTATGTTTGAATTCTAGTTTTTTAATCCTTTTTTTCATGATTTTCACCAAAATTTTACACTACACTGTTATATTCCTACTTCACTTTCCTCTAGTTTATACTGTTGGTGCCATTGTCTGAGGGTCAGTCTGTTCACTGGGTGAATAAGCACTGAAGAGTGAATGGATGTGTGAAGGATTGTGTTAGTTATAGAGGTGAGAGATCAATGTAAACCATTGAGAGTGCTCCATTTGCAGTGAAACCAATGACGAGATTGAATGTGGCATGTTTTTATCAGAAGTCACGGCACTTTGCTCTGAACTACACTCCCAATTAGGACCTCTCACCTCTTCACCTTCTTGGTGTCAACCTTCACGTGACAAAATGTCTCTCTGGGTTCACACTTAGAAAACTTTAAATCTAACCTGACCTGGCACATCTTAGCCATAATACTAGGCTGTATGTCTGCTATTACTTTAGCCTTCACCTTACTGGCTTTAAAGCTTCACACATAATGTTTTCCCATTTCTAAGTTTTATACTCTTATATTAGGGACATAATGTTGATTGGATTTGATAAAAGATGTCTCTTTAATTGATAAATACTGCAAAGAAGTTATATTTAGATACTCCTCAGATTGGAAAAAAAAACTGTTGCATCAAACCAGGAAGACAAGTGAAACAAAAAGGGTGACAGCAGGGAGACAGCTGAAGTTTTCCACTAATGTAGTTCCAATGCTACTTCAGGCTTTAACGATTATATTACACAAAATAGATAGAGATTTTCCATACTCAAAGAGCATAAATCCAGGTCATTATGTCTTGTAAAATGTACTTTTTAATGTTTCTTATATAACCTTTATTTAACCAGGATAAAGACCCGTTGAGATCAAAAACCTCTTTTCAAAGGAGTCCTTGCAAAGAGGCAGCACCAACTAAAATCCAATTATTGTGATACAGTCAAAAAAAAAACCTATTAAAAACAAGCACATTTTATTGAATCGGCCTCAAAAAGTCTTAGTTTGGATTTAAACGAACTCAGTGAAATAAATTCAGTAAATCCAGGAAATAAATGTTTGCAGGCAAAGGGAGTACATTTTTTTTAGCTTCCTACTTGCCTAACACAGGTCCCAATTGCCTGTGAACATCTGGGCTAAAACTGAGCTAACGGTTTAAGTTAACTTAATGTCTAAACTGAATTGCAGACATCTATCAAAAAAACTAAATGTACCCTAACATGCCATCTCTGTTTGCTAACTGGTGCAGAGTTTCCATAGCTCCACTAGAGCGTAAGTCGGTTAACAGTTCTGTATCTAAGTTCTGGTTGTGTTGTGCTAAAAATATTTCTTTATCTAATTTTTATTTAAGAATGTTAATTCAATTCCACCCCCATATGATATCTTGGAGGCATCATCTTCTCAGGGCAGCATCATTTCTTTCATACGCACTGTTTACATGTTGATTACTAACTACAAATGGATATTGGCCATGGTATAATTGGTCAAATTCCCATTCTTCCTAGCAGTTCTCCCTGTTCCAAGTTCCAAGCGTAAGCAATGGTACTTCCTTTAGGTGGCCAGACCAGGCCATCCCACCCGTGAGCATAACTCACAGTTGTGTGGTGATACCTTACAGTTTGTAATAAACCTCAGAGAAAAGAAGTACACAGAGTCAATCACCCCAAGACTTTTTGAGGAAGCAATCACAAAAGATCTCCATAGTCCGACACAGCCAAAAAAGTTGTTTAGCAGTATATGAAATACACAAATTATTTCAAAAATATAGAACTAGTATTGTTTAGTAAAATATATAAGTTATCAAAGGGTTATATAGTACTTTTGTCAACAGTGAATGCATTTGGTTGCTTGGTTAATAATCCATGTTTTTGCCCATCTTTAATTCAAATGCTGAGATTAAAGTATCCAAGGTTTAAAACTCTTTTTGAGCAGGTTCTAAAATTAACCTGCACAAGCACTTTAAAGGTTTTTGTGCTTTAGGTCTTTAAAGCTTTCTCTTCCATGCTGAATATAATAAGCTAAATGAATGTTAAACATTTCATGTCATGTATGTTTTGCTCATCTGATTTTAAAATCCAATTTTACCTTATTTTTAGTAATAAATTACTTTCAGCAACAAAAAACGGAGGAGCCTTCCTTTAGTTGAAGGAGCTCTTATGGTTCTGCTCTAATTGGTGAGCCAACCCATAAGGTCCGGATCTCCTTAAAGAGCTTGAATTCCAATCACTAAAGACTTGAGACTGGAGTCATAACTGGAACAGTTTAGATAGGGAATCTCAGATTCCATTCCTCGGAGGTTGGTGTCCTAAAACTTTTTAGATGTTAACCAATAATTTGGTCATTATAAGGGCTCAGTAGAACCCGACTGCATGCTGAGGAGGCAATTCAGCCCTTTGATTCAGATGTGTTAAACTTCTAAAAGTCCCCCTGAGAACTGAAATTTCAGACCCCTGATTTTGATCAAAGCACATACAGTGTTAAATTGCCCTGGACATGAATCTAATTTCAAAAATGAGGCTGGGATTTAAAATTAATATTTGCAGATGCTGTCCATTCAATCTGAGCATTAGCTATATTTGCAAACAAGAACAGGCAAAACTTAAAGTTTACTGGCTTTGCAAACTTTTAGGTTTGCAAAGCCAGTAGATTAATACTCCAAAAGGCTTGCAGCTGTAAGGTTGAATGGTAGATACTCAAAGCATTAACGCACAGTGGCTGAACACAAATTATTATATTTCTATTTGTTAAATAGTCTGAAAACCATGCATCATTTTCCTTCCACTTCAAAATCATGTGTGGCGTTGCTTTAGTCTGTCCCAAAAAAATGAATAAAATATGTTGAAGTACATTAAAGTTATATTTTTACACATTCAAGTTTGTGATTGTAACATGAACAAGTTCAATGGGTATGAAATACCCAATTTTTTTAATGTATTTTTTTTTTTTTTACAGAGGGAAGTGTTTAAATTTCCTTTGTAGAAAACATTTTGTACTTGGTATTTACAAAATTTTGCGTAAATCTAAATAGTCTGGGTTTAGTCCTTCACTTACACCGTGACTGACCTTCCACTACAATTGAAATTGTGCACTGTGACACATCATAGACCCTGGCATCTGTCAGGACAAACTATCAAGACTTCCCGTCTCTCGTTCACAAGCTGGGATAGTTAATGTTTAATCATTGTCGAAATACATTGCTGGGGATTATTGTAATGCAACATCTGGAGGAAAACAAACAGTGAGACAGAGAAAAAAAACTACCACCTTGTCATTTCCATCTCTGCCGTGTGTTTTCCTCTGCTAAGGACTCCACATTTTGCATTCATCAAACTTTATACCATTATGTGATCCTTTGGCTTTCAGGGGTTTTATTAAAGGCAACACAACTGGCCTTTGCTTTGCTTTTGCAAAAAAAAAAAAGTTGTTAAATGAGTGTTCATGTGATCATGTTAAAGTTTACTGAGCATCAGGAGAAGGGGACAGTAACCATCCACACATAGTCATCTGTAAATATAAATTCCTAAAGCTGTATGATTTTCTGCATATATGAGGTTGAGGTAAACAAATGCTAGCAGGCCATAAGACTTCCTGCAGCTGCTGCTCAGTAGTCAGCTGCCATTTCCATTAACCTGATGTTTCATTTAAACTGATGTGACAGCATCAGGGATTGGCTACATACAGTACATCTGTATCCAATTATTTTTCAATTCAGGGAAGAGAAATGGTTTTATGGCAGTGGAAGTCATGAATGTAAACCTCCAAAGTCTTAACCTGTGGAGAACTGCATTCCAAGCAAACTACATGGCTGTGAACATCTGGGCTAAAACTGAGCTAACAGTTTATATTGACCTAATGTCTCAACTGAATTTCAGACATCTATTAGAAAACTAAATGTACCCTAACATGCCATCTCTGTACCTAACTGGCGCAGAGTTTCCGTAGCTCCACCAGAAAATAAGTCGGTGAACAGTTCTGTATCTAAGTTTTGGTTGGGTCATGCTGAAAATATTTCTTTATCTAATTTCTATTTAAGAATGTTAATTCAATTCCACCCCCATATGATATCTAGGAGGCATCATCTTCTCAGGGCAGCATCATTTCTTTCATACGCACTGTTTACATACCGATTAGTTAACTACAAATGGATATTGGCCATGGTATAATTGGTCAAATTCCCATTCTTGCTAGCAGTTCTCCCTGCAAATTCACTCGGAGGTCAGATCATGCAATGCTTAGAGAAATTACCAAAACCCCAGGAGCTCCATCACAGACTGTACAGGCCCCAGTTAGCAAGTTAAATGTTACAGTTCATGACAGGACAACAAGAAAAGCCTGAACACGTGCAGCTTGTTTAGAGGGATTGAATAAAAAAAGCCTCTACTTTCAAAAAAGAATATGCCATCACAACAGATGAGATCGTAGTAATATGAACAGAAGTTTATTAGGTTTATTGGAACTGAGGATGTATTTAAGGGATTGACATCCCTCTCCTTGTCTGTATATGTGAGCCGTTTGTAACTCACAGACTAGCACCCTCTCCTTGTCATTTTTAGCTCTGATGACGAGTAAAGCAGCAGACCAGCAGATGATGCTCTGGTTTATACATTGTCCACTCAGAAGAGTAGAAGAAAAGAACTGATGAGAAAAAATAAAACGATTTCTGTCCAGAATATCAGTGCAGATTTTGTATCCTTGTTGCATCTGAGAGACAATCTATCCACAGTGGGAAAACAGCAGACCCCATCCGACTGTAAATACAGTAAAAGCTCTGGAAATGAAATAGGTTGCATGGCAAAGGCAGAACCTTTATGTTTTATATCATTTAAATGAGAAAAAAATCCATATATGATGCCAAACGCTACCACTGTTAAGTTTTTAAACCCAGTTACAAGTCTTTGTGGTTTTTTTTACATTTCAATGCAATACGTAAATGGTACTATTTTTCATTCATAGAAATTTCAAGCAGGTTCTGTATAAATGTAAAAGTTTTACAACTTTTGCTTATTGCATCTGATCTATTTGTTTAATATTTGTGAGATGATAATTGCCTCACTGTATAAAGCAGCAACAGACTCGTCAGGCTGCATGTCAAAGGGAATTTTACCAGTACAAATGTTTTCCGTGTCCGTGAAAGAAAAGGGGGGTTAGAGTAAATTGGAACATCAAAAGCTTTGTCCTTGTTCAGAGTAAGACTCTGTTCGGAACAACCAAATTGGTGTTTAAATTGACACTCATGGTGTCGATTTAAAATGAGATGCCACACACTCTGATCAAAGCAGAATTCGCACACTTTGATTAAATCACAGCCAGCCACACAAGGCAGACCTGTGGGCTTTCATCAGCAAGTTTCTGAAACACTGGCTCCACTGGGGACTTTAGACTTGATTTACAAAGAGCTTCCTTATTTTACATATTTGTCATTAGGAAGGATCTATGTAGGGCAGAGAACCTCATCACTGCCATTTTCTCTTGACGTCTACATAACTGAAAAGGGTGGGAGCTCCTTCTTTGGACAGAACATTTAATTCAAACATAATGATGAAGAAGGCAGTAAGGAGATAAAAAGCTTAATGATAGTGACAGGGTGTGTGCTCCTCACACACCTGTCACTGCATGTTTACCTTGAATTTTTGACTTTTTTTCAATTGTCCTGTCTTGGCATTTCAAACATACCATCTTCAGAAACTGGTTGCCTACATGTGTCAGGGCAGATTTGCTCTACAAAAAGGATATCCCAAGACAAAATCCTAATTTCGTGAATAATTTCAAGACTGGATCCAGCAATATAGTAAGCAGGCCACATTGAAATAGTTACCTGTATTTGTATGACCATTTGGATTACCTATATGTTGGTGCGCGTATGGGTGTGCATGTGTATACAACCTTGTGTAGGTCAGTCCCCTGATGGAACTCAAACATTGTGTGGACATTTTGCCTGGTCCGCACAAAGAAAATGGGTTACCCTGTAACCCATATTAAGGTATGAATTCAGTTGAGGTTAGGCTTAGGGTAAGCTATATACAGCCAAAGGTTCAGTTTAGTGTCTGTGTGTGTGGGTGTGTGTGTGTGTGTGTGTGTGTGTGTTCTTGTTTTGGCATCACAGTGAGAACCAATTTCCCGACCACCATCAAATTGAGGACCATTTGTATCAAAGTGAGGACATTTCGATGGTCATCACGACCTATTTTGCTAACGGTTAGGTTTAGGACTAAGGTGTGAATTGAGTTTAGGTTAAGGTTAGGGTTAGGCATGCACTGGTGAGGGTTGGTTTGGGGTTTTTGCCCGGGGTTTAGGGCAAAAAAGGGTGAAAATACAAAAAATCAAGGGAAAAGTAAATGGAGCAAAAAAATGGTCCTCACTACATAAAGCAAAACAAGAGTGTGTGTGTGTGTGTGTGTGTGTGTGTGTGTGTGAGTGGATGGGTGGTAGAGCGTATGTGTAGAAATAAGTGTGTTTTTGTTGAGCCGGTTTTTCACCTGGAGTTGCACAATTGTGAGAGTGACAAGACTGGTAGAAGGCCTGCAACACACAGTACCCAAGAGCATTTGACCAGGAGTCAGAGCAGTCCCCAAGATGCCTGGGAACTTAGCCCTGAACCCGGCCACACTAGTCATGAGCGGCAGCAGGCTAAACGGTAGGGCACTAGTGGTTTACGGCCCAACCCCACCTCATTGCGGGTAGCTGCAGCACCACCACCCCACCACTGGTACCTTAATGCCAGATGCACCGCCACCCCAGAGCAGCACCCAAAAACTCCACCCGGGGTCAGCACCAACCCAGTATCCATCTGGAACATACTTTTTACTGTGTAGTGTATTCTATGAAGGATTTTGTATTGTATAAGCTGTACGTTGGCAGTTTGGATCATTTGAGCAAGTTTTACTCCAAAAGTTAAAATCCGTACCAGTAGATAAATCAATATCCCATTTACTCATAGGAAGTGAGATTGTTAATTCTTCTTCGGCAAGTGTCATCTAAGTTTTTAGGGTTTGAATTTTACAGAAGGTGGTTATTACTAGAGGAAATTCGAGGTTTATCTGTTTAATCTTAAAATTGGACTAGATAAAAGATTTTAGTTGGTGATATTCAAAAATCAAAAATTAATGTCATATGAATCTTCTTAAATATTAAAGGGTATGGTAACTTTCCTATCAAATACGTCCTCTAAATTATTTATTACTTTGCTGTTGAGAAGTTAAGAGCCCTTTTATGTTGCAGGATGTCTGGGTGAGAGAACAGGGGAGAACTGAAGACATATTCATTTTGAGATTTTCCCACTAGGCTGTCAGAGATGTGCTAAAATTGATACTTTTAAAACAGCCAAGCTGCTTATTTAACAGGCTCATGAATGGAAAATCTGAGATACAGATGTCCTTATGTAGCATTTAGATTTTTCCAAATCCATTTTGAGTTATATTGTAATCTATGCGCAAGGTAATATTTATACAAAGTTGGAAGTACCAATCCTCCTAAACTTTTAGCCTTTTGTAAAGATTTTTAACCTATGTGTGGAGGTTTAGATGTCCATAATTCTTTTAAGATGATAGGATGTAAGCTTTTGAACCAAGTCTGGGGTGGTTTAACGGGGATCATAAAGAAGACTATCGTTTTAAATGCATAAACTCTTTCAATGGGAAGAAAGGGAGAGTTCTCCACCATGGGAGGTTGTATTCTTTTAATTTGAGCAATAGGATAAAATTGTGTCAGCTCATTCAGCCTGTAAAAAATATTAATGCCCAGGTACTTTATGTTTCCAATCTATAAAAGAATGGTTTGAGAGAGGTGATAGGAAGGGCCTTTGAATTGTTCCAATTGATAGAGTAGTCTGAAAATGTTAAAAACTTTCTGATCCTTAATATCTCAATTCTTTATGTGTAACAATTGTTCCTGCTTCTAACGGGGATTATTAGATGGGATAATACTTATCCCATCTAATAATAGGTGCCATAATAGAGATAATCAGCGTTAGTCACTTTACCTGTCAGTAATCATAATGTTATGCCTGATTAATAAGTGGTAGCATGTTAGAGTAAAATAGAGAGTGTCTGACAGTCAGAACTGTAAGTAAATGTCAGCAGAAACAGAAAATACCTCACAGATGCATCAAACTGAACTAGGTGTTCCAACAGGACATCGCTCCTAAACACATTAAAACTGGGATAAAAAGTATTTCAGCCTAACTTTAACCTTATAGAGCATTACACTGAAATAGCCTTTCTGCGCTTTTGAAAATTAATGAACTATGTCCAAAAACTAGTTCTGTACCAGGATGTTCACCAGTTTAAATAAACTGGGGGAGTGGTGGCCTAATGGTCAGAGAGCAGGTCATTTGAATCCTGGAGAAGTACCCCGGTTCAAATCCCACAGCCTGCCACTCTGAGTCCCTGAGCAAGACCCCTAGCCCCTGAATGTTCCCCGGGCAGCCCACTGCTCCCTAAGGGATTGGTTAAATGCAGAGGATAATTTCCCTGTTGTGAGATCAATAAGTCTGAATTACTTATTATTATTAAACCATCAATTCTACCAAAGTGATTTGTAAAACATTCTGCTATAATTATCCTAGATGGTTGTTGATGGCTACAAAAACATTTAGTAGTCATGGAAGCACAAAACAACATTTAAGCAACATTAGTGGGTGTGTGCTTTAGCCGATATATACTTTTACCTAAAGCAAATTTGGGAAAATCCACAATAAATTAAAACTTTTGCATTCAAATCTTTTTTTTTTAACTATTGTATGGTTTATAATCATTCCACCATGTAAAACGTGTGATTCAAATAAATCATTAAAAGCCGTAAATTAATTTGACATCCATGTCCAGGATGAGTGAATTTAGGCTTCTGACCATGAACTGACTGGATTGATCACTTGGATATTTGGTCCAAGTACAGTGGGGAGAACAAGTATTTGATACCTGACGATTTTGCAGGTTTTCTCACTTGCACAACATGTAGAAGTCTTACATTTTTATCATAGGTATTCTTCAACTGTGAGTGACGGAATCTAAAACAAAAATCCAGAAAATCACATTGTGTGATTTTTAAGTAATTAATTAGCATTTTATTGCATGACATAAGAATTTCACACATCATAAAAACTAAAATATTAATTAATATTAATTGATATCTGGTACAGAAACCTTTGTTTGCAGTTCCAGATATCAGACGTTTCCTGTAGTTCTTGAAGAGGTTTGTACACACTGCAGCAGGGATTCTGAACCACATACTGATCTTCTCCAGATCCTTCAGGTTTCGGGGCTGTCGCTGGGCAATATGGACCTTCAGCTCCCTCCAAAGATGTTCAAGTGGGTTCAGGTTTGGAGACTGGCTAGGCCATTCCAGGACCTTGAGATGCTTCTTACGGAGCCACCCCTTAGTTGCCCTGGCTGTGTGCTTCACCCATCTTCAATGCCCTTACTGAGGGAAGGAGGTTGTTGGCAAATATCTTCTGATACATGACCCCAACCATCCTCCACTCAATATGGTGCAGTCGTCCTGTCCCCTTTGCAGAAAATCATCCCCAAAGAATGATGTTTCCACCTCCATGTTTCATGCTAGGGATGGCGGTCTTGGGGTTGTACTCATCCTTCTTCTTCCTCCAAACACAGTGAGTGGAGTTTAGACCAAAAAGCTCTAGTTTTGTCTCATCAGACCACACGACCTTTTCCCATTCCTCCTCTGGATCATCCAGATAGTCAAAACCTGCAAAATCGGCAGTGTATCAAATACTTATTCTCCCCACTGTAGATAAATAATGAAAGATTTAGTTTTCTAATCTAAATTAAAGCATTTCATAACCATCATTATGGAAACTATGGAAAGTGCCCTCTCCTTCCCCTGCACATCGGAGGAGCTGCTGTGGAAGTGATTCCCAGCTTCAGGTACCTGGTTATGCACATATCCAATGACCTCACCTGGAGTGCCAACAGTTCCTGTCTGGTCAGGAAGGACTGAGCTTTTACTGTAACTAATTATATGTGCTCTCTTCCAGACTCTAAACTTGAAAACTGGCTCAGAGTTTATATGTTCTTTCTTTCTAGGTGAAACGACTAAAGGAGCTACATCCATTAACATTTATTTTCCTTCCCATAGAAATTCCCCTGGATCAGTGCTTTTTGTTCTCTTTGTGTTCTCTGCTCTGTTCTCTCAACCCCCAGTCGGTCGTGGCAGATGGCCCTCACACTGAGCCTGGTTCTGCTGGATTTTTTCTTCTGTTAAAAGGGTGTTTTTTTCCTCTCCACTGTCGCTACATGCATGCTCAGTATGAGGTATTGCTGCAAAGTCAACGCCAGTGACTGTCCACTGTCTCTACATGCTCATCCAGGAGAAGTGAATGCTGCAAGTCACTGACTGGATGCAATCTGCTGGGTTTGCTTAGACAGAAAAACTATTTATCCAATTTGAATAAATAACTAACTCTGACTGCACTGTTCAATGGTTAGGACTAATTGTAATGTATGTACCTGACTTTTGTGAAGTGCCTTGAGACAACATGAGTTGTGAATTGGCGCTCTATAAATAAAACTGAATTGAATGGAATTGAATTGAATTGAATTGAATTGAATTGAATTAAACTGAAGGCTCACCAGCGTCTGTACTTCTTTAGGAAACTGAGGAATGCCAGACTTGGCAGCACAGTCCTGAGGAGCTTCTACCACTGTGAGGTGTATTGCACGGCAACTGCACTGCTGCTGAGAGGAAGGCTCTGCAGAGGGTGGTAAAGGCTGCACAGAGGATGGCGGGGAGAAGTCTTCTCACCACCTAGGACCTCTACGCACCATGATGGACTCCACCCATCCTGCACACAGACCGTTTCAGCCCCTCCCCTCAGGCACCTGAGGAGCATTTAGAGCAAGACTACCAGGCTCAGAAACAGCTTCTTCCCTGAAGCCGTCAGATTGCTGAACTTGAGCCACACTCTCTCACTACACACTGACCTGCACTAAAAAATTCACCCACCAAAGGTGCAATATTTCACTCACTTATAGGTGCAATATTCTTTACATGTGTATTTAGTACTTTGCAAAGTTAAGTTCAGCTTCACTATTTAACTGTGTATATTTCTTTGCTGCATATATATTTTTACTGATTGCTATTTATTGTTAGATTTAGCTTTGTTTGTTAGACTTAGTTGTCTTTTTATTTAAATATTATATATATATATATAATATATTGGATTTGGTACCTTAATGTAAATGTGAGCTGGTATGACAATAAAAATCCTTGAATCCTTGAATAACTGCAAATCTAAAACCGGCCAAAATGTCCAGTTCTTATAGATACATTAAAAAGATAAATTCACTCTTACATTCATTTATTTTCTTTAACCAAACGTGCATATTAAATATATGATAAGAGATTGTGTTTCACATTTTCAGACCTCATTATACACTAAAACAGTATTTATAACTCCTTACCCATTTATAATCCATGTAATTTGCTGTATCAGATAAATTAGACGCCATGCCTCTTGCAGCATTTAGAGTAGACATTATGTCATCTCTAAGGATCTGAACAGTTTTTTTTATAAAGTTGTGTTTTGGAGTAAGATTCAATTCATCAAACTATTTCAAGCCATCTACATTTCAGCTGTGTTGAATTGTTGTCTTAGGATCAGCGGGGTTGTAGCATGTTAACAATTTAATGCAATTGTTTCATCCCAACAGTATCACCATTGTGGCAGCAAAAGAGGAGGGAAAGGAGCAGTAGAGTGATAAAAATGCAACCTCTGAAATGTGTATCAGTCTACCGAGCAGAAGCCTCCCCCAGGCTGCATTCATAAATACGTTATGAGCAGGGCTGGACACTACAGCAGTGATGGATATTCAGGGTGAAGGGAGGGCCGTGAGAGCGCAGCATGTAAAGGATCACTGGGCTGGAGTCAGTAACACACCATTAACTGACTCCTCAGGATGCAAACACTCTGGGAGGAGAAGGAAACATGGCTGGTTCGGAAATCGATATTTAGAGCGCTTCAGTGTGTCAGGGAGAGGAAGTGTTTGCCGTAACAGGATCACTTTAAAACTTGTGGAGCAACAGGAATGGTGTTGTACATAGCTGTGTTAAATGGGTTTTACTGTGCGTGATGACACAAAGTACAAACATAACAGCACTGCAAGTGACGAATACTTATTGCACACTATGAACCGCTCTCTATAAATCCTCTGCACTGGTAATATGAATTTTATAGAAGCAATTTTTATTTTTTAAGTAAGTCAACAAACTAAAAGCCGACAAAGAAAACTGCACCAAACTTAACCTTATCTTCTGCTTAGTACGCTGTGACTATTGATGTTAAAAAGAGAAATATAAGCAGATATCATGACAGATATTAACAGCAGCGCGTGTTTGTGTGTGCATCATAGGTTGCCACTATGTTTCGCCCTTAACTGTTGTCTAAACTGATTAATGAAAAAGAGAAGAAATCAAAATAATGTATAGTCTCAGTCAGAAGTTTACATACACTCATCCCTAGCTTCTACACAACACTAGAACCTAGGTTTAAATAGTTTATGTTGCACATTTTTGAGCATAGTACAATGAATAGGAAGTAAAGTTACATCA
Organism: Crenichthys baileyi; assembly: GCA_036173005.1. NCBI lineage: Eukaryota > Metazoa > Chordata > Actinopteri > Cyprinodontiformes > Goodeidae > Crenichthys > Crenichthys baileyi. The sequence continues at coordinate 141,525 of JAHHUM010001827.1, read as the reverse complement.
CAATATTTTCTGATTGACATGTATGTTTTATCTGTTTTTCTAACACTGAGACAGGAGTAATGAACTGAACATTATGGTAGGTGCTGTAGACTATGTTCTCATGTTTGTGGGTGAGGCCTGCTTGGGTGAACCAACATCTGTTAGTGGCTATGCAGCATAGGGTGGGCCTCTGCTTTGTGGGTTTGTTCTTACATATCCTTTGCTGGTGAATTTAGAATGGACCAGGAGGTCCTGGAGGCTGGGGTTCATCTTGTAGGAAAGGATGATTCTCCACTTTTGGCTTTGTGGTAGGTTTTATTGGAGTTGGTGGATATTTGCTTTGACAGCTCTGTGGCTTTGTAGTGTGAGGTTGGAGAATGGGCCTGTGAGTGGGATGCAGTTGGTGGTTTTGTTATGTTGGTTAGTTTTTGTTTTGTGGTGGTGAAAGACTTCTGCTTTCGTCAGGAGGACGACTATATATTTTCTCTTTTTGAGAGCTTGGATAGTATGTTGGTAGCTTTATTTCTGTCCCCTGTATTGGAGCAGATTCTCTAGTATCTGATTAATTGAGACTTTAGGATACCTTTGAATGTGTGTTTTGGTTGGAAACTGTCCCTTTGTAGGTTTACCTTTTTACCTGTTGTGTTGAACTGTTCTCCCATGAATGTGATTGTGTCCAGGAAATTAATCTATGCATTAAACAGTATTAAATGTATTTCAATTGCATTTGCATCCTTAAAAAATAAAATCATTTATGATTTAGGGGTTATCCTTTACTTCAGGGGTGTCCAAAGTATGGCCCAGGGGCCTATAGTGGCCACTAACAAATCTTGAGAGGCCCCCAACAGCAGTTCAAGAATGGCGCGAAAATGTGGCCCTCCAGCACAAGGAGCTGATGCAGATAGGCTGTTTTTGTGATTTTCTTTTTTTTTAGATTTTCAATGATAAATATATATATATATATTTTTAAATTAAAAATGTTACGACAAAATATTCATTTGCTTTTATTTTAATATCATAGTTGGTAGAGCCACAAACATCCAGCAACTTTTTACTCAAAATCAGTTCTCATTTTTAATACTTTAAATAGACTAAAAACATTTTCTTGACCAACAAAATAGAAAAAAGTCGACTGACAATCTTAGGAAACTGTACACTGTTCTTTTAGGCAACGATCTGAGACCTTTTTTCCAACCTATATTGTTTCGTTTTTTCTTCTTTTTTTCATTATTATTGCATGTTTTTGCTGAGCAGGTATAAAGAAAAGAATTCAAAATAAAATGAATTTTCCCCTGAGTACTTTAGGCTTGGCAAATTTGGCCCTTGGTGCAAAAAGTTTAGACACCATTACTTTACACACATGTAAAAAATTCCTCTGAAAAGGTTACACACTATGTACTCTTTATATGCATATTTTATGGTGTCAGAGTTCAAACTGTTGAGCCCCTTCATTGCCACTTGACAGGTCTCCACAGTGTGAGCCCCCCAGCCTCATCTCTCCATTACGCAAGCATATTCAGACTCCTAATAGGTTTTACTATCTCGGCTGCTCAGTCCTCCGTTAATGATGTCTAAAGCTTTGATATGAAGACATTGGAAAGCTCTCGGCAGATTTTTTTAATGAATGAAGTGCTTTTCTGTGTAATACTGGGACAAAAGAAATGTTTGTGTGTGCACTAGGGGCTGTCTGCTCTTTACGGATGGATGGTTTTGCTTCTGATTTTTGTTTACACAAGTTGATGCTCCCATGTGGGGTTTATTCTTGCATAAAAAGATTCCTGGAAAAACTCAGGGAGCTTTGAGCGATGCTAAATGAACAAACACACACCAACATCGTTTGTTTGTGGCACCGTTCAGTCGTAGGACTGAAACTGATAAAAACAAAGCATTTACAAGGATTGTTTCACCCTCTCCGAGATCCATTTCACTTTTGAGGACGGCATTTTTCTCATTCAGTGCCATGCTGGAGCTGCGAGTAACAATAATATCTTATCAGTCAAAAATCCAACAGTCAGCAGAGGAAGAAATATTCACTTTTTTTTGCTTTTTCATCATGATTTGTGTGAATAATATCCGAATCCCACCATGTGATTTAAACGACTCTGACCCAAAGAAGCCTTCCATGTCCTGGCTGCAGTTTGAAATACATGACGTGAAATTAGACATTTACATAAATTTTGAATGTCATGCAAGAGCAGCCACACAGGACAGCTTAATGGGAAGATCAGAGAAATGAACTCAAGGCTATAGATGGAGGAGAAATGAGGCATTGAAACGATAGGACGTCTCATGGGCACAGAGAGGAAAAAGACTGCTCTCTTTCAGCTCTGTGAGTTACACAAGGACACTCTGCTTTAATCCTAAAAATCACCCTCCATATCCTTCTCATCTGCTGCCATATTCCCCGCATGAGTCCACTCAAATAGGTCTGCTGAGTTGGAAAAAGCATCCAGTTTAGATTAAAAGTTTAAAGAATTCTTTTGAAACAAGCTTTTGAAAATAAGGGGTCCCTACCTGTGTGTTACATGAGTTAAACGTGCTAAGCATCATCAGCCTGGCTTTAATTTAAAAGATTTTTACAGTCCTCTTGGGTAACAAAACAGGAGAGATGTAGCTTTTTATACAGTTTCATGTAGCCAGATAAAGCTGCTAAATGTTAAAATATTCTGACTGATTCTAGGACCCAGACTCTTTTGAGTTGTTCTTACACAACTCTCAGCAAAATGACACATCCATACAAAAGGCCTGAACACCTTTGGTTCGTGTAGAAAGATATAAAGTGTTTTTGCTGGAGTTTCACTGTGCCTTGGAATATGTTCTGGTTGCTCGTGAAAATTTACACTTATCGGCAACTTTATTAGGAAGAGGTGACAATCCAAACAACAATACACAGAAAAGGCAGAGAACAAAGCGTTGAACTTCAGTCCTTAATCAGAATAATCTGATCAACAGATATATACACTGTATTGCCAAATGTAGATGTCTGTCTACTTCTAATTGTACATGAACTTTTATGACATCCTATTCTTAACCGATAAGGTCCATGGACCCACCATTGCCAGCAGTAGAATCTTTAACTATTCTGTAAACACCTTCCACAAGGTTAAGGAGAATGTTCATAGTTAGATGAGAAAACCAGCATTGCAGCCTCCGCTCTAATTTGTCCCAAAGGTGTTCCACAAGGTTGAGGTCAGGACTCTGCGCAGACCAATCAAATTTCTCCACACCAAACTTTATACACCTGCAGCCATGGAGGTGAATGGAACACCAGAATTCATTGGTTTGGCGGTGGGATTGGGTCCCACCCAAACCGATAGTTTAGTTTATTTTGCACAATTAAAATACAGAACAAAGGGATTAAGAAAAAAATAATAATGATAACAGTGCAGAAAGAGGCAAAAGCCCAATGGGCTTGTATAAAACCTCCCCCCAAATAATGTAGAAAAAAATAACATACAGTTCAACTATACATCCTTCATCAGCTGGTCATAAATTTGTGAAATACAGTCATATGAAAAATAAAAACATGAAATCACATCTACAAAGTCAGTCAATTTCTACCACTTCTTCCATAGTGGGTCGCGGGGAAGCTGATTCCTATCTCCAGCAGTCTGTGGGTGGGAGGCGGGATACACCATGGATGGGTCATCAGTCCATCGCAGGGCAACACAGACACACAGGACAAACAACCACGCACACACTCATTCGCACCTAAGGGCAATGTAGAGAGACCAATTAACCTAACATGCAAAGAGAACATACAAACTCCATGCAGAAAGATCCCCAGCCGGAAGACAAACCCAGGACCTTCTTGCTGCAAGGCAACAGTGCTACCAACTGCACTACCATGCAGCCAATCTACAAAGTATTAATGGGAATTTTAATATAGGATATCAATGAGGAAAAAAAAGACAATCACAACTATTTGATTGAGTACAATTTTAAATAATATTTGAACTCTCTTACAGAAGGCCTGCATTTTACCAAGTGCGAAAAGTAATTACAAAGTTTAGCTCCCCTGTACCAAAGAGAAAACTGACCTCTACTGGTTTGATATTTAGGAAGATGAAGCGCTGAACTATGGTGAGTTAAATAAGAATGAAACTGCATATTTGATTTAAGTAATGAGTGAAATGCATTGGTATATCCACTTGGCCTTCATAAATCTTATCAACAAAAATACAAATTTGAAAAATGTTTATATAATAGATAGTAAGAATCTGGTGATTCTTAAACAAAGGAGCAGAAGGACAATAATAATCTGATCGAGTTGCAATTCTAACAAAGCGTTTTTGAAGACCCACAATTTTACACATAGTTATGGGAAAAGTACTTTCCCAAACTATATTACAATAAGATAGATATGGGTATATCAGATCATAATAAAGTGTAAGGAAACATTCTTCATTGATTTAACTTTCTTTATTATACCAATAGAATTAAGCATTTTTGGACAAATCCAATCCGTATGACCTTTCCACCTTAAGCTCTCATCAACAATAACTCCAAGAAATGTTGTTGGTGATACGTTTCGTATCTCAATGCCATTAATAAAGATTTTTTTTAAATCTTCAAGAATATGACCTTTTACCACTAAAATTCATAATTTTTTTTTTTTTTTAGATTTAAAGATGACTTATTTATTCTAAACCATGAAGCATAGACACTCAAGCCAAGATTAGCTTTTTTCAAAAGTGAATCAAAATGTGAATGAGAAAAAAGCAAGGTTGTATCATTAGCAAACGTAATTAGTGAAAGAACATTGGAAACATTTGATAAGTCATTTATGTAAATTAAAAATAACAATGGTCCAAGGATGGAGCCTTGAGTGTCAGGTTCTGTATTATTGTGTTGTCTGTTGGTGCATTCACTGTGTTCAGCCTCTAGATGGCGTGGAACCTGGAGGAGAGGTGACAGGTGTTCGCTATTCCCCTGATTACCTGCAGAGGACTATTTAAGGAGGAGGCTGCCAGCTACTCACTGCCAGAGTGTTGCCCTTAGTGGTACAAACTAGCCACATAATCTTGCATTGTCCATGTCTTGTTCCTCAAGTAATCTTGTATTTTTGTATCCTGCAGGTTTCCTGAAACCTGAACTGCCTTGCATAGAATCCTGCCTGGAAAAAACGTTCTTAAGAAGGAAGCTATCCTGTTTCCATGAACAAAGATTCAAGTCCTTCATGACTTCGTTGGATCACACCTGTTGGCAGCCTCCTGGTTCCTGTGTATCTCGGACCTCCATCTTCAAACCCTGTCCACCCTCCTCCTACCTCGCTCACCTTGGATTACAGACACTCCTGGCTTACCATATCCACCAACCCCAGTGTCTCTGGCTAACAGTTACCTGGTTTCACCACTTCCCCCTCAGGCGGATTCCTCCACCATTTCTTGTAAGACAGATTTATTATCTTTATGTTTTCAGTCCCTCAGTTACCTCTGCTTACTCTCTTGTTTATTTTTACAGTTCGCATCCTGGTTCCAGTTCCCTGCACTTTTCTCACTGTTGTAAATAAACACGTTAACGAACATTACCGTATCCTGGATTGCTTCTGCATGTGGGTCAAATCCGTTAAATACAATATGACAGAACACTCTGGCCAATCTGACCCAGTAGAAGCATTCAGGAGAACCTTATCTGAACAACATCGCCAGATCGCTACTCATGACTCTTCTCTCTGCTCTCTTTTTGAACAACAGAAACAGACCAATCAGCAGATTGAACAACTCACTTCCTTGTTTCAGCACACCTTGAGCAATTTCACCGCCCTGGCTATAGAAGGCGCTGCCGCCTCTCCTGTTTCCCAGCAACTTCCGCACTCACGTGAGGTCATTTCCCCGAACCCAGAAAGATTCTCTGGTGAGAATGGAGATTGTAAGGAATTTCTTCTCCAATACATCCTAGTATTTAATCGCCCCCCACAATCTTTCCCTCACAATGCAGTTAAGATTTCTTTTGTTCTTGGGTTGTTAACCGGAAAGGCCCTGCGGTGGGCAGAAGACCGTTTCTCTAACTGTTTTGACTTTGGCTGCACCTTTGCTGAGTTTGAGGAGGAGTTTCGTAAGGCTTTCTCTTGTGAGCTAGATTTGACTGCCAATGCCCGTAGCTTATGGTCAATAAAACAGAGAAATCAGTCAGTATCATCGATTTTCGTACCCTCGCTGCCGCATCTGGATGGAATGACTGCATTCTTAGAGCCGCTTTCTTTCAGTCACTAAATGATCCATTAAAGGATGCATTAGCCTTAACTGACGAACCTAAGACTCTGAATGGACTAATAAAGTTAGCCATTAGACTTGATAATCGTATGAGGGAGAGAAAAAGATCCAAGTTAGAACATGGTTCCGCCAGAGCCTTTCTCTCCAGCCCGGCCCCCGAAACTGTTCGCCCCACACCTCGTACTCGTACTCGTACTCATCGTCTTCCGCTTATCCGGAACCGGGTCGCGGGGGCAGCAGACTCAGCAGAGACACCCAGCAGAGACACCCAGACGTCCCTCTCCCTCTCTCATTTCAGCCGCTTGTATCCGGGATCTCGTTCTTTCGGTCATGACCCAAAGTTCATGGCCATAGGTTAGGGTAGGAACGTAGACCGACCGGTAAATCGAGAGCTTCGCTTTTCGGCTCAGCTCTCTCTTCACCACAACGAACCGGCACAGCGCCCCCATTACTGCGGCAGCCGCACCGATCCGTCTGTCGATCTCCCGCTCCATTCTTCCCTCACTCGTGAACAAGACCCCGAGATACTTGAACTCCTCCACTTGAGGCAGGAACTCCCCTCCAACCTGAAGAGGACAAGCCACCCTTTTTCGGTTGAGTACCATGGCCTCTGACTTGGAGGAGCTGATCTTCATCCCAGCCGCTTCACACTCGGCCGCGAACCGCCCCAGCGCATGCTGTAGGTCTTGGCTAGAGGGGGCCAGCAGGACCACGTCATCTGCAAAAGAAGAGACGAAATCCACTGGTCCCCAAACCAGACCCCCTCCGGCCCTTGGCTGTGTCTAGAAATCCTGTCCATAAAAGTTATGAACAGGACCGGTGACAAAGGGCAGCCCTGCCGGAGTCCAACATGCACCGGGAACAGGTCCGACTTAGTGCCGGCAATGCGGACCAAACTCCTGCTCCGCTCATACAGGGACCGGATGGCCCCCTAATAAAGGGCCCCCGATTCCATACTCCTGGAGCACCCCCCACAAGGCATCACGAGGGACACAGTCGAATGCCTTCTCCAGGTCCACAAAACACATGTGAACCGGTTGGGCAAACTCCCATGAGCCCTCGAGTACCCTGTAGAGAGTATAGAGCTGGTCCAGTGTTCCACGGGCCCGGGACGAAAACACACTGCTCTTCCTGAAAACCGAGGTTCGATTATCGCCGGACTCTCCTCCCAATACCCTGGCGTAGGCCTTACCAGGGAGGGTGAGGAGTGTGATCCCCCTGTAGTTGGAACACACCCTCCGGTCCCCCTTCTTATGAAGGGGACCACCACCCCGGTCTGCCAGTCCGGGGCCTGTCCCTGACCACCATGCAATGCTGAAGGGGCGTGTCAACCATGACAGCCCACAACATCCAGAAATTTGAGGTACTCAGGTCGGATCTCATCCCCCCCCGAAGCCTTTGCCACCGCGGAGCTTTTAACCACCTCTGTGACTTCAGCCTGGGATTGAAAGAGTCCAACCCCGAGTCCCCAGCCTCTGTTTCCACCAGGGAATGCGTGATGGCAGGATGAGGAGATCCTCGAAGTACTCCTTTCCACCGCCCGATAAATGCCCAGTCGAGGTCAGCAGCCCCCCCACCCACTATAAACAGTGTTTGCAAAGCACTGCTTCCCCCTCTGAGGCGCCTGACGTTTGGCCAGAATCGCTTTTAGGCCGACTGTAGTCCTTCTCCATGCCTCACTGAACTCCTCCCCCCCGAGTTTTTGCTCTGCCACAGCCGGGCCCCAGCACGCTTGGCCTCAGGTACCCGTCAGCCGCCTCAGGAGTCCACAAAAACCACCCGGGCCGATAGGCTCCTTCTTCAGCTTGACAGCATCCTTTACTGCCGATGTCCACCACCGGGTTCTGGGATTGCCGCCGCAACAGGCACCGCAGACCTTACGGCCGCAGCTACGGGCAGCAGCATCGACAATAGATGCGGAGAACATGGTCCACTCGGACTCTATGTCTCCAACATCCCCCGGAATCTGGTCAAAGCTCTCCCGGAGGTGGGAGTTGAATACATCCCTGGCCGGGGGCTCCGCCAGGCGTTCCCAGCAGACCCTCACTATGCGCTTGGGCCTGCCAAGTCTGTCCGGCTTTCTCCTCCTCCAGCGGATCCAACTCACCACCAGGTGGTGATCAGTGGACAGCTCAGCCCCTCTCTTCACCCGAGTGTCCAAAACATGTGGCCGAAGGTCTGAAGATACGACAACAAAGTCGATCATTGACCTCCTGCCTAGGGTGTCCTGGTGCCAAGTGCACTGATGGACACCCTTATGCTTGAACATGGTGTTCATTATGGACAATCCGTGACTAGCACAGACGTCCAATAACAAAACACCACTCGGATTCAGATCGGGGAGGCCATTCCTCCCGATCACGCCTCTCCAGGTGTCACTGTCGTTTCCCACGTGGGCATTGAAATCCCCCAGCAGAATAATGGAGTCCCCGGGAGGGGCACTATCCAGCACCCCCGACAGGGACACCAGGAAGGCCGGGTACTCCGCACTACCGCTCGGCCCGTAGGCCGAAACGACAGTCAGAGACCTATCCCCGACCCGAAGGCGCAGGGATGCGACTCTCTCATCCACCGGGGTAAACCCCAACACGAGACGGCTGAGCTGGGGGGCAACAAGCAAACCAACCCCAGCCTGCCGCCTCTCCCCGTGGGCCACTCCAGAGTAGAAGAGAGTCCAGCCCTCTCAAGGAGATGGGTTCCAGAGCCCACGCTGTGCGTGGAGGTGAGCCCGACTATTTCTAGTCAATATCTCTCGACCTCCCGCACAAGCTCAGGCTCCTTCCCCCCCAGCGAGGTAACATTCCACGTCCCTAGAGCCAGCCTAAGCATCTGGGGATCGGGCCGCTGAGGTCTCCACCTTCGTCCGCCACCCAATCCTCTTTGCACCGGTCCCTCGCGGTTCCCCCTGCAGGTGGTGGGCACACTGGAGGATGGCCTCGCGTCTCTCGTTCGGGCTTGGCCCGGCCGGGTCCCACGAGGAGCAACCCGGCCACCAGGCGCTCTCCGGCGAGTCCCGACCCCAGGCCTGGCTCCAGGGTGGGACCCCGGCTCCGCCGTACCGGGCGACGTCACGTGCCTCGATTTAATGGTCCTCATGAAGGATTCTTGAACCGCTCTTTTTCTGACCCATCACCTAGAGCTTGTTTGCCATGGGAGACCCTACCAGGGGCATTTAATCCCCAGACAACATAGCCTCTAGGATCATTTGAACACTCAAGCCCCTCCACCACATTAAGGTGGCGGTTCACCCCACACCTGCTTTAGTCAATTCAGGTAGTGAACCCATGCAGATCAGGCGCACCTAGCTTTCTCCTGAAGAAGGATTAAGACGTCGCCAAGCTAATCAGTGTTTTTACTGGGGCTCACCGGAACATCACCTTGCTAACTGTCCTATTCGCCCTTCGGGGCCAAAAGGCCAGGTCCGCCAGTAGATGAAGGGGAACTGACGGACCGATTCCTTACCCCCAGACTTAGTTTACCAGCCACGTTAATTTCTCACTGTCCATTCCAAAACCTTTCTGCTCTTATTGACTCGGGTAGCGACCAGAATCTAATAGATCCTAGGTTAGTTAAAGAAGCACAGATTGAGACAGCCACTTTTTACACCTGAAGCTGTTTCTTCTTTGGATGGCAAGAAATTACCTCGAATAACTCACAAAACCAAACCTTTGACATTAATTCTGTCAGGTAACCATAGGGAGGAGATCTCAACCCCCACATTAACTGGACTGAAACCCGGGTTGAATCCTGGTCCACCAACTGTCATTTCTCCTGTTTGCAATCAGCCATTGTTTCTCAACCCGCCGAATTAGCTCCTACCGTAACTGAGAATTTTGATCTCACTAGTGTACCTTCAGAATACCATGATCTCCGTTTGGTTTTTAGTAAATCTAAGGCCCGGTCATTGCCTCCACATAGGCCCTACGATTGTGCCATTGACTTGCTTCCTGGTGCCCCTCTACATACCAGTAGACTGTATCACATTTCTGGTCCTGAAAGAAAAGTAATCGAAGACTACATTAATGAGTCCTTAGTAGCCGGGCTTATCCGTCCATCTTCTTCTCCACTCGGAGCTGGGTTTTTTTTTGGGGGTAAAAAGGATGGTTCACTCCGCCCTTGCATTTTTATATAGGGGGTTTTAAACCAAAAACTGTTAAAAAACAAGTACCCTCTTCCACTCCTTTCCTCAGTCCACGGTTTTTCCACTATCTCTCCAAGCTAGATCCCCGTAATGCTTATCATTTAGTTAGGATCCCCGGGGGGACGAATGAAAAACCCCCTTCAAAACCCCCTTTTAGGTAACTTTGAATACCTCGTCATGCCCCTTTTGGACTAAGTAACGCCCGCAGTATTTCAGTCACGCATTAACGACGTCTAAGGGATTTTTTGAACTTTTTGTTTTTTTTTACCTTGATGACATCTTACTTTTTCAAAGGACATTAAAAAGAACACATCCGTCACGTCCACCGTGTGTTACAAAGACTTTTGGGAAAAAACAAACTATTTGTTAAAAGCGAAAAAATTGAATTTCACAAGAAATCTGTCAAGATCAAGGCGGCTCTGGAGTGGCCTGTCCCGGACTCCCGCAAGCAGCTTCAACGGGGGGATTTGCAAATTTCTATGGACGTTTCATAAAAACTTTAGTCTGATAGCCGCACCACTCACAGCTTTAACCTCTACTAACATTGTATTTTCCGGGGACACCTGAAGCCAACAAGGCCTTCCGGACTTTGAAGGGAGAAGTTTTTCTCAGACCCCCATATTGGTTCACCCTGACTCCTCCAGGCAATTTTTTGGAGGTCGATGCCTAAGACACCGGAGTGGGGGCTGGTTTTCCCAGCAGTCCTCTACTGATGGAAAGCTGCATCCGTGTGCTTTTTTTTTCTCGTCGTCTCACTACCAAGAACAAATTTTTTTAAAATGTGGGGGACAGGAAAAAACTCCTAGCAATAAAACTAGCACTCGAAGAGTGGAGACATTGGCTGGAGGGTGCTAAACACCCTATTTTAGTATGGACCCCGATCATAGGAATCTGGCCTACTTACGTTCCCCAAAGAGGTTGAACCCACCCCAACACGATGGTTCAATTTTTTCTTCGTTTTGACCTTTCTATCTCTTACGGCCCGGGTTTCCAAGAAGGGCAACCCGGGGCCCCCCCTTCCGACTTTATTCTTCGGACACCTCAGAAAGGAGGCAAAAACCCATAGTGCCATCCCATTGGACTTTTGGAGCCTTTTTGGGAGGTGGAGAACCCTTTGAAATAGTGCCCTACGGAACGAACCGGACCTGGTACTGGTCCCCCTAACAAGAAGTATTTTCCCAACTTCTGTGAGGTTCAGGCTCATCCGCTGGTTTTCACACAGCCAAATTTCTCAGGTCACCCCGGAGTCAGCAGAACCATTTCACTCATCTCCAGAAGATTTTGGGGCCGTCCGTCCACAAGGACTTGTCTGAGTATGTTCTGGCTTTTTGGGTTTGCGCCAGACAAAAATCGAGTAACCCACCCCCCCATGGTTACCCCCAGCCACTCAGTACATCTAAATGCCCTTTGGTCTCATATCGCTCTGGACTTTGAACCCGGGTAGCTAGATCAAGGGGGAATACAGTCTTTATAAAAACCCATAATAGACCGATTTTCTAAGTCTTGTCATCTTGTGCCACTAAAAGAAACTCCCTTCTGCCTTTCAGACTTCCCAGCTGATGGTTCAACACTTTTCGCCTTCATGGCATTCCCCGGGGCTTTTTAGATCGCGGTCCCCAATTCATCTCTCAGGTTTGGAAGCAGTTTTTTTTACTCTAGGAGCCAGGTCCCCCTGTCTTTGGCTACCATCCCCAATCAAATGGTCAAACTGAACGTATGAACAGCAGGGGAGTCCCAATCCTCAGATGCATGACCGCTACCAAACCTCTTGACTGGAGCATTTATCTCCCCTGGGTAGAGTATGCAGTAAATTCAAAACCCTCATCTGCTACTGGTCTTTCTCCATTTGAGAGCTCCCTCAGTTTTCAACCCCCTCTGTTTGCAGCTGAAGAGAGGGACATAGGCGTTACATCCATGCGGCACCATATACGCCGCAAGCGGATCTGGACAGAAGCTACCAGAGCTCTCCTTCGTACTGCAAACCAGAACAAGAAGTATGCTGACCACAAACGACGGCCGGCCCCTACATACCAACCTGGCCAAAAGGTTTGGTTGTCTTCTCGAGACATACCCTTTAAGGCTATGTCAAAGAAACTGTCTCCCCGTTTCATTGGCCCTTACACCATTGACTCAGTCATTGGTCTGTCGGCTCTTCGCCTACGCCTGCCTTCCTCTCTACGCATCCACCCTGTGTTTCATGTTTCTCAGGTTAAACCTTTTGTTTCCAGAACTTCTTGGATCACACCTGTTGGCAGCCTCCTGGTTCCTGTGTACCTCGGACCTCCATCTTCAAACCCTGTCCACCCTCCTCCTACCTCGCTCACCTTGGATTACAGACACTCCTGGCTTACCATATCCACCAACCCCAGTATCTCTGGCTAACAGTTACCTGGTTTCACCACTTCCCCCTCTGGCGGATTCCTCCACCATTTCTTGTAAGACAGATTTATTATCTTTATGTTTCCATTCCCTCAGTTACCTCTGCTTACTCTCTTGTTTATTTTTACAGTTCACATCCTGGTTCCAGTTCCCTGCACTTTTCTCACTGTTGTAAATAAACACGTTAACGAACATTACCGTCTCCTGGATTGCTTCTGCATGTGGGTCAAATCCGTTAAATACAATATGACATTGAGAAACTCCACAAAGTATCTTGGCTCTGTTAGATTTGCAACCCTTGAAACTAACAAAGTACTACCTGTTACAAATATAACTATTTAACCATTTGTACACAATACCATGAAATCCATATTTATAAAGTTTCTGCATTAAGATTTGATGATTCACAGTATCAATGCTTTCGCTAAATCAATAAAAATACTACAAGAGAATTCATTATTTTCAAATGCTGAGGTAACATTGTCGACCAGATGAAGCAAAGCCATGTACGTGGAGTGATTCTTCCTAAAACCATATTGGTATTTATAAAGAATTTAATTATAATCTAAATAATAGAGAATCCTTTTGTACACAATTTTTTCTAGTATTTTTGGGAGAATCGATATAGGTCTATAATTATTATATGAACAGAGGAATAACTTTAGCAACTTTTAAATGGTCTGGTACAATCCTAGTTTAAATATAATGAAGTGGTTTCAAAGTGAATTCCTTCACCCGTTTGACAAGAAATACAGGAATATTATCATGACCTGAAGAAGATACTTTAAGTTTATACATAGTTAAAGATCTTTTACAATTTTATTTTACAAATAGCTACATATTACCATATGTGATATTTACAGTTTTGATGCCTTCAGCGAAAATGTAAATTGCCATGAACATAAAGAAAACCATTAAATGAGGTGTGTCTAAAACTTTTATAAACACGGGAGTAGCAGGAAATCATAATGTAGAAAAAAGAACACAAGGAACACAAGAACTAGGAGAACTGAGATCTACAAAGAGACACATTGACTAACGGCTACAACTCAAATCAGAATCTTAACCAATGCAAAAAAAAGCAATGCATGAAATACTTAAAGCACAAATCAACAAAATGAACATGAAGTTCTAAGTCCTGGAAATGTCTTCTGCAAGGGGCTACCAAGAAGGTCAAGCCGCTAGACTGAGCAGGAGGGCCTTACTTCTTGTTGAACATTAGGAAAAGATATTGATGGTGTCTTACTAAGGCTTACATACACAAGGTATGGAAGGGTAGCATCAATATGTAGGGAAGTGGTGAGCCTCATAAACGGTGGTCATTTACTGTGGCAACTGATTGACTACTTAATTATATCTATGCATTAAAAATCATTTCAGTCTCATTCAATGAAGTGTTAAAACTATTAACAATCTTTCTGTCTGAATGGTAAATTGTTTGGCTGGGAGCCTGAATCCCACACTACATGATAGGAATGACAGAAACATACTATGAAGATATGGTTATTTTCAGACTGTCATGATATTTGGTATCTTGGTTTTGTGTTTTTTTACTTACTTATGGGGCGATAGTGGCTTAGAGGTTCATCCTGTAGCCAGTGGGTTGCCAGTTTGAACCTCTGCTCCGTCCGTCTCAGTCGTTGTGTCCTTGGCTAAGATACTTCACCCGCCTTGCCTGCTGATGGTGGTCAGAGGGCCCAGTGGCACAGATTGGATGACACCCTGTTTCTGTCAGTCTGCCCCAGGGCAGCTGTTGCTACAATGTGGCCCACCACTGTCAGTGTGTGAATGTGACTGATTGTAGTGGAAAGTACTTTGGAGTCCTCGGACCTGATAAAGTGCAATACAAGCGCAGGCCATTTACCATTTGTTTCTGTTTGTTTTGGTTTAGACTCATCTGTAAGTGTTTGGCTTTTTCCCTTTGGTTAATACAAGTACAGCTCAACAAATATGAATATTGTTAAAAATATATATAATATATAAATATATAAATATTTTTTGTTACTCATTTCTGAAAGTAAAAATCATATATTATAAAGTCATTACACATAGAGTAAAATATGTCAAGGCTGTATTTCTTGTAATATTAATGATTATGGCTTACAGATAATGAAAACCCAAAATTTTGTGTCTCAAAAATTTTTATTATTGTGAAAAAGTTAAATACAGTATTTGTAGAAATTGAATGGAAAGGGGTTGCTTGGTGGCGCAGTTGGTAGCACTGCTGCCTTGCAGTGAGAAGCTCCTGGCTTGAAGTCCAGTGTGAAATTTTGACAGTCACTGAAGATTTGGAGTGCCATGTTAGTCAACAAAGCCATCTACCTGGACATTTTAGAGCACTTCATGCTTCCTCCTGCTGACAAGCTTTATGCAGACGTTAATTTCATTATCCAGGAGGACTTGGTACCGGCCCACACTGCCAACGGTACCAAAAGCTGGTTCAGGGACCATGGTGTTACTGTGCTTGATGGGCCAGTAAACTGGCCTGACCTGAACCCCACAGAGAATCTACGGAGTTCTGCTAAGAGGAAGATGAGAGACACCAGACCCAACAATCCAATGATCTGAAACAACCTGGGCTTCACCTCAACAGAACCACAGGCTGATCACCTCCATGCCAATTGATGCCACAATTCATGCAAAAGGAGCCCCAAGTATTGAGTGGATAGAAATGGACATGCTTTTCAGATGCCTCACATTTCTGTTTACGACACGTTTTCTTGATTGATCTTATGTAATATTCTAATTTTCTGAGACACAGATTTTTGGGTTTTCATTATCTGTAAGCCATAATCATCAAAATTACAAGAAATAAAGCCTTGAACTATTTCACTCTATGATCTTTTGTATTTTGTTCAGTTCTTTCTGTGTTCTCTGCGTCAATTAGTTACCTTCTCTCAGTGTCTCAGCTTCCTATACTCCCTGTACTCTAATCTGCTCATTTACTCACCTGCCTAGCTTTGTAATTAGCAAGCTCCCCAATATGAATACTTCTTGGCTTCTTCAGTCAAGTGTCAGCTCTTCCTGTTGTATGTTTTGGACTTTCCTCATTTTCTAAGCTAAAACTGTTTATTCTCACCTGCCTGCCTCCTGTCTCCTGCCTCCTCTCTGCATTTGGGTCCTCAATTTCACCAGTAATAACACAGAATCCCAAATTAACGCTTCAGTTGTACATTGAATGATTATATCGTATTTAGTGTACTAAAGAAAATAGTATTCTTTTCGTAATCATATTAATATATTTAATTAATTAATTATGTAAAGCAACAAGAAGTCAGAAACCCTTTAATAGCTTTCCACTTAAACAGTGGAACTATAGAATACATATGAAAAATTTGGGTTTTTCTGTCATGCCAGTGCAAACACTCATGCATAGTAAATATATTTGCGATGTGTCATGCTTAGAAGATTGAGCACAGACTGTAAAACTGACTTGCCGGTTGCCATGACCTGAATGTGACAAAATTGTATTGCCATGCAGCTCACATGGCAAGCCACTAAATTAATGCTGCACAGCCGGGGACTTCCAGGACTAAGGGCTTGCTTTGGCTGACTTATGTAAATGTAACCTGAGCTAAAACCTCTAAAACGAACAGGAGGCTTGAATGGGAACTTGTAACCATTAAAGTAATGTCATCTGGGACGCTCACAAAGTAGCACATCCCACCTGACTGAATAAAGATAAAGGGAGAAGATGGTCAATAAATATTTCATAAGCTTCATTATTGCATATTTATAGTGAGTCTGCCACTCAGTAAATTACCCAAGTCTATGCCTGAGAAAGAGTCTCTGGCCCGCAAAGTTGAGCCATGCGGCGGAGAGAACGGCTGAGTCATCTAATTTAACTGTCCTGTCAACCTAAGTCCTACAGTCGTTACTCTCCAAGGACTGATTGCACGGGTGGAATGTAGTTAGCTGCAAAGTTTGTCTTAGAAAGCATCAGGACACAATTTAAAGTGAGGAAGCACATACCTGACAGAGAGCTTGTGCTTTTATATTTATGGAGTGCCTCTACCAGCTCAGCCAGTGTGATGGGACAGAAATAAGTAAAATTGCCACAACCAGTTTAACAACGAACAATGTGGTGATTACTGCTATCTGGAAATGAAATGCTGGTACTCTGGTCTAATGAAGAAAACATCTTTTCAGATACTTTTCATCCCAGTCACCCTCTATTTGAGCTATCATCAGGCAAACGTTACAGACCACTAAAATCCAATGCAGGTTTTTCTCCCCAGCTGTGACCTCCATCACCTCTACATCCAACCCTATGCAATCCCACACTCCCAACTGATCGGCCATTACAATAACATGCACTGATAACTCTTAGAACTATCGCAGCATCACGTATTACTACATCAAAACCAACATGTCCAGTGATTTGTTTGGAAGTTTTTTTCTACTTTGCTTTTATTTATGTAGAAGGAAGAGCGAGAAATGAAGTCCTCTTTTAGATAAGGTTAAGTTTGCATTTCATTTGGAAATCAAGGTCCCAGACTCTGGAGGAAGAGTGGAGAAGCACAGAATCCCTGTTGCTTGAAGCCCATGTTTCCACGGTCAGTGATGATTTAGGGTGCCATGTCATCTGCTGGTGTTGGTCCACTAGGTTTTCTGAAGTCCACAGTCAATGCAGTTATCTAGCAGAACATTTTAGAGAACTTCATGCTTCCTTCTGCTGACAAGCTTTACGGAGATGCTAATTAAATTTTCTAACAGGACTTGGTACCGGGTCACACTCAGCAGAGCCACAGGCTGATCGCTTCCATATCACACCGCACTGATGCAGTAATTCATGCAAAAGGACCCCCATCCAAGTATTTAGTGCAAAGAAATTGAAATTTTTTTCAGAGGTCTGACATTTCTATTTATTTATTTAATGATCCTATGTTATATTCTAGTTTTCTGAGATACAGATTTTGGGGTTTTCATTATCTGTAAGTCATGATCATCAAAATTACACATTAAGGCTTTAAATATTTAATCTATGTGTAATGAATCTATACAAAAATGTGTTTCACTTTATGAAATGAGTGGCAAAGAATATTAAACTTTTTCACAATATTTATATTTTTTTAATGTGCCTGTAGAGTCCTTGGGGTTGACTCAACAAATTGATAGCCAGCTTTGTACTACCTCACGCAATATCCAATGTCAGGTTTGGTTTAACTGGATATCTTTAGGCAAATGGATAGGTTGACCCTCCTTCCTAGTATAGGACCAAGTTACGATTCCTGATGGCTGGTGTCCCTGCTCCAACATAGCTGATTCAAATTACTTAATAATCTACTCAGAATTCCATAAACTTCTGCAGACATCTGGCTATGACTCATTCATTCGATTCAGGTGTGTTGAACCTGGGAAAAAATCTAAATCATGGAGGGCACCAGCCCTTGATGCCCAGAATTGGACATCCCTCAGCAAAAACATCTCACAACAGCAACCTGTTCATCCAATGCTTTTAAAAAGCTGCAGACATGTCTAGGAGTACCGGTATTTTAACTGTGGTTTCTTTGAGATGTTTTTTACATCACAGATGTAGTCCCCAATTTTTGACTTTACATTTCTCTTCATATTCAAAAAGAACTGAAAGTCAAATGAGCTTGAAATATGAATAATTCTGACAAGCGAGCAGCTTGTGATGCCTGCCGCCTAGAAATAAGCCGGATGTGAAGCCTGTGGATTTTCAGATTGGATGAATAATAAATGGCAAAAGAGGCAAGTGAGATCTACAGTACCGCAGCCATCCTTGACTGAAATTGCGAAAGGAAGTGAAGAAAAAGGCACAACAGACCTTACAATTGATTTTGTTCAATTGAAAAATCAGAGTGGAAAAAAGGGGTCTCTTTGGCAATTTCACCCTAACATAGAGCCTTAATTTAAGGCACTTAAGTACGGTCCAGGTAAGGCTTGCATGATGGTCGAAATTATAGCTTCTAACATGCTGTTTGCAGTTCCAGGAAATCAAACTGCTTGAGAGCTTAAACCTGGAGAGCTTAATAGAGGCAATTTCCTGTTCTAATTTACTATCTCCTTAAGGTGATTTTTTTTCTTAAACTTACCTTAAAGAGGTACCTTACCTTGTCTTCAAATATTTAAAATACAGTTTTAACATACATTTTATGTGAAAGTCTTGCACTTTTAGATTTTATTTACTTGATTTTATTTTCCACAAGCAGTGCATAAGCATTTAACAAAGATTAGAACTGTTTAGATGGTACACTTTTAGCTGCTTAATTATCACAGTGGTTTAACCTGTGAAGTCTTTGAGTTTGTCACATATAAGGCACTAGTTGGCATGGAAGGACCCATTTGAAGATTTCAGCAATTCTATTTTTATATTAAACTTTAACAAAAAAAGCATTAGCAAACACCCAGGTTAAATTCAATTCAATTCAGTTCAGTTTATTTATATAGTGCCAATTCACAACACATGTCATCTCAAGGCACTTCACAAAAGTCAGGTACATACATTCCAATCAATCCCAATCATCGAAATAGGATGCAAATGTTTGCTCAGATCTGTAAGATCTCTGTGAAACGTGAATCTGAAAGCTGAATGCACTGTTTTAGTCACACAAAGCCCTTTGCTCTTAAACTGCAACTTTTCTTCTGGTTTTTAAAGTTTTTCCAATAATGCACCAGTTATCCAGGTTGGTTTTTTGTAGAATTGACTCATAGTTTAAGACTTAAACAGACACTGTTTATGTTAATTTTCCTTTTTAGACAGGCTTTTGATCTTGAACCTTTTCTTCTGTTATGATGGTAAAGATATTGGCTGCTTGGAGACATCCTTTAATGAACCTCTTGGACTCCATAAACTGGCATTGCTGTTTTGAACTGTTCTTTAATTTCATAGTTTATTGCTGACCAGGTGATTTTGTGTATGTTCATGTCTCCTTTGATCCAATTCACCAATTAACAAAAAAATCCACCTCCAACCATTTCCATATAGTATGTTGAACAGTTGAGTTCAGTTCAATTCAGTAAAGTCAAATTCAGCTCAGTTATTATTCAATCCAATATCAATTCAGTTCAGTTCAATTTAATAACACCTATATACACCAAGTGAGTCTATCTAATTTAAATATAGTCAATCCAAATACATTTATATTCTGATACAACTGAGTCTAATTTATTTCAGCATGATTAAGGTATAACTGAATCTGGATTTGGATTTAGCTTACTTTAGTTTATTTAATTTTAGTTTTATTGAGTAATTTTTTTATTTCATCCAGTTTAATTGAGTTCATGTACAATCAACTCTAATATACACTCACCGGCCACTTTATTAGGTACACCTGTCCAACTGCTTGTTAATGCAAATGTCTAATCGGCCAATCACTTGGCAGCAACTCAATGCATTTAGGCATGTAGACATGGTCAAGACGATCTGCTGCAGTTCAAACCGAGCATCAGAATGGGGAAGAAATGTGATTTAAGTGATTTTGAATGTGGCATGGTTGTTGGTGCCAGACAGGCTGGTCTGAGTATTTCAGAAACTGCTGATCTACTGGGATTTTCAAGCACTACCATCTCTAGGGTTTACAGAGAATGGTCCCAAAAAGAGAAAACATCCAGTGAGCGGCAGTTCTGTGGGCGCAAATGCCTTGTTGATGCCAGAGGTCAGAGGAGAATGGCCAGACTGGTTCGAGCTGATAGAAAGGCAACAGCAACTCAAATAACCACTCGTTACAACCAAGGCATGCAGAAGAACATCTCTGAATGTATAACACATTGAACCTTGAAGCAGATGGGCTACAGCAGCAGAAAACCACATCGGGTGCCACTCCTGTCACCTGAGAACAGGAAGCTGAGGCTACAATTCACACAGACTCACCAAAATTGGACAATAGAAGATTGGAAAAACGTTGCCTGGTCTTGATGAGTCTCGATTTCTGGTCAGAATTTGGCATCAACATGAAAGCATGGATCCATCCTGCCCTGCTGGTGGTGGTGGTGTAATGGTGTGGGGGATTTGGGATGTGGTGGAACGGGAGATTCGTATCATGGATGTGCAGCCGACAAATCTGTCAATATGGACCAAACATGTCAATATGGACCAAACTCTCTGAGGAAGGTTTCCAGGACCTTGTTGAATCTATGCAACGAAGGATTAAGGCAGTTCTGAAGGCAAAAGAGGGTCCAACCCGGTACTAGCAAGGTGCACCTAATAAAGTGGCCGGTGAGTGTATAAAACATATTTAAATCAGGTCAATAAAACTAATTTGAATTCATTTCAGTTTAATCCAGTTTAGTTATGTAATACAACTGAGAGCAGTTCAGATTTTTGAGGGACCCCTGTCCAGTGGTGGTTCATGCAGGAATGGCACCCTGCGCAAGCTCCTCCCTCTACCCTCAACCAATTAAAATGCAAGCAATTATCTCAGATAATTAGGGGGTGGGTATAAAATGCAGTACAGTCCCACAGAAAGTACATAACCTAGTCTCCCTGTTCTCAGCAGCAAGCATGTAAAGCCTTCAGCACCGCACTTGCATAAAAGCAATAGAAATTTTGCTGAGGGCATAACTGACAGATAAGTAATATAAAAAAAAATAAATTATAAAGCTGAAGCAGAACAGGAACCTGCAATATAACAAAAATCCAATCCATCAAAGACTGGGTAAGAAATTCCGAATTTGAAAATCCTTGGCCAAGTCAAAGCTCAGATCTTGAATTCATTGAGATGCTGAGGGGTGATATAAAAGATGGTTTACATGCAAGAAACTCTTTAAGTATCTCACAGGTGAAAATGATAAGTTTGGCAGGCTTCCTCAGTCAGAGACTGCAAGAACCATCTCGCTTAAGCTAATTCAGCCAAAAGACGTAAGACTAGATACTAGAAGGTAGGTGTCCTAACTTTCAGCTGGAAAACACATTTTTTTTATATATTTTGTTTAATGAGTAATAGAACCTTTTTGCTGTTTAAGTGTAATCGCTTTATTTTCTATGGATAAATGAACAACAATATGCGAACATTTCTTAAAGAAATGAATATTTAATGGGATGCCCTAGATTTGTTCTAATTCCTAATTTTTTCATAGGACTGTTTCCATGAATCAGATTGCACTGAACTAATTTAAATAGACTAGACAGAACTGGTTCAGAATTTGTTGTTGTTGGATTCACTTTGTAACTAATTAGATTTAGCTGGATCAAACGGAAATATAATTAAACTGAAATGGACTTTAATTACTGAACTCGAGCTGAATTTGGGCAGTGCCTTATGATATGTTCTGAAATGGTACAATAAAAATAAAAGCATATAATAAATTTGAATATTTTTGCTCTGTAATGTTTGTATCTGTAAAAGGAAACAAAGACACGGTGGCGGACATGACCTCAGTATCTTAACCTCATTCGCCTTTGAGCCGGTTGGATGTTGCTACCGCTATTATTTCCCATTAGTCTTTGACAGATGGGGAGTTTGTAGAAGCAAGAATCTGCAGAGAAGCAGGTCATCCTAAATGTCCCCTATCTCTTTGTTAGCATGTGTGCTCTGCTGCAGCCCAAGACCTTAACCCTGCCTCTAACAGTTCAGTGTGCATTTTTTGTTGAAGGTTATCTAAGCATGACTTTGGACACTACTTTTACTTTGAATATTTTGTTTTTTAGTACGTCTAAATGGTCTAAATTTTAAATATTAGGTTTGTATTCCTTAGAATCTAGACCTACAATGGGTATTTGATACACTGCAGATTTTGCAGGTTTTCCCACTTGAAAAGCATCTAGAAGTCTTTAATTTTTATCATAAGTATTCTTCAACTGTGAGTGAGGAATCTAAAACAAAAATCCAGAAAAATCACATTTGGTGATTTTTAAGTAATTAATTTGTATTTTATTGCATGATATAAGTATTTGATCACCTAACAACCAGTAAGAATCCCGGCTCTCACAGGCCTGCTAGTTCTAAGAAGAATGAGTTCTCTACTCATTACCTGTATTAACTGCACCTGTTTGATCTCGTTATCTGTATAAAAGACACTCAATCAAACAAACTCCAACCTCTCTACAATGGACAAGACCAGAGAGCTGTGTGAGGACATCAGGGATAAAATAGTAGACCTGCACAAGGCTGGGATGGGCTACAGGAAAATAGTCAAGCAGCTTGGTGAGAAGGTGACAATTGTTGGCGCAACTTAAAGAAAATTGAAGACGTTCAAGATGATGGTCAATCTCCCTCGGTCTCGGGCTCCATGAAAGATCTCACCTTGTGGGGCATCAACGATCATGAGGGAGGTGAAGGATCAGCACAGAACTGTACAGCAGGACCTAGTCAATGACCCAAAGAGAGCTGGGACCACAGTCAAAGAAGACCATTAGTAACACACTGCGCCGTCTTGGATTAAAATCCTGCAACACACGCAGGGTCCCCATGCTCAAGCCAGCGCATGAGTAGGGCTTAAGCAGGCTTGAGCATGTCCAGGCCTGCCAAGGTTTGCCAATGACCATCTGGATGATCCAGAGGAGGAATGGGAGAAGGTCATGTGGTCTGATGAAACAAAAATAAAGCTTTTTGGTTTAAACTCCACTCGCTGTGTTTGGAGGAAGAAGAAGGATGAGTACAACCCCAAGAACACCATCCCTAGCATGAAGAATGGAGGTGAAAACATCATTCTCTGGGGATGCTTTTCTGCAAAGGGGACAGGACGACTGCACCATATTGAGGGGAGGATGGTTGGGGCCATGTATCAGGGGATATTTGCCAACAACCTCCTTCCCTCAGAAACAGCATTGAAGATGGGTGAAGCACACAGCCAGGGCAACTAAGGAGTGGCTCCGTAAGAAGCATCTCAAGGTCCGGAAGTGGCCTAGCCAGTCTCCAGACCTGAACCCAATTGAAAATCTTTGGAGGGAGCTGAAAGTCCGTATTAACCAGCAACAGTCTCGAAACCTGAAGGATCCAGAGAAGATCTGTATGGAGGAGGGGTCCAAAATCCCTGCTGCAGTGTGTGCAAACCTCGTCAAGAACTACAAGAAACATCTGATATCTGGAATTGCAAACAAAGTTGCCAAAGTTGCCAAAGTTGTTGCCTTTGACAAATATCAAAGGCAACAGTGCTACCACCGTGCAGCCCGCAAACAAAGGTTTGTTTTTCACAATAAGATTTTCTGGATTTTTGTTTTAGATTGCGTCATTCAGAGTTGAAGAGTACCTATGATAAAGACTTCTACATGCTTTGCAAGTGGCAAAACCTGCAAAATCGGAAGTGTATCACATAGTTGTTCTCCCCACTGCATTAGCTTAGGCCCTCATAAGGGTTGTGTCTGCTCCCCAGTTCTCCTTAAAAGGTTTCATCAGCAGTTCCCACCAGGAATTGCGTTTTTAAATTGATGATACAGTTGTCAGTGCAGTTTATTTATATAACACCAAATGTCATCAGAAAGTACTTACCCACAACCAACAGGTCCAGTTCATAATAATAGTTTAACAAAAGCCAAACTGATCCAATATAGTGATACTGTCAAATTCAGATTAAATTACATAAAGTCCAGTCTAATGCAAATTACAGCACAATATGACTGTAACAGATTATTCCGGTTGTTAAATTGGTATCTGTCTATTAGAACAAAGCCAGTTGCATCAACTAATTGACTTTGTAGCAGTGACCAATATTGACAGGAGTCACAGGAAAGCACACGTGCACTGGTCCGGGAATCATTCTGTCCATCAAAAGCACTGGTAAATATAGAAGTTACAGGGCCAGGGCAACGTTTTCTGGAATGAAAAACGGACGGAGAACACAAAGATAATGGCAATAAAAACTCCAAGTAATGTAAAAATGAAAAGTAGCATAAGGAGTTTAGCAGCTTAACCCTAAAATATGCTGAAAATGTTGATGCTGAAAAAAAAGTCAGTCTGGTACAAATATCAAAGCTCCTTGGTTGGAGCTCCTTTGTATTTTTGCACATGAAAATCATTTCAAAACGTCCTCCTGGAATTATTACATTCCTCAGATTTAATTATAGGTCATTGTTCTCTGTATGAACCAATGATCCATTGAGCTATTCTTGGAAGCAGTGTAGCTTTCTGCATTCTCCTGGCATTCACAGTCCACTGTGAGACCTGGCTGCACATTTCCATCTCAGAATAACATGAATGTGATATATTAGTGACAACTTGTGCTGGGTTTTTGCAACAAACATTAGCTTTGGAAGGGAAAATCTCTTGAAGCTGCTGTGATAAACACATAGTGGTGAGAAAGAAAAAAACATTTTTAGATTGTTTCTCCTTCAGTATTCAAATAACTCAAAGCTATAAGAACACTTTGTTTGTCCTAATAGGTCAGTCATTTGTGATCAGGCCTTTAAAGAGAAGAATTGAACTGTTAGGTTAACAGGCTGAACAGCAGATCCAATCATCTGCATGGAGTCCTAAAGACCTCGATGATGAGCTCTTCTCTCATTGTCTCATGCGACTCATCTTTTCTCCTTGTCTTGTTTTTTCCAGTTGATTGCAAATGAAATCAAATTAGCAGCAGTCTTTTTCTAACCTAATTTTATGAGCAATTTAATCTGAAGAGGCCAAAATTTGCAGCATGCTAACTTCATTTGCTTTTACAAGCATCCTTAATCAGTCATACATCCTTAGAAGAGCAGGGGAAGATTTTTTCTTTCCCACAACTTTCCTTGACTTACACACTCTGTCCCACTCCTTTTTAGCCCAAATTGATTCATTCAGTTTACCTCAATGACACTGAAGCCCGTCGGAAATATTCCTCCCCTAAAATCTTCCTTCCCCTTCTCTCTAAACGCCTGCTCAGGCTCACTATGATGGATGATCGTCCGTGCCAATCAACTCTGTTTAGATCTGCTCACTTCTGGAGAGGATAAAAAAAGGAAGTTGGATGGATTTTTAGAGTTATTCAACACAGAGGCCCAAGGTTATTGTTATTTGGGATGCTGGCCAACCTGATATTTTCGCAGGTAGGGCAGACTGAGTAACTGTATTATTTGAGATTAACCTCTGGGAAAATACCGCTGGATACAGAAAAGGTTCTTCACAAGGAGAGCTCGATAAAGTGCCTGCAACCTAATTCAGTTCTATTTATTTAGTCTCCCTTTACAACAAAAGTAATCTCAGAGCACTTAAGAGAGAAGATGAGTTCAATACACCTCAAAAGAAAAACAGTTTATGTCACTCCAATTACAATTCTGCTGAATTTAATTACAGGGAAAGACGAAAAAAAATTCTAAATTTTCTCTTGCCTGACCGCTTTGTTTTCAGCCCAAGATAAACACTTGATCTTTCTTGATGGTTGTGAGAAAGCTGACGTATCTCAACCTATCCACAAGCAAATGTTAGTGTTTTTTATGAGTTCTTGTTTATTCAACCAAAGTATCAACAAATTATATTTTCTTACAAGTGGAATAAATGTGGCAAACAGCAGAGTTGATCCTTTAGCTGAAATGTCCATTTTCATTGTCTATTATTGATGAGACCACCTCATCTTCCTGACATTTGTCTTTTTCCAAGATTCATCTGTTGAGTGTGCACAAAGGTTATGGTGAAATATACATCCCATTTTGTTCATATTAAAGTTTGAGGGGTGCTCTATTTTGCTGTCGGGTTACGTTGCTGATGCTGACGGTTGTCCAATTTGTTTGTTTCTTTAATGTTTATTTCTTTCCAGAGCAGTCACCAAAACAGAGCTAGACCTCTTTATCAACTTGTTGAGCTTTTCAAAGTCATTGGTTCTGATGCTGCTAACCCAACAGATGACGGCAGGGGAGATTTCACTTTCCACTACACACTTGAATATGTAACATCTTGCTGCAAATACAAGAAGTAAAGTCTGGTCATCTCCTTCTTGTGGACAGTTTCTTTGTTGTGCCTCTGGTTCCATCTATTTTCCAATGTGAACCTAGAGGTATTTATACTTGTCCACCACCTCCACTCCTTCTCTCATGATGGAAATAGTGCTTGGCTTGTACAGTCCCTTTCAAAATCCACAAGCCTCTCCTTTTATCACTTTAAAGATAAGGTGATTGTTCCCACACTATGCCACAAAGTGATCCACCAGTTCTCTGTACATGGTCTCTTGTCCATCTCTGATACACCTGAAAACTACGGAGTCATCCAAGTATTTTTTTCAGATGGCACGACTGTGACTTGTACATGAGGTTTGATGTGTACAGACTGAAAATAAATGGTGAGCGTACAGTTCCCTGTGGTGCTCCGGTGTTGCTGACAATTTGGTCAGACACACAAGCTTTTTGTCTTACAAGCTTTGGTTTCTTTGTCAGGTTGTCATTAATCCAAGCAATTGTGGAAGCGTCCACTTTGTCATCTGGAGTTTCTTAAACATAAAACACCTTGATTGTGTTAAATGCTCTGGAGAAATCGAAGAGCGTGATCCTCACAGAGCTGCCTCCTTTGTGCAGATGATAGCTTGTTGGTGTGTGGTTGTGTCTTCAACTGCTACACAAATTATATATTTTTCTATCATGATAAGACAAATCCTTTAGAGAGTAGGGAACAGTAGTCCAAAATGTCACATGAGAAATCTTTGTATTTTATGTTTTTGTGTGTGTTTTCTCTGTCCTGTTGTTTTCCTGTAAAGCACTTTGAATTACCTGATGTATAAATGGTTCTAATGTTTTGCTGAGGAGTTGGACCAAAGGGCAGACAAGATAGTGGTAACATAATGTTATTATTGATAGAGTTTATTTAAGAAAAGACTTAAGCTGGGGACACATTACACGATTGTTTGCCTGATTTCACACACTAGATTTCCAGTCAGGGAATGTGCGTCAGTCGGCACTAGTTGTGGGCAGTTGGCAAGGCACAAAACTCTGTAAATGTGAAAGGAAATGAATTCTAGAGTCTGCGAGTGTGTGAGAGGAACTGACCCAACCAAACCTCAGTTGCAGTCAAACAAACATGTTTGAGTTTTTAAGCCGAATCTGATGCAGTTGGGTAGTGTGAACTGATCACAGACCCAACTGCAAATGCATGCTGTGGACAGCCAATGAAAAGAGAGGCTATGACACATCTTCAGCTGATTGCTGACTGTTTTTGCATCTTTTTTGTAGCTATACAGCATTATGAGCATAAATGCAAGACAGTACTGGGCATAATGCAAAATATAACTTAACTAATTATAATCACATTGTGAAAAAAACACCACAGAATCACTGATATTAAAGACTAAAACACAGTAATTAATAAAGGGCCTTACTGAAATAAACCAAACAATTCACACATTGAACATAAAAGTAAAAGTACTTAATTTAACAAATTAACATTTCCTAATGTAATATTTTCACATTGAATAAACCTATTTATCATACAAAGTAATGTTCCAAGTAAATGTTCCAAACTCAACTTGAGTATAGCAAAGAATATAGTCAACTATATCCAAATCATATTCACTTGTTAAAAAAGTTGTATTTTAAATTACATCACATTAATTTTATGGGGGAGTGTAACAGAACATCTGAATTATCAGAATATTATCACCACCTACTGGTATGTTTGTCCCTTTAAACGGTCACCCTCACGAGAGTTTCTGCAAGAGTTTGATGCACTCAGTTGGCTTTAGTTGGTCTGATGAATCCTGTAATCTGTGATCCCCAAGCAGGTCTGGTTGTTAAGTATGTGATCCCCAGTCTTTCAGTCTTGACACAAAAATCTGTCTGTTAATGTGAACACCTAATATTCTTAAATCTGTGAACCGTGAAAGTCATGGAGTGTTTACCTGGCTTTACAGAAAAACTGGTGAACTGGCACTGGAAAATTGAGGAAATAACTGACTGGAAACAGAAAAGTAACTGGAGACCACAGGGAAACCAGCATGGCGGATACTTGACACTGGAAAACAAGAGAACCTGGTGAGGTAGTGAGAAAACTGACAGGCTTATAACTACTGGGAGGGTTGATGAGTGGCATGAGAGCCAGGTGTGACTAATGAGGAGAATGTAATGCAGCTGGGGAAGAACAGAACCAGATAAGGAGAACTGAGGAAGGTGACTAATAAGCACCTATCCTGTGGATGTGCTGCTTTAGATTATTTCATTCACTGTCTGGTCAAATCATGTTTTTTAATTAATAAAATAAGATAATTTTTACTTGCTGTACAATATCAATCTATCTGTATTAATTAGACATTGCAAAACTGCAACCAATAGCATGTTTGCAATGGCTTATTTTGCAAGCTTAATGCATCTTAAAAATGTATCTTTTTAAAATCACTATTTTCTCAACCTAACCAACTTTATATTACAGGTGATTTCTGGAAAACCTGTTTAAATGTCAACATAAACATCTTACATTGTTTTGCTGACTCCCAGTTTCTCTTATTAAATTTCAAATTTTTTGCTGCTTAAAAATATTTACTGGTTAATGCAATGTCTAGTTTTCAATAATTTGTTTCAGTATTGAATAATTAAGTATATAAATGCCCCCAGGATTTGAACCTTGACTGCCTGTCTATAGATGACTATAAAGTAAGATGTAAAGATCACTTCGAGTCACCTGAAATAGCTTTCTAAACTGTTTTTGATGCTACTGGGCTTAAATGTGAGACTCAAAAATGTGAACAGATGCTGAGGAGTGTTACTGGCAGTGAGAGCACCGGAGCTCACATGGAATTGTTATTCAACAGCTCCATCATGTGGTTTGTTTACACTGCTGCACATTAGAGCAGATGTTATTTCTACCACTATTTTAGGATAATTTTTTTATTGTGAAGGTCAATTAGAAACATTACACAAGTAAGTAAAAACACACAAGGTTTCAATTTCTAAATCAAATCCTAACTGATGGTGACGCATTCTTGTCTCATTAATGTTTGGAGTTAATAACAGCCTATTGGCTCCACCTGGCAAGGAGTCTTAGTTTAAGAGGGATTCAGCTAGCTGCTGAAAGCGACTCAGATGACAGAAATTCATATCTTAGTGAGGAGGTGTGATTGATCCAGTTCCTAGGTGTGACGCTGTCTTCCAAGAGCTGTGATTGGTTGTTACAAAAAACAAAACAAAAAGGCAAAAAAAAAATGTCCAACACAATCAGGAGGATTCATCAAAGAAGCCAATCTTCTGCTGTCCATCTAGGTTTCATTCTTGTCCTTATGTTTTACTCGGACAGAATTAACTTCTTTGCGGCCCTTCATGCAACAAGACCATCACTGCCAATATTGAGCAAGCTCTGCCCTGGTGGCAATAAGTTTTTGCAGTGTCCATAGTATGAAACAGTCCTGAAGCTTGCTTGACACTGGATGTCCTAAGCCTTGTTTGCTGCAGCTTAACTTCTAAGCTTGTAGCTTTTAATGATCCATAAAAATGTTCTTTTATCTTCCTAGCAGACATTTGGAAGCCATTTGATACAAAGTGATGACAGCTGCATGAGTTTCTTTCAAGGTAACTATAGCTAACACAAAATCATAATGACTTCAAGTATATCTGCCTCCCTTTTACAGCAATCAGTCTGCAAATTAGAATGGTTTCAGGTAAGCTCTTTCACAGCTTTACCATTCAGCTGTTCTCTGTCAATGTGAAGCAGAAAGAGTAGACAGTTTCATAATTACTTAAATATTTTAGTTAAAACTTTGATTTGTTTATTTCATATCCTTCAGAGACACAAAGCAGATGCAACATATCCAAGTTTCTCAGCTTTTCTTTACCTTTTAAACATATTTTAGACTTTATATTCAACATCTATAGGGATTAACATCCAGGTATGATATTGTGGTCTGTGCCTTCATTTTATATAAGTGAAATAGAAAATATTAAATTCCTTGCAAATGACATCCAATGAGTAACAAATTTGCCTTTCATACATCACTGTCTATGTTCATTCAAAACAACCTAGTTATAAAAATTAAAGTCTCTTTCTCAGATAATCAGAGCATTTATTGGTAGATCATATGTTTGAGAACCAAATTAGATATTTTTCATGGCAACAATTTGTTTTTTTCAGATTCCATCTTGCAAAACTGTGTAAAAATTTTCCTCCACTTTAGTTGAATTACTCGTTTCAAGGGCTGTTATTAACTGGTTTTTAGACAAACAAAGACCTGTATAAACAGACGTGTGAGATGGCAATTAAGCCTTACAAAACTCATTTTCCATGAGTGATGTGACAACAATGGAAGTGGTTAGATAATGATATTACAAGGCAACATTTTATCTGAAGGGTAACCGGCCTGTCAGAAGGAACAAAAAAAAGGAGTAAAGGATGTTTGAAGGAGCCAAATGTGCAGAAATTGCAAAATAAAAGACAAAGAATGTAAATTTGATGGCGAGTTAAAAAATTTTTGAAAGCAAAGAAAAAAGTTCTAACAAACTGTAATCTCTACATTCGAGATGAAAGTCAAACCTACAATCAATACGATCTTCAAACATATCATCTCAAACTTTTTGGCTGCAAAAATGTTTTTTTGCTGGAATTCGCAATGAGTTCATCAGTTGGTCTTATCTGTGTAATCTTCATCATCAACATCAGCCTTTACTGTGTGCAGTGACACCTTGAAGTTTTCACAGATCCCATCATACCTTTGTCTTTCACTCGACAGCATTGCCACACACACCTCCTCCTCTTCGTTTCTGCCAGGGCACGGCGAGCCTAAAGCCTGCCTGTTCCTGAATGCTGCTGCAGCCAGTTCTGCTGGATCACACTCTGGGTTCATGTTCTCCTCTGCAAATGATCTGCAGTTCAGAATGAGCGGTGGAAGAGGAATGCTGTGTGCCAGCTCCTCAATGTGGCGGGCGAACTCCATGGTCTTAAACTGCGTGACTTTGGCGAACTCCACAGTCTTCGCCGAGGTTACTATGGGGATGGTTTTGGCAATGTCAAATGCTTTCTGCAGCTTCTCTGTGCCCTCAGTGCGGAAGAACTCGTTGATGGCCATCTCTGTCTCTTTGAGGTGGGTGCCTACCATGCTCAAGCGCGCCACGTTGAGGACTATTGTGATGGCGAAGGCCACCACGCACACCACAACAAAATACACCCCCAGGCCGCTGTCTGTGTAGGCCACGCGCAGAGTGACTGTGTAGTTTTTGGTGAGGCCGATGCTGCTTAAGGCCACGCAGGTGTAGCGGCCGCGGTCCTCAAAGGATACTGCCGTGATGTTTAGGACACCCTTCTCCTGGATCTGCCACTTCCCACCTAAAGTTAGAAAATACATTTAACAACCAAACACCAGCAGTCTCTATTACTATATGAACATTGATCATGCTACTAACAATGGACCGAAACATCCTACTACACAGGCTTTATGGCCACCTGCCCAATAGTGTGTTTGTCCCTCTTTTGAATTAACTAAACTGAACCACTCAAGGTTCTGCTATTTAAGTAGCTGATCTGTTAGATCAGACCACAACAGCCAGTCTTGCTTCAATCAGTGAGTCTTGGGTTGTCATGAGCCTGTCACTGGTTCACCTCTGCTCGTTCCTTGGACCATATTTGATAGATACTGACCACTGTAGACCAGAAACCCCCATAAGAGCTGCAGTATTGGACAAGGTCTCACCCTGTCTCTACCCTGCTCAGCATAAATTGGTTATTTGGTAATCTGTCTATTGACTATTAACACAACACTGGTTCATCTGATGGGTTTAGGAGCCTTTTTCTGAATGATTCATTGGTCAGAGTAAACATATTCCTCTGAGAATGGTGAGGTACTAAACTAAGGAGAAGTGACAAAATTATGTTGCACACTCAACCTATTGTTAACCCATTAGATTGCTATCTGCTGTGCACACCTAGGCTAACAACTATTACCAATTCTGTCTGGCTAAATATTTCTGGTTTTATGTAACCTTATGATTTGGAAAGAAGCAACGACAAGCCACTTTCAGCTTTCCAAACAGGTTGGGATGTACATATTGTTTAATGGTTGTTATGGAGACTTGGTGACCCTACATGTTTCTTACCTTCTTTACCATCTATCCTCCTCACTGTGCATGGTATCAATAAAAGTTTAGACCCTCGTCCAGCCTTGTTTGTCACTGTTCCAGATTTTTTTCTTCTTTCTTCCAAATTTTTGCGATTAGCTCTTTTTTGTGACCATTTTCTGAGTTATAAAAATCAACAAATCTTCCTTTCTTAAATGACATGTAACTTATCTTTATCATTTTGGGGAGAGAAATTGGCCTTTGTGTCATGTCATATTTAGACGCAAAGGAAACAAGTCACAAATTGTTAATTAGAAATTCATTGAGTTAACTGACGGGGTGAAAGTACTTTTAAATTCTTGCTGGTACTTAGGGGCGGAGCTAGAGAGAGGGCTGGGGAGGCACTGAGGGCATTTATGCATGCATATGTATATATACTGTAGGCTTTCTGTATAAGGCAGAAATTAGAATCACTTGACAATGTAGAATATATATTTATATATAGGACAGGACGAACAATAAATCACTTACTATCTACAGACTTTTAAATAAAAACCGCAAAAACAACCGAACTGTCAAATTTTTTATTTAAATGAAATCAAAACTTGACCACAATCCAGAGAACAATAACTTCTTTGTTCAAAAGAAAAGACGGAAACTGAAGATGAAAAGTTATGAATCAGAAAATGGTTTATCATTGTTTCATACATGGCAGTTCTTTAACATTTGAAATATATATATATATACAGTACAGACCAAAAGTTTGGACACACCTTCACATTCAAAGAGTGGTCCTTATTTTCATGACTATTAATATTGTAGCTTCACACTGAAGGCATCAAAACTGTGAATTAACACGTGGAATTATATACTGAACAAAAAAGTGTGAAACAACTGAAAATATGTCTTATATTCTAGGTTCTTCAAAGTAGCCACCTTTTGCTTTGATTACTGCTACGCACACTCTTGGCATTCTGTTGATAAGCTTCAAAAGGTAGTCACCTGAAATGGTTTTCCAACAGTCTTGAAGGAGTTACCAGAGATGTTTAGCACTTGTTGGCCCTTTTTTGCCTTCACTCTGCGGTCCAGCTCACCCCAAACCATCTCGATTGGGTTCAGGTCCGGTGACTGTGGAGGCCAGGTCATCTGGCGCAGCACCCCATTACTCTCCTTCTTGGTCAAACAGCCCTTACACAGCCTGGAGGTGTGTTTGGGGTCATTGCCCTGTTGAAAAATAAATGATGGTCCAACTAAAGGCAAACCGGATGGAATAGGATGCCGCTGCAAGATGCTGTGGTAGCCATGCTGGTTCAGTATGCCTTCAATTTTAAATAAATCCCCAACAGTGTCACCAGCAAAGCACCCCCACACCATCGCACCTCCTCCTCCATGCTTCACAGTGGGAACCAGGCATGTAGAGTCCATCCGTTCACCTCTTCTGCGCCGCACGAAGACACGATGGTTGGAACCAAAGATCTCAAACTTGGACTCATCAGCAGCTATTTTACCATGAAGGCCTGATTCACACAGTCTCCTAACAGTTGTTCTAGAGATTTGTCTGCTGCTAGAACTCTGTGTGGCATTGACCTGTCCTCTAATCTGAGCTGCTGTTAACCTGCGATTTCTGAGGCTGGTGACTCGGACGAACTTATCGTCCGCAGCAGAGGTGACTCTTGGTCTTCCTTTCCTGGGGCGGTCCTCATGTGAGCCAGTTTCTTTGTAGAGCGCTTGATGGTTTTGTGACTGCACTTGGGGACACTTTCAAAGTTTTCCCAATTGTTCGGACTGACTGACCTTCATTTCTTAAAGTAATGATGGCCACTCGTTTTTCTTTACTTAGCTGCTTTTTTCTTGCCATAATACAAATTCTAACAGTCTATTCAGTAGGACTATCAGCTGTTCACTGTATCCACCTCCTACACAACACAACTGATGGTCCCAACCCCATTTATAAGGCTTGAAATCCCACTTATTAAACCTGACAGGGCACAGCATTGAAGTAAAAAACATTTCAGGTGACTACCTCTTGAAGCTCATCAACAGAATGCCAAGAGTGTGCGTAGCAGTAATCAAAGCAAAAGGTGGCTACTTTGAAGAACCTAGAATATAAGACATATTTTCAGTTGTTTCACACTTTTTTGTTCAGTATATAATTCCACATGTGTTAATTCATAGTTTTGATGCCTGCAGTGTGAAGCTACAATATTCATAGTCATGAAAATAAGGACAACTCTTTGAATGAGAAGGTGTGTCCAAACTTTTGGTCTGTACTGTATATATATATATATTTCAACTGTTAAAGAACTGCCATGTATGAAACAATGATAAACCATTTTCTGATTCATAACTTTTCATCTTCAGTTTCCGTCTTTTCTTTTGAACAAAGAAGTTATTGTTCTCTGCATTGTGGTCAAGTTTTAATTTCATTTAAAGAAAAAAATTGACAGTTCGGTTGTTTTTGCGGTTTTTATTTAAAAGTCTGTAGATGGTAAGTGATTTATTGTTCGTCCTGTCCTAATGCAAGCGGCGGTTCTTTATGTCTGTGCACCACCTGTGTAAAATCTCCCAGTCCACTAAATCGAACGCAACGATCTCCTTGGCAACCGCTCTGTGTTGGACGTAAGCGCGCATGCGCTCTTGTGTAGTGTATGTGAAATCTCTGGTCATAAGCGATGTTGCTGTACTGTGTTGTTGTAATTCAGCAAAATAACATGAACCACAACTAGTTCTCTCTTTGCTTTTAACTGGGGTAGATACAGCGAGCAGACAGACAGAAAAAGTAGCGGTGCTCGTTTTAAAGGCTGGCCGTTCACAAAAACCTCGAGCTCCGAGGGGAGAGAAGCAAAGCAAGAGCATTGAGGCTCCAGCATAGCAGAACAGTTCAGAAACAATCTGGAATGTTGGGAAAATAGCTATATTTATAAACAGATTAAGTCGTGTTTTAGACTGCCTATTGGTAGCGGATCTGATCTTCTTTGTGTGCTCGTGTGTTTTTGCAGCCGTAACTGGTTCTGGATGACAGCTTCATAGCAGACAGCTGTTCTTCCCTCTTCCCGGTACTGCGTACTGGCACAGAATCTTTTAGTGGTACGCAGTACCAGACCCTACCGGCTCACTTTCACCCCTGGTTAACTATAAATTTAAAAAAATGCTTTGGTTATATTTGTCTTACAGGAATTATTTGCGGGTCCCAGTAATTGTGGCTCCAGCCATATTCTTAATATTTCCTAATAATGACACTGAAAACAGTATCTTAAATTAAAGGCTTGTTTTTTTACTGTGAATTTATAAGACTGCATTCAAACAATTTATTTGTTTACACATTTTACCAGAAGGGGCAAAAGACCGTCTGTATCTGTAAATGAATGACATTTTGATCAGTTATATTTGATTTGAAGTTGTGTGTACAGTTGTTTTAAATACATATAAATCAAAGAAAACTAAACTAGCATTTATTTTTGGTTAGCTCCCAACTTGTTATTAGAATAAGTTAATGCCTTGGTCTTCACCTATGGTTCAAAATAATGAATCTCATCATGAAATCCTCCTACCTTCTTTGTCTCCGAGGAGAAGTCCTTTAGAGTTGTACCACCTAACATCCTCTTGACCTGCAGTCACGTTACACTCGATGAGCGCACTGGAACCCTCCTTTGCCAAGATGTATCTGCCGGAAGGGACTGGGACCAGCTGTGTGAAAGTCCCTGCTTCTGTGTCATTGTGAGCTCCATCTGCTGTCCAGCAACCAAGCAGCAGGAACACAGGAAGTGTGTGTGACAGGCAGAGCTTCTGAGGTGACAACATGCCGAGTGGAGCTTCAGGCACCATTAATATCTAAACCAGAAAATCCTGCAAAACAAGAAGAGTCAGTGGCTGTGACACAGCAGCATACGGCTCCTAACCTTTTTTTTATTTTGACAATATCTGTGTTTGATAAAATATTAACATTATAATCTCTAGCAATCTAAATATTCCCATTTCTTTTATTAAGTTTAATTTGAAATGAAACAAATACAAAACTTTTTGTATCTAGAATAGTATGACTAAGATGTACCTGCTTACATTTGTTTATACCCTCTTCATCATAAAAACTAAAGTACATCATATCCTGATGGATATAGGGACTATTAACATCTATATTTTAGTTGATTAACTTGTATGTTATACAACATTTTTAAAGTATTTGCATTATAAATCACTTTGCAATTAAAATATGGTGTTAATTATGAAATTGTCTCCAGGAACAGGTTAAAGTCAGCTTTTAAATTTACACTGAATCTTGTAACTAGGGGGTATTAAGCTGACCCTGTATGGGTAAAACTGAATACACTG
The DNA here is from genome assembly GCA_036173005.1 of Crenichthys baileyi. Classification (NCBI taxonomy): domain Eukaryota; kingdom Metazoa; phylum Chordata; class Actinopteri; order Cyprinodontiformes; family Goodeidae; genus Crenichthys; species Crenichthys baileyi. Next base: position 104,648 of record JAHHUM010001827.1, on the reverse strand, counting down.
AATACCTAGAAAAGTTATTTGATGATACATGGGGATATGTTAGAACACCAAAACAATTTTTAATTCACAAAACTACATTGAATCTTTTCTAGAATCTATAAAGACATACATTTCACATTTGAATAAATCTGGGTACTTACAGTCTATAACACAGATGAGCTGTGAATAGTCACTATACCTTAGATTAGATCAGCACTGATTCTACTCATGTAAACGTATTTCAAACAAATATCTGTCATATAGCCTTCTCACCTGCTGTTTAGCCATAGACAATGATCCTTCAGCAGATTTAAGCTTGTTTTAGACCAAAAGAAAGTTGTTTGTAAACCTAATTTTCATATAGATCCCTTCCAGCGTTCAAATTAAACACACTCTGTACACTCCAACAACTTCCTGGTACAGGTGCATAAGTGGGCTTGGCCTAATATTCACCTGAAGAATAGAACGTTTTGATCTAACTCCCATGATAAATAAAAATGACTATAAAAATATCTACTGTTCAAAAACACATAGCCCAACTGTGATGGTATTTTTTGAGGTGAACATATTTATTATTTTTTTATTAAAAGCAAATTGTTGTGCTAGTTGTATTTTTATTTTACAAAAAATAAATTAATACATTATTTACTTTGAAGGAAAGAAAAAAATAGAAGATAAACACGTTTTTTTTTTGTTTGTTCTCTTTTTTACCTAAACTGTATTGCTTGTAATCTAAATTAATGTATTTTGAAATATTCAAGAGTTTTACTTCCGTTTTCTTTTATACGTAAAGTTAGCCAAAGAACCAATAAATGATCTGTTCTTGTCAAAATTAAACACATTGAGAACGATGATTACTGATTTCTGTCAAGCTAAATGATTATAAGACTTGTATGGTAACTTTCTTGAGAATCATTTAATGTATGCCAATAACTACTGAGGACTAATATGTATAAATGTATTTGCCTTTTAAATGACTTTAAAAATTAAATAATGAGAGCTTATAGTAACACAAGATATATGTCAAACGTCTGTAAACATTGGAACAAGTGTCTGTATATTTTGTGACAGTTTCATCTGTTTGAAGATTGATGTTTACATCTATCTGTGTTTTCTTTTTAAATGATTATGTGTAAAATACAGGAGAAATTATTATTAAGCATTAAGCATTATTAGTAAGCATTAAAGTGACTCGAGATATTCGGATAATTTTCTACATTTATTCTCCATGTTTAAAAATGAATGTTTCAGGACTGCTTTTATTTTGAAGACGACAGACGGAAGTCTTGCCTGACAGACTTAACCTTTGAAAACAAAATGTGACGTGGCTAATCTAGCTGGACAACAAAAACAAGACACCTGAATTATTTCGCTGTTCTCTGGAAGAATAATTGAAACTTAAGTTTTGGATAAGGAAGTCCAAACTAGAATTAAAAGGGAAAACTCTTCTAAGTACTTCCCGGGAGGAAAAAAAACAAGCAGATTTGAGGTAAACATTAGCTGCTAGCATCCAGATTTTAAAATCAGAAAATATACATTTGTTGTTAAAACGGTTTGATTAGTATTGTCTCCAGTTTGTTTCATGTTTGCTGAGGATAACAATTTATCGTTTTTAGCAGCAACGTTTCACTTAGACAGATTCTTTGAAAACATAAAAAATAATGAAACACACATTGATGGCCATTGAGAGTCTGGTGTGTGGGAAAGTACAAGGTTCAACTGCACGATTTTCTAAAGCAGGAAGGTAGGAAGCAAGAAGGCTGTCCCCGAGTGCCTGTGTCCTGATTAGAAATGTACCTGGTCCAACAGATCCGGATCAAATGGCTGAATGACCTCCTCAGCATGAAGAGTCCTGCTAATGACCTACTAATTTGATTCAGATGTGAAGAAGAGACACATCGGAGAGTTACAGGACACCAGTCCTGTTCTAAGGCATCCTAATGACCTTATTGAATGGGAGAAGCTGATTTAATCATTTCGACAGTAGCTCCATACAGTTTGTTTGGGGCAAGTTATGGCTGAAAAAAATAGCTCTAAAGATCTGCGGCTGTGCATTGTGACTGCTCACAACCCTGGAAAAAGCTATGATGCCATGTCTAAATGTCTTTATTCCAGTGGCCATATTAATAAAAGATACAAGATCCACACTGTGGAAAATCTCAGAAGATGTTGTAGAATGTTAGAAGTGCCCCCTGCAATGGCAGGACTGATTGTGGAAGAAAAATAATACTAGGATCACCACAAGGGGCCATCCAGTAGAAATTGGGCCATGCCGGTAGCAACATCTAAATGCAGGTAGTCCAACAGACCTTGCAAACTGCTGAGAAAGCTACTTCTCCACTTAAGGCGCACGAACAATACTAAATCCCATTTCAGACCTTGACTCTATGTTTCTGGAGGTATTTGTTTTTGTGAAGTTTGGGAGGGATAAGCAAAATGCTCTGTAACCCTTAAAAAGAAACTTTTTCAGGGGGACACTTTGAAATAAAAGGGGTAGGAGGAGATAACCATAGGAAATTGGATTCAGCCAAAAGCCTTCATGGACTTTACAAGAGCTCATCTAGGCAGAGAAGAAGGTTTCTATTCTTCAGTTTTGTTGTTAGGTGAAATAAAAAATTTGGCCTATATTTGAAACAGCGAAGCATTCAACTCCGAGAACACCTTCCCTACGGTCAAGCATGATGGTGGAAACATAATTCTTCATGGCTATATTTCAGCCATATTCGACTGGCAGCCTAATCAAGACTGCATCAAGAGTCTCAACAACACCTGGCTGCTGTCTGCAGAGTAACCTGGTCTTAGGCAACATTAGATGTTTCAGCATGAAAATGGCCCAAAAATTCAATTCAAATTCAAAAATACTTTATTCATCCCAAAGGAAAATTAAATGTTGTTGTGGCTCATATTATACAGGTTTCCTCAAAGAGCCGTTGTAGATTCTGATGGCCGTGGGCAGGAAGGATCTAAATATGAATGACTGGAGAGAGACAGCCCAGCTTTAAACTGTGGTGGAAGCAAAATATTAGGGTGATGGCAAGGAGGCCTTCCAACCTCAAGGAATTAGAGCTCTTTGCAAAAGAAGATGCAAAAACCTGGTTGGCAATTATTATAAGCACTATGTTGCTGTAGGAGCCCGTAAAGGTTTTTCCAGTAATAAATGGGAAGGGTATGAAGACTTTTTGACATAGCACCCCTGGTACAATGTCACATTGTAATTTCCAATTCAAATATAACCTTTTGTTTCATGAAGATGACCTAAATCTAAACATGTCAGGGGTATAATTAAATTTGGCCTTATTTAGTATTTTGGTTGCTATCCTGGAATAGAAAGAACTTCTTTTTTCAATCTGGCCCTTTAAAGGCCCCATTTTTTACTTCAGATAAACTAGCAGTGACCGAGAAGTTCTCTGTACCTTTGTTGACAAATATCCTGAGATATGCAATGTTGTGGTTTAGGATTAGAGTGCCACTTATAGGCCAAATTTTGGCATTAAAATATCCTTAAAACTTCATGTCATCTGTTATATTCTGCAGGCATGTTATGCTGAGATGTCTGGTAACATGTCAGACAGTGAAGCACCTCATGCAGCAACCGAAGGGATAGAGGGGGCACCTGAGATGCAGGATCCCTCTCCTGCTGAGACACCAGGAAGCTCCTTGCCATCTACGCCAGACATCTCCGCTGATGTAGCCCCAACGAGGAAAGCCAGGAGGAGACCAGAGGCCAAGCCTGCAGCAGAAACTGAGCCAACACCAAAAGCAGAGGAGCAGCAGCAGCCGGCAAAGGTAGATGTCAAATATGACACCAAGAGAACATGCTCGATTTAGCAGTGGCATGTCTTGCTGTGATGGTGATCTGTTTCGTCGAATAAAGGTTTTCCATGTTTCAACTGTTTTAATGAGAGTGGTATATTTTATGTGTTTTAATGTTGGTTTAAAAGTAGGACAGATTTCTTAAAAAAATAGAATTAGGCTATTACATTAGCCCTGAATTAGAATCTCCGCCTCGGAATGACAGCCATACTTCCTCATAACTGAACAACACTTATCATCATTATGTCCCCCACCACCAACCTTTATGTTTCTTCTTTTATTCTTCTCCTGTCCTCATCTCTCACAGACGCCCAGTGAGTCAACTGTCTCTCAAGGTGGATGGGGATACTGGGGCAGCTGGGGTAAATCTATCCTGTCCACAGCAACGGCTACTGTGGCCACTGTGGGTGAGCATCCAGGACACTGAACTGTCTCTTTTAAGATTTGTCAGGCAGATGATCCAGGCTCATTAAAAAAAGTCCCATTTGTGGATGCAAGTCATTCGCACATTCAACGTTCCGGGGAGCTTTGCCCAAAAAATTTTCTAAAATACTTTCAAGTCAACATGATGTCCTGAGATTTTCCCTAAACCTTTGTGCCTTCATTAAAAAAAAGAAATATTAAAAATGAGGCTGCGAACAGGAAAAAGAAGAAGAGAAGCTTGCAAAACTGCTTTTACCTATTTTAGTTCGGGTTAGCTTTCAGTCTGAGATCCCGGATGAGCCCCCAGTTTTCTGCAGTCTAACCCCCTAGCTTACAACAAATAAAAGAAAAGGACAAAAACATTTTTATTGCACCTTGTTTGACAAATTTTCTCTAAAATATAATTTTTTGAGACTTTGGTTTAAAAAAATGAGAAATAAAGAAAATAAGCCAGCGAACAGTAAAAAAGGAAAGAAAAGGTTTTCCCACTATACTCTGTCGTACAGATTCTAGTCAAAGTCTTCAAATTCCTTTAGATTTGCTTTCTTTTCATGGAAAAAAAGTGTATTTTTCATCTCAGGTTTAAGATGCCCAATTTGACAACCTGGTTATAGCCAGATAATTTGTAGATTTGAACATATGTATGACATACAGGGGTTGGACAATGAAACTGAAACACCTGTCATTTTAGTGTGGGAGGTTTCATGGCTAAATTGGACCAGCCTGGTAGCCAGTCTTCATTGATTGCACACTGCACCAGTAAGAGCAGAGTGTGAAGGTTCAATTAGCAGGGTAAGAGCTCAGTTTTGCTCAAATTATTGAAATGCACACAACATTATGGGTGACATACCAGAGTTCAAAAGAGGACAAATTGTTGGTGCACGTCTTGCTGGCGCATCTGTGACCAAGACAGCAAGTCTTTGTGATGTATCAAGAGCCACGGTATCCAGAGTAATGTCAGCATGCCACCAAGAAGGACGAACCACATCCAACAGGATTAACTGTGGACGCAAGAAGAAGCTGTCTGAAAGGGATGTTCGGGTGCTAACCCGGATTGTATCCAAAAAACATAAAACCACGGCTGCCCAAATCACGGCAGAATTAAATGCGCACCTCAACTCTCCTGTTTCCACCAGAACTGTCCGTCGGGAGCTCCACAGGGTCAATATACACGGCCGGGCTGCTATAGCCAAACCTTCGGTCACTCATGCCAATGCCAAACGTCGCTTTCAATGGTTCAAGGAGCACAAATATTGGGCTGTGGACAATGTGAAACATGTATTGTTCTCTGATGAGTCCACCTTTACTGTTTTCCCCACATCTGGGAGAGTTACGGTGTGGAGAAGCCCCAAAGAAGCGTACCACCCAGACTGTTGCATGCCCAGATTGAAGTATGGGGGTGGATCAGTGTTGTTTTGGGCTGCCATATCATGGCATTCCCTTGGCCCAATACTTGTGCTAGATGGGCGAGTCACTGCCAAGGACTACCGAACCATTCTTGAGGAGCATGTGCATCCAATGGTTCAAACATTGTATCCTGAAGGCGGTGCCGTGTATCAGGATGACAGTGCACCAATACACACAGCAAGACTAGTGAAAGATTGGTTTGATGAACATGAAAGTGAAGTTGAACATCTCCCATGGCCTGCACAGTCACCATATTGAGCCAGTTTGGGGTGTTTGGAGGAGCGAGTCAGGAAACGTTTTCCTCCACCAGTATCACGTAGTGACCTGGCCACTATCCTGCAAGAAGAATGGCTTAAAATCCCTCTGACCACTGTGCAGGACTTGTATATGTCATTCCCAAGACGAATTGACGCTGTATTGGCCGCAAAAGGAGGCCCTACACCATACTAATAAATTATTGTGGTCTAAAACCAGGTGTTTCAGTTTCATTGTCCAACCCCTGTATTTGAAATAAAAGAGATTCTGCATTCTTTTCTCCAAGATTGTAAACAGGGGCAGCAACTAAAATGACAATGACCATGTCTGACCTCATATCTGTACATTGTTTGTATTTTCTCCTTGTCATTTGGGTCAACTCTTCATCACTTCTTGTCTTCGGTTTGTCCAGGCCAAGGACTCACTCAGGTCATCGAGAAGGCGGAAACATCTTTAGGAATTCCCAGTCCAACTGAACTCTCAGCAACGGTTGAGGAAGAAGAGAAACAGCAGGGTGAGACATGCTCTGTGGTGAAAGACAATAATAAAACAAAACATTTCTCATTGTTTTTATTTTGTGAAAAAGTTTTGGATTCCTCTCCTGCAGGAGAAGGCAGCAGCGAGATGGAAAAAGGTGCAACCGATGCATCCTCACCAGTGGGAAGTGCAATGGGAATGTTGTCGTCTCTAACAAGCGTTGTACAGACCACAGTAAGGAGATGTTGTACAGCATGTGGTGCCAGTCACTTTTCATCCAGCAAAATAATCTCAGAGAAAGTATACGTCTTCATAGGGGAAGACGGTGATTACAGGAGGTCTGGACGCCCTGGAGTTCATTGGGAAGAAGACGATGGATGTGATAGCCGAGGGTGATCCAGGCTTTAAGAAGACCAAAGGACTGATTAACAGGAACGTTACTCTGTCTCAGGTGGGTAAAGTCTACATGAGTTTTTAGTGCATCTGAAAAGGTTTGTTCAAGTTAAAATCCAGTTATTTTTCTTTTTGTATGTTTTTTTTTCAGGTTTTGCGTGAGGCGAAGGAGCGAGAGGAGCTGCAAAAAGAGAAGGAGTCATCAGATACAGAGAAGAAGGTGGTCGCGCACTATGGGATGCTGTTTGATGAATTCCAGGGTCTGTCGCATCTCGAAGCACTGGAGATACTGTCCAGAGAGAGCGAGTCCAAGGTACAGCTTCCCTTATTGCTTTAAAAGAACCAGTCATATTAAAATGTTTTTTTGCAAGAGACTTTACTTGTAAATTAAGTTTTTTTTTACCAAGTCTTTCAATTATAGCTTAAAATAATCATCGCAAAACAACAGCAATTACACTGTACCTATAAATGTTTTAATTAACAAGGGATAAACTGGAAAAATGAATGGGACTATGTGGTACTGGTCCAAATTGGTTCAGATTTTACTTGGTAAACCTGGGTTGCTTGTGTCATTTGGCAATTATAATATTGTTTATTGTTGGTTTTATTTCACTTGCACAACTTAAAACCAATATTAACCAAGTGATAAAACAAACAGGAAAGAACATGCATTAATTAAAAAATGATAAAACATAAAATCTACTCATGGGGCTCCTCAAGGCTTCATTTCTGGCCCACTTTTATTCAGTACCTGTTTCCTCTCTCTAGTTCAGATTATGGCATTACTACATGATACAAAATAGTGACGCATCTTTATATTTCTGTGTCAGCACACTTCATTACAGTCATTAGGTAAATGTGCCCTTAATATCAATGATTGGAGGCGTCAGAATTACCTCAAACGCCATTGTATTTGGCCTGAAAATCGCAAAGTTAGAAAGGCTAAATTGCTGCTTCCAAGTCCTGAAAATTAATCACAGGACACCAGTCATTGAATTAATGCACTGGCTCCCTGAAATATTTAGTTAGTTGTCAAGCACAAACCAATCAGAGACCTGTTCTCCCAGTTCCTCGGACAAAAACTAAAGAAAGGGAGGCAGCAGTTTGTATGCTCCTCAGCTCTGGAACCAATTTCCTGAAAGCCTGAGATGTGCAGAAACCTTTGGCTCATGTAAGTCCAGACTGTAAACCATATTGCTTTTTGCAGCTTTCCAGTAAAGTCCAAACATTCGTTTAAGTGTTTCTTTTTAAAAATATATTTAGCTCACCCAAATAAACCTGCCTTGTTTTTGTGTTTTATACCGTTTCTGTATGATAAAAATGCAAGGTGCAAAATTCTAAAATATGGTGTAAAAAGGCGAAACTTTCAGGCTAATAAATGATAATCAGCAGTTGACACCAGCTGTAAAGGAGTTTTGTCAGGTGTACGCTGGTGTGCGTTAACACTGTGCCAAGGGGGAAAGACATCAGCAACGACCTTAGAGAAGCTGATGTTGCTGTTCATTAATCTACAAAGGGAAGCACCCTTCGTTCTTTATTCTTAGTTATTAAGAGCTTTTGCTGTGTCCTTTTCTACACGTGGATTTTTATCTAGGTGAAGTCTGTGCTGACGACTCTGTCTGGAGACGAGCTGATCCAGCTGAGAGAGGAGCTGGACCAAATCAAGGACTCTTTCTCCTTGGTGGAGTTCGATGAGGAGGAGGTTGATGACAAGAAAGGTAAGGCTTCTCCCGATTTGCATGTCTGCACCAGCAAGAAGGTCACCAGGATTGAATCATAGTCCTTTTTCTAAACCCAGATGAAGACGGCACAGAGTTCGAGAAGGATTTAACGTCAGCTGTAGATGGTGTCAGTGTTTCTGCCACAGCTGACAAACTCTGTAAGGTATGACTTTATTGTGTCTGCTTGGAAGTTACGCTCTGGGTTCTGGAGTAACTGGTTATATATAATTTTGTTACGTAATTTAAGCTCCTTCCCTGCTGAATCGAGAGGAGACAGGCTCCTTATGTGGCTAGTTGAGTACACAGCGCCCCCTGCCTGCCTGGTATTGATAGGAATTTTCCCTCTATTAAGAGAACCGGTTCTTATGGCTCGGCACACCCAAAAGCCGCCGCTGTTGCTTAATTTCAGTTATTGCCAAAAAAAACAATGTAAAACAAATAGATTTACTAAGCATACATCATACAACATTTTTATTATATGACATTTTATACTCAGTATGGAACAGAGAATATTATAAAAATAAATGTTGAAGTACAGAAACATCTAATGTTCCTTTGTAGAGCGGCCGGTTGTTCACTCCATGGAGATGTGTTGTTTGTGACCAACACATCGCTACTGTGTTGTAGTAAAATGCCTTTAGGGCTGCAGCTGCTGTGGCATATCCTAATGTTGGACACAATTAGTGTCCAAATAGGTGACAGCCAGTCACAATAGGTTATATTCAGTTTAATTTTACAAAAGTAATCCAAAAGTAACTAATTTTATCACATGAAATTGTTACACTACTGGAATAAAGTAACTTTTCCCAGCACAAGATGTCCAATCAGATGTGACCATAAATTCCAGTTTATCACTCAGTTGCTTCACTGATTCTGCTATAAATATAAGAAATAAAAGCATTGTTTCTGTTGTCCAACAGGTCTGTAAGAACACCCGCAGCACAATCAGCAACATGAGCAAACCACAGGAAGACGACAGCCTAGAGGAGGAGAAGACACACTCTGCAGAGGTGTTGTAACATGACAGCCATTCGAAAGAAAAATCCAACAGCAAAGGATCACAGAACAGCATTTTTAGGATTTGGTACCAAACCTTTTAGTGACAACAAGTATGAACAGATCATAGAAAAACCTAAAGCCATTTTATCAAATTCCTTAGGATGTACACACTGCGGCTATCAGGAGTCTCGCAGAGCTGACTGCTCGATCCATCGAGCTTTTCCACAAGCTGGCCGAGATGATCCTGTTCTCCAACGGCAGCACGGACGCCAGCGTCCTGTCACAGTAATACCACATGTTAACTGTTTTAGTTTCCACATGCTCAGAGACACGGTGTAGGAAGCTAGCTGCATTAAATCTGTCTGTTTTCAGGTTAACTGTTATCCTGTGTAAAGAAATCTCTCTGCTTTCCAAAAAGTTCACGTCCTGCCTGACCACAGCGGGGGTAAGTGAGCTGATGCTTCGTCGTAGTATTCGTGTTTAATTATTTAAAAATGAATTCTGCACTCGGAACTGGAGCAGTTAATATTTTTAGTTGGAATACATTTTAAAAAGTGTCTAATAACTGGTAATCTAACCAAGTGGTGCAGTATATTCATCAGAGTGCTGATTGCTGTGTTTTTGACAGTTTAATGAGAAAGGAGACGTCCTGAACCCGCTGATTACAGGAGTCTTTCTCGAGGTTTGTGTTCATTTTATGTTTTAAAACAAGCACTTAGTTAACAACAAACTGTAACCATTAATGTTCGATGAAATCAACTACAAAATAGGAGTTAAAGCAACTTACATCCTATAATGATCTTCTTTAACATTGCATTAGGGACATTTTTTGTATTTTTTCTATTCCACAGTTTTAGTGAATTTGTATCTACAAAACAAATTTGAATTATATATTTGAGTTCATGGCATCCTTAAAAAGCCTAAGCTATTGAGAGTAGTATTTTTTTGATTACATTTACCAGACTGCTGTGTAATTTCAAGAGTATAATATTAAAGCAATTAGTTTACAATCATTCATTCAACAGTTTAGTGTAAAAGAAATGCTAAATAAGATGTTTTGTATAGGTTTGTCTCCCCTGGACTCGGTTCTGGAGTATTTTAGTTTGTTTGGTGGAACTACTTTACACTTTTGAAGTGTGAATACCGTGTGCATTTTTTTTTTTAAAGAGGAAATAGTGACCCCAACTGCAGTCTTACTGGACTCCTGTAAAGTCTCGGAAAGGGTTGGACTTGATTTAAATTTTTTTTTAATATTTAAGGGAGAAGACAAGTGTGGAAAAAAATGGTTGCTTTTCATCCAGACTTTTTTTTTCTTATTTTACCATCTACAGGAAGATGATTCCTGAAAAAAAGGAATAGTTACACTTTATTTATTTCTAGATTATGTCCCTTATCTCCAATTTGTGGTTTTCAAGTTTCCAACAGAGAACAAAAAAATAAATATTGAGGCATTAAAAAAAATCAGAAAGGAACATTTCATAGCTGTTTGGGATCTATTGTTCCAAAACTGTTTCCAGTTAAGATACTAAACAAGTCTTTGGCAGTCCTAATTTTTACAGACATTGTAAAGTTATAACAGGTAACAATCTCAGCTTTAAACAGTCTGAATTTAGTGGAGGAGTATTTAGTTCAGATTTAAGTGTTTTACTTTTTTTTAACAGAGCTGTTTTAATTCCAGGTGCTATAAAAGATCTGAAAAACAGCCTGCTGAAACAGCACACTGCTGATCCAGCAGCTAACCTCAGGGTTGCTGTTTCATGACTTGTGGAGCATATAGATGAGAAAAACTCAACTTGGTAAAATGTACTCAGCTGTCCAGACCTGCCTGAAAAATCTAAAAAACACAAGGCCTCACGTTTCACCTGCCACCTAGTCTGCACTTCCCCAGTCCCCGAGTTCTTCCTGCTGTCAGACCATACCGTAGGCAAGACTGCCCCAACAATAGCATGTTTAGAGTCAAATCAGGTGGTGATTTAATGAGCCTGACTGGAAGGGTTCAGCACGGCTGGGACAGGGATTGGCACCTCAAAGTATCTCAAAGATCGCCAATACAAGCAGCCTATAAAAGCCTCCTTTGTAGGGTGGCTGGACTCACCAATAGGAATAGGGTGAGAAAATCAGCTTTTCTGCAGGAGTTCAGTCTGAAATCACTTTTCCTCATTAAAAAAGGAGTCAGCTGAGGAGGTTTGAGTGTCTGGCATGGAAGCCACTCAAGGAACATGCTTCCAACTCCCACTATGAGGAGGTGTCGGTCAAATTCTGGACTTGATGGAGAGATCATGCCTCACAGCAGAGCTGGAGATAAATATGTTTAGGAATCTCTGCTTTTGCGTGAGACCGGATTCTAAATATGAGATAGAGGGTGGATGGAAGTCTGGGAAAAAATTGTTTCCAGCTTGTAAATTGCTTTGTTTCGTAGTCAAGCAGGGATGTGTTCTTGGTCCTCTGACTTGGTCCTCACTCTGTTTCTCCTCAGCCAGTAAAATACTCTATTCATAATTTTGCACATCCATGACATTCACAAAATGTCATCAATTTTCCTCTTTCTCAGGCTTCCAACAGTGCATCTTATATCCAGGATGCCTTCCAGCTCCTCATGCCAATACTGGAGATTTCCCACATCCAGAAGAGAGCTGGACCATCGGAGCAGTGATTTCTGACCTCCGCTGCTTCTGTAACTGACACTATGATGGGACTGAAGCTGCCAACAGAGAACCAACAAATCTTAAACACCTTTATAAACTGCTTTCTGTCACACAGTGTTAATGTTTGTTGTTTGTATGTTCTGTGCAGTAAGTGGACTCACTGAAGTCCTGACCTGGAATGTCTGGGTCTGCCAGCTCTGATCTGAGACAACTTAAAGGAAATATCATGAACATGAAGCAGCACAATCCTGTGCTTCTTGCTTTAACAGGTCACTGATCAAATCCGGCTGAAAGAACTCTTTATCAAAAAACAAATCAAGTGGAAATGTATTAGGAATATTAATCTGTTTCGGACGGTTTCAACTAAATAAAAAGGTAAATCGAATTGCGATGGATTGTTTTTCTTTACTGAATGGATATGGAATAGTATGAGTTACCAGAGGTAATCCCAACAACATATATTCAAGCCCCTGGCTGATTTAAATTTTAAATTATTTTCTTTTAACTTAGAAGTTTGCTTCCAATAGAAAAAGAGATGGTCCTCTCTAAAAACACAATAAAGCAATGTAAAAACACTATCAGTTAAAAAATACAGTCCAATAAAAAATGGTACGTGAAGTGATTCTCAATCATCAATGGAAAAATCTTTACAGCAATCAGACCCCTTTTTATAATTTCTGTCCAGCTTTTTGCAGGTTTCCACAGATTTTGTTTTTGACAATTTACCTTTGCTGATGAGCTCCAAGTCTTAGAGGTTGAAGGTCCACCTTGCCATCACCCTAATCTTTAGCTACCTCCACAGGTTCTCAGTTCGATGCAAGTCAGAACTCTGGCTGTGCCTCTTCAAAATGATATGAAAAGTTCCAGTCAGAAGACTGGACTAAATTATTTTAAACCTAAATCTGACTGGGGTATGTATAATTTTGGGCTAAATTGTTTATAATTTATATCAAGTGATTTATATTTTGAGTTTGTATTTGATTGGTAAGATATATGTTTAAGCTATATATAATTTATGCTAACAATTAGTATAAGAATGAAAGAATAAATGAGGAATTGTAGTCAGAAAATAAAGAAATAAAATAATAGTTTTGTCACACAAAATTGCACATTATCAATTCTAATGGATGTCTATGTTTTGCACTTTTTCTGTTATTTCTTCAATTGCTGGAGAAAGTGACTTGTAGATAAAGAGTTGGATGAAGACAAAATGGTGAAATTTGCCCATTTAAAATATGGCCTTCAGGAAATAAGCTAATAAAGTGAGGAAAGATGATTTGTCTAATAAAAACAAGTACCCTAAGTTAACTGATTAAAAAGCAGAAACATATTTACATGCACTGTGTAAAAAGGCATATAACTATTTTTTTCTCACCGTTTGGAATTAAATCTGACTAAACCTTTTCCGTTTTAGGTCATTTAGGGTTTACACCATTATTTCTATTTGCTAAATGCCACAATAATGTAAAATAATTTCTTTATCTAACCTTTTTATCACTTTCCTAAAATTCTGAAGTTTACATACAGTAAGATTACTATGTATATGGAAGCACACCTAAGGTTGTATTTTAAGGCAGCCTCTTAAACACATGGTTTCCTTTTGAGTTTGTGTTTTGGAGTGATATATTGATATGAACCACCCCTGGCACAAAATTTGTTAAAAGAGTGACAAAGAGATATGTTTGTGAGACATGTTCTGTGGTCAAAAGTAACATTTAAAGTGTTTAGCCACAATGAACAGGGCAACGTTAGAGAGAAAAGAACTGTGAAGTGGGGGGGGGCTCTTATGCACATCATTCAGGAAGTTAAAGCTTGGGTTCAAATGGACAGGTACCCTAAGCATACAGCTACATAAGCTTCGCAGCAGCTTAAAGAAATCAAATTCATTGTTTTGGAGAAGTCGTCACAAAGACCCAATCTTATGATCTTGGATGGATATCCAAAATGTTGGACCCATACAGTTTAAAAGGAAATCCTACCAAACACTAAAGTAATATAGATATATTTATAAATTTATATAAAAAACAGAATAACACTAAATCTAAGACAGAAACAAGTTCAGTCTGACTTAAAGTGAGACAGTGAGAAAAAGGTTGTAATTTGTATGTAAATCTTTGGTTTCAATTGTATATTTAGGCAATATATTTGTAGTTTGAAAATATTAAAGCATTTTTCTCCAAATAAACCTGTTTCTTGCTGAAGACAAATGCAGGAGCATAATGTGTTTTGTGGGTTTGTTTGTAGTTTGTTTTAAAACTTTTCTCCCTGAAGTAGAAAAACATTAGCAACCAGTTGTAAACAACGAGAAACATAAAATAAACATTATTAAAATCCATATCTAACAATTAGTCTATCAAGATCTCTATGCTACTGTAAACTAAGGCTTAAATGTGTACTCATACGTGTGGGCGCTAATGCACATCACGTCATCACGCAGTAACTCCCGTACAGCAGGTGCTGCTGTTGCGCGTTTTGAAGAGAAGGAGGCAAAACAGGAAAAAAACGAAGAAGAAAGTACCATCAAAAGCCTGAAAGGGTTCAAGCGAAGAAAGCGGCAGGTAAAATTATACTTTAATAATTTTACCGACCTCAATGTGTCATACTTACGGCAAGCGAAGCTCGAGTTAAACACTCAGGAGTAAAACAAGGAAGCGCTTCTTATTTCCGCTTTGTTTTGTGCTACTGCCAGTGGAAGGTTAGCTTTGATGCTAAGCTAAATGCTAGGGCTTCCGTGGTTGCGTCGTTTGTTTTTATGTCAAACTGATCGGGTACAGTGAATTTAATGGACTTGGGCTAATTTATTATGTTTCGACCAGCTTGTACTTAACAGTTTTTCCTCATATTTGATTTTTTCTAGCTGAAACTCACCTAAAAGCTCTTACCAAGCTAACGGTTGCTCCGTCTGCTGTCATGGCAACACGGGGAGAAATACTTTCTGTTCTAACTTATCTAATTTCTCTGTCCCAGTTTAATGTCTTGCATTACATTTGGGGATGATTAGAAATTAAATGAGTGAAATGGTGGTATATAACAAACAGGGTCAAATAGTAAAGGATTTTGAAGAAGAGAAGCTATTTGTACATTAATAATACGTTATTATTTCCCTTGAGGGAGCCAGACTTTTTTTAATGTTTTAAAGTAGCCTAGGTTCCCCAGGCTTTCTGAAGGTTTTGTTGTGTACCTTCACTGATATTGTGCTGAATTTCTGTCTAGTTCTTGTAGCTGACAGCTGCCAGCATATTGTTAATGTTAAAAAAATAAGAAAAGGTTTTTAAAATAGCAAATACAGCAAAGTGAGCCACTGGCAGTCAGAAGAAATTTCAGATGTAATACTACTTTCAGCTGATTGACAGTATCTGAAGGTCATGTCTTTCAGAAAATGAGAGGAAAAACTCTTAAGAGCCCATTCTTTATTTGTTATAATCCTTAGAAAAAAGGGAATTCGTCACGATCCAAATCAACACGTCAAACCTAAAAGAAAACAGGAATTTAGCATCTTCCCAAAATCAACCTGATCTGTGGTTGTGTGAAGATAATTTGAAAAAATAGCCGACGTCCAGAAAGCATGGTCCTTGCACAATACAGTTTATGCTTTGTTCTTAATAGTGTAACGCATGCATCATTACAAGCTAATTAGCACAAATTAGCTGGATGTTGGTGGGCCTATTTGGTCAGGGAGCCACCCTGCAGTCAGCTGCTCGTAGCTTTACAGCTACAGTTATAAAACAGTGTCACCTTAATTAGTGATGATTGGTGCTCCTTTAGTTTCCTGACAATAACTGTCTATGTTTTACATGACTGGAAATATTTCTAAACACCACATCTTGTCTTTGTAAGCAAGGAAATAAATATTAGCCTTCCTTCAACCAGTGGACCAGCAGTGTGCAGCAAAAGGTGATGAAGGGGCAGCACGGTATTACTGAAAAAAACCCAAAAAAACAACTTCTGGTCACTGTCATTAGCTTCTAAATCAAAGAACGTTAAACCTTTGGAAGGGTATGACAGAAAATCTAAAAAAAACCTGGTAAAACTTGTCAATGTCAATTTTATTTATGTAGGACATTTAAAGACAACAGTGAAGGGAATATTGGTTAATTGCGATCAGGCTCACTAACATTTTCCTTTCCTTTCCTTTCTTCTTCTCCCAGAATTGTTTCATTTTATTATCTGATTGCCTCTTCACCTCCCACTGAGCGCTGCAGGACTGTTGGGATTTTATCTTTTCATCCAACCTGCCAACATGCCAGCTGCACTTGCAGATTCCAGTCAGATCATCTGTGAAGTCTGGGCGAGCAATGTGGAAGAAGAAATGAGGAAGATCAGACAGATTATCCAAAGCTATAACTACGTTGCCATGGTGAGAGTTCAGTAGTTGTTAAGTGTGTCCCTTTAAACATCTGAGCTGTGTTAACTTCTACATGCACCCTGTAACTGATGAGTTGGTCCACTCTGTCCACCTTATTCACACCTATAATACCCTAAAGAACAAAGGTGCTTTGAATGGAATATACTGCAATTGAAGCTTCTGCTCTTTGACTTTATATCTTTAGGTTTCAGTTGCTCTTTCCCAAAGCTGATGCTTTACACACTTCTTTGTTCGAATAATAAAAAGGTTTTTGTTTCAAATTCTCATATTTTAAGGTTTCTACATATTCTGGAAAAATTGGGATAACTGATTGAGGTTTTTTTCGCAGTGTTGATAATTAGTGAAAAATAATATATTCTGATTACATTCCTGGTCCGATTGTCTAAAACTAAACCCATTCATACGGCCATAATCCATGCATTTCTCTTTCTTCCTAATCAATCCATCCACTCGTCCATCCTTTCATTTGTTTCATCCATCCGTCCTTGTTTCCCCCTTTCAGTCTCTGCTTTTTCCCATGTTCCATATTGTACTTGAAAGAATTTAAGTATAACTGAAAAGACTGAAAACTGAGACTGGAAAGATATGGAATTTTGACATGAGAAATGTTTAGGAACTCTGGTGCTCCGAGACAGAGGACACCCTGTGTAAGACATCGCCAGATGTTGAGAGCTCCAGCTGTGCTGCAGACTATGTTGAGGTTGTATTACTATTACTTGTGAGAAAACCCAGAGGCCACATCAAGCTATTTGCTAATGTTAGGCAAATGGCATACATAAAAAGTCGGCCTTTATTTTCAGTTTGACAGTATGATTGGAGGAAATGGCTCTCGTCACCTTAACTGATCAGTGAGATCATTAATGTTGCGTATCTGCTGACCAATGAGATCTTCTGTCTTTGTTGTTCATCAGGACACAGAATTCCCTGGGGTCGTTGTGCGGCCAATCGGAGAGTTTCGCAGCACGGTAGACTACCAGTACCAGCTGCTGAGGTGCAACGTAGACCTCCTGAAGATCATCCAGCTCGGACTCACGTTCCTGAATGAGGACGGTGATTATCCTCCGGGCACTACAACGTGGCAGTTTAACTTCAAATTCAACCTCACGTAGGTGGAAAACATTTCTCTGGACTTTTTGCATTTAACATTTTTCTTGTTCCATTAGCTGATATTGAATGATTTGAACATATTTAGTTTTATTTTGTTATAATTCAGATGAATTTGTTGGATCTGGAGAATGTTGTTAACCAGTTCTATTTGAGGCTGCAGAAAATAGTTAATGAGGTTACATTTACTGACTATCTGGCCTCTGTAGTACCAGCGTAACAGCATATTTAGCATAATGCAGGCTGGACTCTATCAGGGCTGCCTCTTGTTACAGATCCGGTTTGAGGGACAGGATCCGAACTCGCGGAGAGGAAGGTGTCATTTACCAGCAGTAGTGCTGACTGGGAATACCTAAACAGTTATTCTCTCAACTTTCTGAACATTTTATTTGAGCAGCAGCCATATTGAATCTAAACTCAGGGTTGGTGGGAAACGTCTGACTTTCCAATTTGGAATTCCAACTTCATTGGGCGTTCTATTTGTTTTTCCTACTTTGAACTCTATACTTCTGAGTATAAATAAAACAGCGGAATAGTTTTATTTAGATCCTGTCCTGTTGGTCCTAAAAATAATGTTTTTAAATTCCCTCCACAGAGAAGACATGTATTCACAGGACTCCATAGACCTGCTGCAGAACTCTGGCCTTCAGTTCAAAAAGCACGAAGAAGAAGGGATCGACACGCTGTACTTTGCTGAGCTCCTCATGACGTCTGGCTTGGTCCTTTGTGAAAACGTCAAGTGGCTCTCCTTCCACAGGTTGGTTGTTTTGAACCTTTTCATTTAAGCAATTGTTGCCCCTTTCTCTGCTTTTATTTTTTGAACTAAATTCTATGAATTTCTTTGGAAGTATTTTCACTTTCTTTGATGTTTCAGCGGTTACGACTTTGGCTATCTGGTAAAGCTTCTGACGGACGCTCGGCTTCCTGAGGAGGAGCACGACTTCTTTCAGATCCTCAACTTGTTTTTTCCTGCAATCTACGACGTCAAGTACCTGATGAAGAGCTGCAAAAGTCTCAAGGTTTGCTGAAATATACACACGTTTTCTATTGAATCCAGTTTAGTCATTGGATTCACCCGCCTGCTGTGTTTGTGCTGCAGGGAGGCCTGCAGGAAGTAGCCGACCAGTTGGAGCTGAAGAGGATCGGACGACAGCATCAGGCCGGATCAGACTCGCTGCTCACAGGGATGGCGTTCTTCAGGATGAAAGAGGTAAACTGACGCTCAGCCTCGAGTCGAGTACTCCTCTGTTTTTAAAGTGTTCTATGAGAGAATGAATTAGCTTAAAAGATCCATCAGACCTGGTGAAAAGTTTGAGTCAACCCAGTTTGATCTTTTTAAGGTGGACAACATTGACAATTTAATTTATGTTCCACTAAAACAAGGTTTTCTTTTAAAAAAGTAAAGCTGGAATGAAAAGGATAAAAAGAACATTCCACTCAGCGTTTTATGTTTACCAGAGATGGATTGATTGGAGTTTTGTGTAAATCTTCGACCTGCTGATTCAGATTCTAGACAATTGAGATTTCTCAGTAAAATCTAGAATTACCAGCATTCAAATTCTTTGTTTTCTAGCTGTCTAAAATAGTATTTTTCCCTTTTAATCTGTCTTTATCATCTTTTATTAGCAATTAGTGTAGTTATGTAGCAATTAATACCTGTAAATGGGAGTCTCGGGGTGAATTCCCTAGAGAAAGTAGAGCTCTACCTCAACTGAGATTTCCTAAAAGCTGCCAACCTTTCCTTTCCTTTCCTATTCTGTGACAGACATTAAAATCTCAAAAGGATAAAACTGAGCAAATTTGCTGTACTCCATACAGCCATCTGCTCAAAGATCTTTCCCTCTCATCATGTAGAGAAGTTTCTCTTTAAGTAGCTACGTCTGTGCTTCCTCTAAATTAATTTTACACACCTCACTGATACTAAAAGTAGCTAACATTGAGTATCCTTCCTCCAGTAAAAACTTCCACACCGAAGATTGTTAGACCTATCTGTGCTCTTGTATGGTGTGTTTCTGACCAGCTAGTCACTGGTCTGGGCACAAACTCACCTGAGTTCTCAGTGTTAAATATTGCAACCTATGTTTTTAGGATGGTCTCGTTTATTGGCTGACATATTGGTATCACTGCAGTAAACTAACTTGCATCTATAGTGCAAAACAGATAAAACAGCCCTCGTTTTATACAAATACTTCGTCCTTCTCAGCTGCTGGAATTGCCAGTAATATTCAGAAGTGGTTCTGATCAGTAGTTCTCCGGGCTGATTTTAAGGTCTTCCAATGTTTTTTTTTATTTTACTTTAAGCTGCTTCTCCACTTTTTCTGTCTAGTTTTAGTATCTGATCATTTTCAGGGCGATTTGTTATCTTAAATCTGACCTAGGAATTAAGGGTAAAAAGGTTAAAGGTCAGGATTTGTCAACACACTGTTTTGTTTTAGTGACACTTCTTTGCTCTTTCACTTAATTTAGGAATTCACCAAGTTCGAGGACTGAGTGAAAAGCAGCTGAAGTTAAAGAGAAACACCTTCAGAAAGTCTGAAAAACATTTGATCAAACGTTTTGCTGAAAAGGAAAATAGAAATTCAGGGCTGTTTAAAACGGTCCTTCTAAACACTGAAGGTGACGATGAGCCATCACACCTCAGACAAACATTTGCAGATCAGTTTTTTTTAATTCAACTGTTCTTGTTTGTTCAGCTTTTCTTTGAAGACCACATCGACGACGCCAAGTACTGTGGGAGATTGTACGGCCTCGGCTCTGGATCCAGCCAGCCACAGAACGGGATGTCCGGATCGGGACAGGAGGAGACAAACAACAAACACTGAGCGCCGCTCGGCTTCGCTTGTTTTTAAAAATCCACCAGCAGATTTCTGCTCTCATGTTCTCCAACTAGACTCTGAACATATCCGAGCGACTTTCCCAGCGGACTCGCAGCGAGAACAGATCCTTCAGTGGCCGACTCGTTTCTTTCCATGTCACTTTTAACAGAGTCTTAGGCCAAACAAGTCGGGTCAGTTTTTTTTTAAAACATGTTTGTTTTTACAGCGTGGGACCAGCTCCTGACATCCTGGGATTTTAAAGACTCCTCACTTCTGATTATTCTTATCAGACTGCCCCCCCCCCTTTTCTTTTCCCCTACAGGGATTTATTTTTTTAAGTTGATGCTGGAAGGGCCTGTAAATTAAAAATGTATAATTTCAACAAAAATAAATGTTTTAGCTCATCCCAAAGTATGATGTACATGTTCTCAGTTTCTCAGTTGCAATATTTCAGTGGGTTCGCCAACAAACCAGCGTTTCTGTTTTATGCTTTAAAAATATTCTGGTTTAGTTCAGCTTTTAAATTAAACCTGTACAGGATTCAAATTATAGAATGTAACCTAAAGAGCCTATCATCTAACTCGGTTATTCTCCTTTAAGTTAAGCTAAACATGCTTTAATTAATGAAACTCCTTCCATGTTCAGATGTACTCAACTCAGGATCAGTTTCAAAGATTCATTTTATTCCAGAAAAAGCTGTGCAAGTGAGGCGTTTCTCTCAGTCCGCAGGAAAACCGGATCTCGTAAGGAATCTCTGGGACGCTTTCAGGACTGGTGGACTTCTTCCGTATGTTCGGAGCAGATGTTTGGCCTGTTGTTGGACAACGCCGGAGATGGAAGCAGACTTGCTGAGATGCAAGAGAACAAGGCAACATTCCACCACATCTGGGTGAGGAAACATCTGCAAGACCAAAAATCAAAGTTGTCAACTGTTTGGATTGAGACTTGCCCACCCACAACTCTCCTGTTTAACTACTGGTTGTGTACCTTGATTGAGTTGGGAATGTTGGCCAGCTCCTCTTGGAATTTGGACATCTTTGAGGACAAGGAGAGAAAAGTCTCCTGCTCCTCAGAACTGCAAACAAAAGAGGGAAACATCTGGAAAGGGACCTTTTTAAAGAAAGTAAACCGTAAGCTTGTGACAGGTTTTACTAGCTAGTGAAATCCCTGAACTTAAACCAAACTAACCTAAATAAACACACCGTCGTGCTAAAGGAGCAGGTAGTGGACAAAGTAACCATTTAATCTAATATCACTAGAAAACTACAATAAACCAGAGTTCAGATCTGGGAATGGCGTCACCCCAGGAATGGGTGTCTAGCATCGAGTGGTGCATTCTGTTCGTATTCTGAAGTCAGGCTTTCTGAGTGTTTGGAATGCCTCCTGAAGTCCGAATTCCAAGTTCAATTTGACGGTCGGGCTTTGAGAACACGGAAAGTTGGAGGTATGAACCGTTGAATGTTCTATTGAAAGCAGTATAGTTGTAAGTGGAAAACCAGGGGCGCTTGCCATTCGTTGTTGTGCCAACTACCCGTCAATTGTCCATTTATCCAAGATTGGGTCGCAGGGGTAACAGAGCCAGAAGGTAAACATCTCTCCCCCCAGCAGCACTACGACTCATTCTGGATGTCTTAACCACATCAACAGCCTCCTTTAGGAACAGCTGTGGCCTGTCTGTAAGCCAGAGTCCGGCCTCGTTCATTTCATCTACTTATTTCCAGGATCTCGTTCTTTTGATCATAATATACATCTCATGATCGTAGATAGTCCAAACGGAGCCTCTCCCACTCCAGTCTTGTCCATACATCCCCTGCTCCATACTCATCTCACTCTGCACCCAGTAACTTGAACTCTCACTTGCAGGAGGCAGTCCACCTTTAGCCAGTGGGTAATAGTTTAATAATTTTTTTGTATCTGTTTCTCTGTGGTGCATATAGTGCTGTACAATGTGTTCCTTTATAGTTTGAACAAATAAATGATGTCCGCTTGTTTTACTAATAGTCAGGTCCTCTTAAGTCTGAGGCTAGGCTTATGTTCTCTAAGCACGGCAGCCGTATTTGAAAAGGAACTGTGGGCCTTGTAGTTTTCTCAGTCTGACCGGATCAGGCTGAACTACAACGTGGAATAAAAAGGTTCTGCTGAAGCATTTCTCCAAAAACATAAAACTGAAAAAGCGGTTAATAAACAAATGAAATTTAAAACCCAGGAAGAAAAATCTCCTTACGGCTTCTTTTAAACACCCAGAACAGGTGATTTTAATTTAAACCTTTTTATAACCCTGCAAAATCTATCAAAATCTGTATTATCAACATTTTTCCAGCTTTAATAATGAAATATTGTGAACAAATAAAAACAAGCCTGACCGTTGCTCAACTTCAGTTGCTTCCTGCTGATCTAGGGATGACGTTTGTGCCAGACTGCCATCATGTTTGTTCCCAGAGTCCAGCTGTCCCTCCTGGACTTGGCTGTGTTGCAGAACCATGGCAGACAGCCGCTCCTGGATCTCTCTCACAGATTTCTGAGCGGCCTGACAGGCAGCATGAGGCTCCGACAGAAGCACTGATGGTTCAAAGTCCAGTTCTTTAGAGGTACCACTCGTCGGGCAGACCCTCTCTTCCAATTCCAGCGTTCCTGCAGTCAGTGCTTCGTCGTTCAATTTGTCCTCGCTGCAGGAGATGGTTCCGGTTTGGACCACAGAGTCCCTCCACCAGCATTCATACAGACGGTGGTAACAAACAAACGCCTGCAGGCTGCTGGCTTCGGCTTCAGCTTTAGAGTGTTGAAGTGTTTTTGAATGTTTCCTTGAAAATACGCTGACATCACCTGAATGACAAACGGATAATTTCATTAACAAAACTTTCTGCAGGCTCCTTTCAAACCAGATTAAATAAAGGCTTTCAGTGCTGTTTTCTGCTTCGGCTGGGATACCTTCAGGGAAGAGCAGCCTGCAGAACACCGCAGAGATACTGAAGTGTCCCGCATCCCTGAGCCAAGCCACTGCCTGCCACAGCTCTGTAATCAGCTGTCCATCATCGTTCAGTAACCAGCTGAGCAGAGAGCGAGTTAGATGGACTGAGGAGTACAGCAGGACCTGAACATGGAGAGACGTGAACAGAATCTGGTTTATATCCAGGAATATCCCTAAAAATCCCCGCTGTGGTCTTCTTTGGAGCCTACCTGTCTGAGAGGGATACTGCTGCTCCATGCCGGAGTGTCCACAGACTTCAGCTCTTGCAGAAGAGCTTCAATGCTCCAATCTCCGGCTGAGTTGAGGCAAACGTGAAACTCTTCCTCCCAGATGTCTCTAACTCTATCCTGGATGGTGTTGGAACTCTTCAGTATTGCCCAAGAATGACCAGAGACACAGGAAGCGGGGGAGAAGACGCCGGAGTCCACCAGCGTCACAGCCAGCAGCTCAGCCACACACAGATGGAGCCTGTGGGCCTGTAGAGCACAAAGTTTCAAATGAAATGCCTTTCTGAATTCTGTTTCAGAAAGGAAGGGTTCAAATATGACAGGTTCTGACCAGCAGGGGGCTCTGAGAGTTCAGGACTTCGTGCGCTCCGACCCAGTCATGAGCAGCTGCCAGGTCTTTGGCGCATCTCAGAGCCAGCGATTGGGCCAGAACTTCCTCCCTGGAGATTCTCGCCAGATCCGCAGCGGTCCTCAGAGACGGAACATCGTTCTTTCTGGCAATGACTTTGGCTGCATCGAAACTGCAGCCGGCAGCAAGGTAACTGAGACGAAACATAGGAGGAGAAAAGCCAATTTAGCATCACAACCCCAGTTCTGGGTCTAGTTCTGTGGTTACAGTTCTGACCATTTAGCAGCAGCAGATAAATGTCCATCTTTCTCCAGCACAGCAGCCCAACACGTGTAGAGATCCTTAAGCAGAGGTTCGTCTGCAGGCAGCCGGGCTTTCACCAGCGCTATGGCCTCCCTGAGGAACACACGGGAACGTTCTGTTGGATGGGACATCAGGAGGAGCACCAAACATCAACAGCTTTAAAACAAAAGCCTAAATGCGTGCTTTACCTAAAAAAAAAAAAAAAAAAAAAAAAAAAAAAAAATATATATATATATATTATATATATATACTTCCCATTCTGCTTTAAGATGGGCGATAAGGTCATTTATTTTAAAGCTTTTATTGATTTATTTCAACCATTTTTTCAGGTTGAATAGATTATACAACAAATTGAGATTAATTTTAAAAACCACAATTGGACACACACATTTTTTTATTTTTTCAAATCAACTGTCATCATTTTACATACTGGTTAATTTTCCCTTAGCAAGCTGTAGCTCCAGATTACGCCTCTCGTGGACATCATTTGGAATAAATCTTCCTGGATGTTTGACTCCTCCTGGCAGAACTGGTAGAGATCATTTAAACTGCTCGGTTGACTGACACTGACTCGGCTTTTACATTTAGACACAGATTTCCAATGGAGCTGAATTCCAGAAGCTTAATGTTATTCTGCCTACTCCACTCCAGAACCAGTTTGGATGCGTGTTTGAGACAATTTTCCTGTTGGAGCACCCAGTTGTCTTGAGTTTACTCGTTGAAGCTAGTTGCTGATTTACAGCAAAGTTAAAAAATAATTTGTAGTCCCCCCACCTTTATCATTTTAGTAAAAATGACCCTCAGCATGATGCAGCCAATACCATGCTTCACGGTCAGTACAGTGTCCTTAGGTTTAAAAGCCTCACCTTCAAACATACAGTCTAACTTAAAGGTGCTTCTTTCTTGGTCGGCAGCAACTCAGTACATGGTGATGTAAAACTGGACAGTGACGCGATTGTTCTAACATCTTCCACTTCATGGTCCACTTCATGGCGGGCTTGAACCCTGGTGGTTCCTGGGTTGTTCCGGAATATCCTAAACATATTTTCTCACCTCTGAAAGGTACCACTTGTGTCAGATGGCTGAAACGTTGACATGATTGGGCGTTCTAACTAGACATTGATCCCTAGCAAACAACATGGTTAGGATGGATAACTCAGGTTAACATTAAGCTCAACCCAGTTGAAAATGTCTGGATTAGTGAGGTCTGTGCCAAGAAACCAACCATTTAATTGATGAATACCAATTCTGCAAAGATGAGTGGCAGCGAGAATTATACCAGGAGCTTTTTTGATGGCCAGAAAGAGCTTGGAGCTTGCTGAGAGACATGTGTCCAAATACAACCAAGGTTATATGCTGATAATCATTGCTATATGTAGGGGTGAGTGTTATGGATTTGAAATTTTATCACAATATTTTGTGGAATTTATTGTAATAACAATGAAACTAGTTTCAACTTCTTAGCAGTATTTTTTAGACAACTATGGCTGTGACTGCATGTCACAACAATCATAGCTACACAAACATAAAAACTGCTTTTTAAAATTATACCCATTTTTTAAAACAGGCATTGTCAGGAGACCAGTTACATAAACGCGTGTGATTTCTATCAATATACTGCACACAGTAACTGCATTTAATCATTTTTTCTCTTTTTTTTTATATTTATTGATGCTCTCATGGCACAAACAGTGGAGAAAATAGTAAAAATAACAATCCCGACAATACAGTCACTTTTGGGAGTTTTCAACCATCATTAATTGGAATTTACTGTCACAATAAATCCAAATCCAATTTTTTTGGCGATAAACGATACAAGAAGTGCCCACCCCTACCTGTATGTATAATTTTGACCATATTTCCATAAGAGAAAATGCAGAGTAAACTCAATCTTGCACACCCACATCTTGTTTTAAAAAGTCTGTAAAGTTGTTTGTTTTATAATCATCCTATTCTGGAAAAACAACAGTTAGAAAAAGTCAAAAGCATTAAAAAATGTAACTTGAACTGTATGAACAAACCTGCATCAAATTCTTCTAAAAGTTTACATTATTGTATTCTATTTTTTGATGCCACATATTCATAAGGTTAAAAGAAGTCACAGAAACAGCAGAGAGCAACAGTGAGTTACACATATCTCCTCCAGTCATTTCACCTCAGTGTATATTACTGTCTCGCACATACAAACACAGAGACATGAACCTGTAGAGCTTGTTGGACCTCAGCAGGTCCACGGCCTCATACAGCCTGTTGATGGACAGCAGGTGGGACGCCGCCTTCAGGAACTGCTCCTGCAGGGACAGCTGCTTGACGAAAGCCTCCACCGTACGGCTCCACACCTCGAAGCCGGCTGCGAGCAGAGAAAAAAAATGGAACAACAGGCGGTTTTCCAAGTAAAAACAGAAATGCAACAACACAATAAGAAAATAAAGCCGGACTCAGAGTGTTTGATATTGTGACAGAGTAAAATGTTAAAAGTGTCCAATTCAAGAAATGTTTTAAATTAGAGCACTGATTGAAACCTGAACTTGCAAACTGGAATGAATCTAAAGTTTTCCTGCTTCGCACCAGAGGGAACCCTTGAACAATACAAGCACAGCCTACTGGAGTCAGAATAAAGAAGTAAAGTTGTTACCCATGGGAGCGATGGAGAGCAGGTGGTCGTTCAGCTCTCCTCTCTCTGTGGCTAGCTGTAGCGCCCCCTGCAGGTCTCCGCTCCACAGCCGCAGATACACAACAGAGTCATAGTGGCCGGCCTCTACGTGGCTCTCCTCTAAACAACAGAATAAAGGCTCATCAACAGCTGAACACCAACTCTGAACTTATTAACATCAGCAAAAATAAAATCCCTACAAACCTTCAGCCTCAAACATGCGGTAAAGAGCCTCTCTGTCATGAAACAGACCCAGATGGATATAATCTCCTCGACCCGGAACACAGCCTGCGGGTGGCGCTAAAAACACGCAAAAATGCTTTAATCAACAAGTGTAAGTTTAAAGTGTTCAGTATTTTGTTTGTAGTAATTTAATAACTATCAATTTCTGCAATTTAAATATAGCACCTTGCAAAAATATTCATACCTCTTGAACTTTTCCACATTTTGTCAAGTCACAGCCACAAACTTGTCTTTACGTGACAAATAATACAAAGTAGTGCACAACTGTAAAGTGGAAGATTTTTTCAAATTAAAAATCTGAAAGGTGTTAGTGTTTTTATTTAGGCCCCTTTACTCTGATACCCCTGAATAAAACTGCTTTAGGTGTCACCAAATTAGTAAACAGAGTCCTGCTGTGTGCAATTTAGAGGTTTGTTAGAGAACGACCAGCATCATGAAGACCAAGGAACACATCAGACAGGTCAGTTTAAAGTTTAAAGCAGGGTTAGAATGTAAAACTATTTCCCAACATCTCACAGAGCACCGCTCAATCCGTCATCTGAAGAAAGAGTTTGCCACAACTGCAAACCTACCAAGACATGGCTGTCCACCTGAACTGACAGGCCAGGAAAGTATTAATCAAAGCAGCTAAGATGCCCAAGGTAACTCTGCAAGAGCTGCAGAGATCCACAGCTCAGGTGGGAGACCTATAGCCAACTCGGAATCTGTGGCAAGACCAGAAAACTGATGTTCACAGATGCTCTCCACCCAATCTGACGGAGCTTGAGCTATTGTTTAGGGAAGAATAGGCAAAAATGTTAGTTCTCTAAATGTGCGAAGCTGACAGTCACATACCCCAAAATGCAAAGTATTGTAATGACTAAGGGCCGGTGGAAGCAAATGCATGGCTCACTTTTCAGTTTTGTTTGTAAAGTATGTTGAAAGCTATTTGTCATTTAAATACTTCTGTAAGACTTTTTAAATCCTGGAAGCCAGACCTAAAGCAACCATTTTAGTTTTTTATTATTTTAAAACAAACAAATATGAATCCAAATGAATGAAACCAACCAATCAAAATGCTTCCAGTTATTGAGAGCTGAAAGGGGAGAGTTTAGTTCAAGAGGTACTTATTTCTCTGGATGGAGCTCCACTGTTCTGTCATAGAAATGAACCTTCTGACTGGTGGATATCAGTTCAAACTTCTCACCATCGGAGTGTCTGACTGAAGCCAGAGTCACGCAATCTTGCAGCAGCTCCTCTTTGGGCCGGTGGTCCATAGAGGTACTGAGGGGCAGCATGGAGCGAGGCTTCTTCTTCTTCAGCAGATCTGGAGATGTAATAGTGTAATGTTATAGGGACCAGAGTTATTTGCAATGACGGACTGGTTTAATAGTTGCATAAGCGTCAGACGTTTACCCTCATTTTCAGAAACAAGCGGTTTTTAAAGCACCTTCAGTTCTTTATGTTTCTGAACAGATGAAATCACACACCTGGTTTGTCTTTACTTTTTGCAGCAGAGGTTGGTTTCCTTTGCATCTCAACAGCTGCTGAAAAATAAAATATTTGTTGTTATATATATTGATTTAAACCTGCTCCCCTGAATTATTTTATGTTTTCCCACCTGCTGGAGATTCCAGACTGATTGTTAATCGGACTTCCTCCTCTTCATCTTCAGCGGACAGACCCTGCTCTGTCATCACCTTCCTTCCTTCAGTCGCTGGCTCTCCGTTTACGTTCTGCTCCACGACTCCCCCAGACACTGACACTGTCTTGCTCTTCTTCTTTTGTTTGGAGCTGACCTTCCTTTCCTGCAGCTGGACCATCTTCTTCCCTGAAATTAAAACGCAGCACGACATTATAGAAAGGTGGTTATATCGGCATACAGACACATACTTCATGTCCACGTTTACCTTTAGGAGGCTTTGTGAACTCCTGCTCAGAGACCTTCCACTCCTGAACTGTGAAGTCTTTCCCTCCAGTCCAGATCACATCTGGATCAACTGGAGACCAGTCCACACACAGCAGGTAACCAGTGTGACCGCGGTAGTTGGAGATGGCTGCCTCCTCCAGGACGTCCCACACCTACATGGAAGGACACCATTAAACACCGCCGTCCACTGAAATGGTTAAACTGGGAAAATGAGCTTCAGGAAGATGTTAGTTCAGGGTTTCTACACATTTATGATTTTAAAATTCCAAACTTTTTCCAGACTCATATTCCCAGATTTCTCAGTCCCTTTTAATTCGTAGTTTTGTATAAAGACTAAAGGTCACAGTCTAAAGTGGGACAGATGGACAAATTAATCGATGGAATAGACAAATTGATGATGCTGGATGAAATTATGAATGGAGGGAGGGATAGATGGACAGACAGATGGACAGAGGAACTGACAGAGATTGATCAATGAACTGATGGATGAAGGTACTGACGGGACAGACAAAATGGATAGATGATGAACAAACGGACAGATGGAAAGTTACATGAATGGATGGATGAAAGAACAGTTGGATGGATACAAGCTTAGGCAAAGGGACAGGGAATAAAGTTTGAAAATACAAAAAATGTCCCATACATTGTGTTTTTTTTATACTTTAGACCTGGAAAATACTTCATTTCCCCCTTTTTTAGACTGCATAGGAACTGTATTTATTCTGTAATATAATAGCTACTACTATTTCTACCAGTTACATTTCCAGGCTGACCTGTGCAGTTCCGTCATACGAAGCGGTGACTAGTCTGCCACTGTGGTGCGGACTCCAGGCCATACTGGTAATTTTAGCTGTGTGTCCACAGAGCCTGCGATACGGCTCAGTCAGCAACACTGGGCTCTCTGGAGGATTCTCTGCAGAAACCAATGAAAACAAAATGATCAAATATTTCTACATGCCTCCCAAAAGTGCATTAAAGAAATAAATAAAACTTTGCAAAATCAGTCCTGAATTCTCCAAAACATAAGGGGGCACACACTCCCAATTGACTGGACATTCAAATAAGCAACGAGAAACATTTCCACCCCTATTTGTTTCTGATAGGATGCCACCCTGGGAGTAGTACCACATTTCTAACACCATAAAAGCTGTCACTCCAGGAAGTCAGCTGGTTTTCAGCTTGATCCACTCAGAAAAGTGATCATCATCTTTGAATGTATTCAGCATTCAGTGTGAATGTCGTTACTGAGTAAAGACAACAAAAAGTTGGCCACCCTCTGTATCACAGATGTTTAAAAGTCAGAGAGAAACGTTCTAAGAAGCTACTCATTGGGCAACAGTTATCACGGCTACGAGAAAGAGTGAGACTTTCAGAGGATAACAGGAAGGCTGAACTTACTACAGCGAAGCTATTCTGTTTTAAACCCCTTGAGCTCTTTATCTCTGTCTGTTTTGGGACGTGCTGGATTTGGAAATGTTGGCAGTAGAGTTGCACAAGCTATCGCAAATATATTGTCATCACAGCATCACTGAGTGCGATATTTATATCTCAAAGGACTGTATGGAGTGCAATGACTGTTGGCTAGTATATTCCAAATGCTATGAACTTGCATTTTTTATGCTAATTAAATATTTAACCAGTTGGACAATCTCACGGCAGCAGATGCTCACACCGGACATAAATGACGTTGCCCAAAATGCTAAAGGTCACAGTGATGAAGGCATAGATGAGGAAGAGTGGAAAGTAGAAAATAGGCATATATCACAACTGATATTGTCATCACAATATTTTCTAATCTCACGCCGCCCTAGTTGACAAACTTTTGGAAATCTCAGATTTAAGGTAAAATCTACATTCTCTGCATATATACACAGAGTCTGCTAGTCACTCTACCTGCTATTCCGATAGAAGATAGTTTTTTTAATGTCAACTCAAATTATTATCATTTTGGTTTACAATAATAAAGAAATAAAAAATACAAGGTGAGACGTTGCCTCTGCTCCTAGTATGAATAATTAACGATTATACAAAGGCCAGAAAAAGGAGAAACTGGTACCGCACAAGCTCAGTATCGGCAAAAAATACTTATCAGTCCACCTCTACTTCCAAATAAGTTATGAATGGAGAGAAAAATATTTGACTAAATAGCAAGAAGATGTCTCAAACCTATAATGGCATGGAGATCGTGCACGTAGACGATGGCGTTGCTGGAGCCCGAGGCCAGCAGACAGTGGAGTTCAGGGGTGGAGCTGTGGTCGTGGTGCCATTGTAACGTGTTGATGATCTTGTGGTGCTGCTGGATGCTGCACAGCAGCGTCAGACTGGGAGCCTGATACACATCGATGCTCCTGCAGCAGAGAGAAGATGATCAAAGGAATGAGGGAGATGGAGGATAAATAAGTATAATAAATATCTGCTTTTACAGCAGTGTGTGAGGTTGGTAACTGCACAAATAGATTCCTTTTGAAGAAATTCTTTGTGAGCCAATTGAAGTAACTCAGAACCAACTACAATGTAGCCCTGCTCTAATTAAAACAAAGTTAATTATTGAAAACAAATTGCCTATTAAAGCAATTAAAACTAAACCAATGCCATATTTTTGACTTTTTCTGGCTCAGGACCCCAAAAATATCCTGGTCAAATCAATGAAGTTATCTTGTTGTATAATTAGTAACATACAACAAAATGAAGGGAAAATTATTAAATACATTTTTAAAAAACTCCTCACTAACCTTTGAACAGGGATGCATCAATCGCAGAGACAGAAGTAAGACTTTGTGTATTTTTTTCATCCACACGTAAATCTCTGAATCTAATACCCTGTGTCTGTTTTTGGAGTTTAAATGTACATGGACATTTTTTTTAACTCTTCAACAGAATGGAGAGAACTGATCTCCCCTTGCTGTGGCACCTGTATCTCATGGTAAATGTGGACCCACTCAGGGTTAGAGGGTGAATAGATTTGTGTCACTCACCCATCCTCGTTGCCGATGGCGACAACCTTCCCATCCGGCTTCCAGCTGAGGTCCGTGTGTGGAGACAACTTGTGCTGTTGGGAAGCAGAACAAGTTCAGTGGAAACAAGTCATGAAATGGGCTCCCCTAAAGCTTCATTGTTAAAAAAAAAAAACACTCTAAATGACTTGGTCCTCGATGCGATGATGAAACAGATTCCGCTTTGGAGTTTATAGAAACACTTAGCTAAATTACTTGCAGGAGACAGAAGCTTTATTCTGCTGTAATTAAAACACTGTGAGAAGTACAATAAAAAGTGTCTCCAACTGCCTCCGCTTTTAGTTTAGCCATCCTGAAAAGCCCCTCCCACACACCCCACCTGGATGTTGTTCGTGTCTCTGATGAGTTTATCGATGTCCAACGCCTCCCCGTTCAGCCTCGACGGGTCGTGCTGCAGGATGACACCTTCGCCGGCGCAGCTGTACAGACTGTAGCTCCGCTTTCCTTCTGCACCTAAACGTCACACACAAAGATGTTTCAGAGACCGAACCTCTCCCTAGAAAGCAGGTGTGCTGTGGAAATCAGCAGTAGGCATGAGCCGGTTACTGATGTCAACAGATTAAATTTAAAAAAATAGAAGAAAAGAGATGACCTAAATAAATGCATGTTTGTTTCATATCTGCAAAGTTTGCAAAACGGATAAATGTGAGAAAGGAAGCATTACAAGAGGTTGACTATCTTGAGAATGTGAGAAGTAAGACATTGCTGCAACAAATATGTCGAAATGTTTGGCCTTATAGTTCTCTTGGTGTTAATTTCTGCTGCTTCAGACTATTGAGAGTAAACAGAGTTAATAGAAACTCACCAAATGACAGAGGAGGGACCGGGGGGCCCCAGGCCAATGTGTACACAGTCTTCCTGTGATAGGAGCTCGATATCTGAGGAGGCCTGTAGGAGGCCAAGCAGAACAAACAGCCAATCAGAGAGAAGAGAGACAGAGGATGGTGAGAACTGCAGGAAAATTAGCCTGAGGATCATCAAAAGGACTGGGAGAAGAAAACAGAAACTTCCACAAGTTCTTTTTGGGGTTTTTTTTATCAGTGTAGTTTTAATTAGAAAAAAAACTTAGATCTTACATGTAAAATAGGATTGATATCAAACCAGAGAATAGAGAAGAGTGAATATGAAGCTCATGCCAGACTTGGCTCAAACCACTGGGGGCTTTAATAGATACTCAGTGTGAGTGGCCATCTGCCATGACCAACTGGGGGTTTGAGAGAAGAGAGCATACACACAAAAAGAACACAAAAGCACTGATCCAGTAGTACTTTATGTGGAAGAAAAGTAAAAAGTAATAGCTCCTTTAGTTAATATAGTTAATCATGGTAAAAGCTCAGCCAATGGCTATATGTCTAAAAGAGAGACAGGTTTAAACACTGAAAGACAGTCAAAAGCAATCAGGAGAAGGAAGATGCTTGGAGTTAATATTAAAAATGAGGGAACAGAGGATCTTACTTGCTGAAAAAGACGTCATAGATCCCAACTTTTCCATCATCGGTTCCAAAAGCCAAGGATCCTTCTTTCTGCGGGTGCCACGCCAGCTGCAATTACAGCATAAAATAATTGTTTCTCATCTCCAGAACCTTTACTACAAGCAACTGGAGATAAAGTGTACGCCTCCCTGTCAAAACGGTCAGGTATTTGTGATGTAGAAAAATTAAACCATAACAATAAATGTTTTGAGCTCAGATATTACCCATGTCCTATACAGTTCAATGGCCTGGCTGCATCTGTGCAAACCCTTAAACACCTTACTGAAGCACCGTTTTATTCAATTTTAGCATCCAGTGTTCTTTGGTAGCGTGTCAAATCTTGACTTGGTAATTTCTGCCCACTCTGCCATGGATAAATCCTTCAAATTAAATCAGATTCTCTCATCCACAGCACTCTTCGGGTGTCCGCATGGATTTTCAGTCAGACTGAGTTCTGAACTCTAAAACTTCAACAATCTTCTCATGAATCCATTCTTTCGTTAAAATTTGGTCTCGAAATCACTATGATGCTGGCAAATCAAAGGCCTCTCCATCTTTCTAACAAACATCTAATGGATTTGGGTCAGATTTTACTAGTATTTCGAACAGTTCATAATTTCAGCCACCTTGAAAAAAAAGAAAGGTTGACCTGAAGGAAAGTAACCGCAAAGCATGATGCTGCCACCACCGTGTTTCACTGTGGGTAGTTTTCTATTGGTGATGTGTTTTGTGCCATACTCTTTAGACACATTTAAGACAAGTACATTCTCTGCAAGAACTTAGTAACTGGTTCTTTTACTCAAGGTGCCAAGAACAAGAGGAAACTTGTTTCTGGCCATTCATAAGAAATTTAAGTGCAGAACTCCTGGCAAGACCTCATAGGGCCCGACCACAGCAGCAAGAAATGAAGGAACAATAGAAAGAAAGGCAGCAAGGAAGGGAAAAACAATGAAGACATTTTGGACACAAGGAAGGGTATGAGGAATGAAGAAAAGAAAGGACACAAGGAGGAAAGGAAGGAGAAAAGGAAGTATTGGAGCAAGGAAGGACCTAGGGGAGGAAGAACAACATTTAGACAGTTGGAGCGGTTATAAAGTCTGGGAATACAAATATTTTTTCATTGCTGTGATTTTTTTTCCATACCTCTCCGGACCTGGAAAATACCGGAATTTGATTTCAGTATTTTCCAGACTCAAGCCTCAAGATAAAGTATCAAGAACAAGCAGCAACACCATCAAACCCAGGGGTGGATGGAAACTATTACTTGATTGTTCTGACTGCAGAGAAGCAACAGTTAATCTGTTTATGTAGGTAAAGGCCTTTTCTAACATTTGAATTTGCATTTATTCATACTCAAGCCAATGAAATATTTGGCTGGCTGGGTGAAGTCATACAGTCCTCAATACCCAATACTGATTTAGATGTAGTGTGACTGCGATGCTAGAGCTCACATAGTGGAGCAGACGTCATAATGTTAAAATGAAGAGAGGAGTGAGTAATATTAGGTTATCCACAGCTTATATCATAATTGCAATGTTCTACAACATTGCAATGCCAAGTTTTCCTTATATTATGGAGCCCTAGTTTAATCAGACCACAGCAGATTCTGCCCCAAGGTTTGGAGAGACTTTAATCATGTCTGGATGTTGTCATAGGAAGGAAATGAATGTGTCTTGTAAACCATCTCCTTGGTGCAGACATGGAAAATAAAGGAAATATGTCAATTTACCAAAACACCTCCATTCTTACCGCTGTGACCTTGGACTTGATGCCCTGCCAAAAGGACCTGACGTCATACTGGTTCTGGGTGCTCAGGGTATTCCACACCCTGATCATGTTGTCGCCGACGCCCAGCGCCAAACAGCCGATACCCACCGGGGAGAAGGTCAGTTTGAAGACGTGGCCCCCCAGAGTGGGCAGGGTCCAACAGCAACTCAGAGAGTTCAGGTCCCAGCATTTAATCTGAAACGATGCGAAAGGAAAACATCAACTCAATCCTTCTTTACCCACCTAATCCTTCTGTGGTCACTGGAGCATAACGAAGCCCAGAATCACACCAAAACAGATTTTATGCTGCATTAAACTAATGTGACAGAAGTCTAATTATTAAAAGAAAACAGATTCTCAATAAAATGCGGCTTAAAGGTAACACAAACATTTATTTATCTCAGGCTGGAGACCAAACAAAAACCTTTTAAGTCAGATTTTCCTTGTAGCATTACATTAAAGAGTGAAAAGGCTGAACATTTGTTTCTTTTAGTTGGACAGTTACAGATGGGAAAGCTATTTTTTCAGTTTTCTTTTACAGTTTTTATTTTTCTGAAACAAATTGTAAAACATGAGTTGAAGCACTTCTGCAGACCTCACAATCAGAGATGAAATAAAAAACCCTTAGGTGAGTCTGACTCAAAACCATCAGTTTTTTTGGGAACAGTTGGTGACCCACCTCTCTGTCCATGGAGGTGCTGATGAGCAGCTCTTGGCCGTCTTGCAGCTGAACAGAACTCATGTTGAAGACGATCCGGCTGTGGTTCTGACCCTCAGATGATGTTCCGAACAGACTCCACCTCTGCTTCCCAGTCTTGGCCAGATCCCACATCACCAACTCACCACTGGATCAGTATAAAGACATGAAGCATTTTGAGCATTTTAGCAAAAAGTTATTCAACAATTTCAATACTGTCCACTAAAGTCCTGCAACATTAGACAGGATTTCTACAGGATTTAAGCCTGGGGACTGAAACAGCCATGGAAGACGGTCGATTGTCTGATGAATGATTTCTGTGTTCATTTGGCCAAATGTTTTGGATCATTATCCTTTTGAAAGACTCTATGATGACCACATTTCTGTTTTCTAGCAGAGGCCACAAGATTTTTATGTATGTCCTGGAATTCCAAAGAGTTCATAATGCTAGGCACTCCAACAGGGATTCCAGTGCTTTGGATCAGAGACAGGCCCACAGCATTACAGATCCTCCAACATGCTTAACTGTAGGCATGACTTGCTTTTTCATTTATTCATGCTTTGTCAAGTTTAGGCAAGTAGCTATGTTCTTGGGGCCATATCCTGACTTGAAGCGTGCTTAGAAAAAGCTGTCCAGCTGTGTCCTGGTTGGTGGTGGCCCTGTGGGGATATTCATGTTGGGGTTCATTGAGGTGGGGGGCTCATGGGGTTAGGATCAGAATTCATTGGGGGGTTAGGATTGTTTCATTCTGTGGCGGCTCTGGTTGGTGGGCTCGTTTGGACCATGTAGACCCCTCTTTTGTACATGGCCCCCTCTCCGGCTGGGGGTCCTTGGGGACTTAGGTCGGGCCGGGGGTCGGGGTCCGGGCCGGGTCGCTCAGGTTCAGGCACCAGCCCCGGCTAGCCCAGGTTCAGGTGCTGGGGCGGTCTGCCTGTCTCCACCCCCAGAGGGAAGGGGACCACCTCCTGGGTCCGGGGACTGGTTGCCCCTATGGAGTATCGGCACCTGGACCTGGGAGTATAGAGTATGTATGGGGAGTGTGAGTGAGTGTATGACGTCCATTGTTGTTGGTCTTTACGTTGGGTGTGTGGATATGAGCGTTTTTATGTGTACGCATGAGGGTGGGAATGTGTGATTGTGACTGTTTGTGTCTGTTTTTTGTGTCAGGGCTGGTCTTGGACTGCTCCCTCTCCTGGATCAGTTTAGCCCCCCCATCAAATGTGGAGCCTATTTCCTCCCCGTCGCACTACCTGCCGGTGGTTGGTCTCTCTGCCCGCTGGTGTACTTGTTGTATCTTGTATCTGCTCGAGCGTAGACAGCTGCCAGTGGGGCCTGTGGGCTCTTCACTGCAGCTCCCTTGGGCCTCTGCACTGTGGCTGCTGGGTGGTTCCCCTGGGACTCTCCCCTGCTCTTCGCTGGGGGGTTGCGGTAGTCCCGGTGGTGGTTCTCCTAGGGTTCCTGTGCTCTGGGGGGCCTTTGGATGTCTGTGGCTCGGATCTCCTCCGTATCTGTCCCAGGTCCAGGGGGGCAGGTCTGTGGCTCCTCACACTCGCTATTGCATATTTTTAATGGGGAAACCTTGTATACACAAGCACCTTCACACTCAGACCCACAGGTGTTTACATTCAGGCATTAACAGATACACAAATGTTCTATATAGAGCCACATTTACCACTAAATACATCTTGCATTCATAAGTACTGTGCACGTTTTGGTAAAAAAGCTGGTAACATGAACGTTTCTGCAGGTGTAGAAGCAAGCAGGGTGTTATATTTTCAATTCAGTTTAATTTATATTGCACCAATTCACAACACATGTCGTCTCAAGGCACTTCACAAAGGGTTTGGAATGGTGTGGGGTTGTTGGGGAGGTTAGAATAAACTACTGAGTGTTAGAGTTTGGCCATTTTAGAATGGGCTATGTGTAGGGGTACTAAGTAAAATAATACACTGAAAAAGTTTGTCCACCTAGAGCCCACTGGTGGCCAATGATATACTAAAAACCACAAGGATTGGGGGTACCTCTCTCTGTCAGACTGATTATAACCATTGGAAAAGAGAAGGGGTTGCACAGGTAGCAGAAATGGAGGGTGTGTTTGCACCTCAACCATAACTGAGCCGGTTTAGGCTAAACCTGACTCCCCCTTACTCCATCCAACAGGGAGGGAAGAAGGCAGAGGTAAAAAGTGTTGTTTCCTGTTGCATTGTGTGAAAGGTGGGTAACTTTAAAATGGGCTAAATCTTGTATTCTCTTCATCCTTCTTTCTCTCCTCCATTCTTTTCTCCTTCTCCTTTTTGCCCCACCTCTCTCTCTTTCATGCTTCCTATTTCATTCCTTTTCGTTTCTGTCTCTGTCCGTAACAATTGAAATAATCCCAAAGCAGTTTAAATAAAGTTTCTT
Source organism: Crenichthys baileyi (assembly GCA_036173005.1). Classification (NCBI taxonomy): domain Eukaryota; kingdom Metazoa; phylum Chordata; class Actinopteri; order Cyprinodontiformes; family Goodeidae; genus Crenichthys; species Crenichthys baileyi. The sequence continues at coordinate 66,247 of JAHHUM010001827.1, read as the reverse complement.
TTATAAATATCAAGCAGAGCTTTAAAGCGTTAGCTGTAATGCTCCACTTGTGTAAATACATCTTTTGGGCTTTTTCTTGGCATTCAGACAACAATTCTGAGCGCTACTCTGCCGGACAGGACACAGTTTAAAAAAAAATTCCTAATAACATTTTCTAGAACTCTCATCAACGTAAAAACCCGAAATTTTTTCTCGCTGATAAAATGTGTCTTTTCAGTGAGATTATGCTACTGCAATAAAAGCTTTACCAGGGGTGCCAATGAAGCTGAGGGGAACCCCATAAAACATTATATGATTTCATCCACTAAACAATTTTATTTCTAAGCACAATTTCATTGAAAGTACAACACTGAAAATAATACTTCTATATAGTTTGATGAGGAGATCTATCTCTCTGATTACTGATATTTATTGTGGAGGATTAGTAATTAGTATCTAAACATTTACACCTCTCACGTGTCCCAACACCCTAGAAGAAAACTCTGAACCTGAAGCAGCTGGATATGAGCTGCGTCGCTCGTCCCTTCGGCCAGTGGACATTGAGCCAGATCCTCTCTTTTACCCCGGGGTCAACACCAGAGCCTCTTCTCTTAAGAAATGGCAGCTTCAGAGTCATCACGCCTGTCAGGAGAGAGTAAAAAAAAAAACAGTGAAGACTCAAAATTCAGCATTCCGAAGCGAGTTAGGGTTTAAATTCACTGCAGGAAGGAGCTGAAAAACAAAGAAAGTCTTCAGAAAAAATGTATTTCAGTGTAAAATCTGTGCTGATGTTTCTTAAACTCTAAAACTCACAATTAAAGTTATTGGCTTATTGGAAATAAATTCTAAACTAAATATTGAATAGAGAAAATAATAAAATGGTTTCATCTGCAATGCAATTAGTGGACATTTGCTGCAGTTTTCACCTTTAAAATCCTCATCCTCACCTTTTCCCTTGGCGGTGCTCCAGATCTTCACCGTCTGGTCTTTGCTCCCAGAAGCCAGATAGCAGCCTAATTCTTCTCCTGTTGAAACTCCATTGGTTGCTGAAACATACCAAACATGAGGTTTATAATCAAATCTAAATAACCCTCTTTTTCAGCAGGGCTTTCATTTTTTTAAGTTGGCAGGATATAGTTACCATCATTCTCCTCAGCTCTGGTATAAAGGGCGTCCTCCCCGATCACAGGAGACCATGCCAGCGAGTGGATCTCGTTGTCATGTCCACGGAGACGTTGCATCACTTCACCTTTTCTACTTATGTCAATCAGCACGATCATCCCGTCTTTGTACCTGCAGCGGTTTAGTTGTTACTGAAACATAAGTTCCACTGAACCATTGCTGTATGTTAAATTTAACAGTGTCCCACACAGACTTCCCGTTACAAAATTTCAATCTACTTAAGGCTTCTTAAAGTTACACGGTTCTCAATCCTTAAAACCAACAGATGCACAGAAGGGGACTGGTGCAAATGTCTTTTCTCTGACTTGACTGGAAGAAGCACAACCATTATTGAAGAGTGGGATCAAAAAGTCCACCCAAAGTAAATTTTTCGAACAGCTCAGGCTCTGTTTGGTGGTGGCCTGTGGATTCTCCAGCATGATGGAGCAGTCTGAAGGCAAAAGGCGAATAAAGATCTCAACTCTGAAATCTTGGAACTGTGGTTAGGAAACCCCTCAGATTTTAACCCCCTTCAGGAACTGTAGTGAGTTCTCAAACATCAGGTGAATAAACAAAAGACAGTTAGTCAGGATTTGGTCCAGAAGGGGACCCGCACTCCAGCTGAGAAGTGATGTGATATGATCTACCTACCCAACACCCACAGACTTCCAGCTGTGAGGAGAGCAGGTGAGGCAGAAGATGGTTCTTGGCTCGGGGAAGAAGCTGGCTGTGTCACCGGTGTGGAACCAGTGGCAGACCACCACACCCTTCTCATCACCTGAGACTACCAGGTTTTTATCCGCGGGGGACCAGTGCACCGCAGAGACGGGGTTCTGCAACACACAAAACCACCTAATTAAGCCTATTGATGTAATCCAGCATTTAGCAGAAAACTACTCCCAAGAATATTCAAAGGTAATATCTGATACACCTCTCTGACCCCAAATCAAAATTATGTTTAAATACAAAGCTATATAAATATAAGATACAACAGGCAGCAGTGACTCATTCTGTTGGTGGCAGGGCAGATACCGAGGCCAGCAGGGGGCAAAAGAATGATACAAAACTAACCTGATGGACGGCATTGTCCCTGATTGAAGTCTTCTTGTTCGAGTCCCAGAAGCGTATGCTGCCATCAGTGGAGGAGCTGACACAGATGTGACTCTGCTCAGGGTGCTGACAGAACGAAAAGCCTGACACCAAGTCCCTGTGGCCCACGAGCTCCCCTGCAAAACACACATACTATACCCAATGCATTGAAGTACTAATCATATAGATGGTGAATGAACCTGAAGAAGTTTGGTCTCCAGTTTGCAGAACTTAGGAAAATAACCATCTATACGCTTTATAATATCCAGATCTGAACTATGAACGCCCAACTGTTTATTTAAAATCTGGTAAAGTAACATGTTCCCAAAAGGTTTGCAGTAGTTTTACTTACTTTACCAAACACTAAAAATCCAATACTACATGAGCTACTAGCTTCCAAATCACCAAATACCATTTAAAGGTGATAAAAATAGTGGAGTCTAAACTGGGATAATTGATACAGAAAGCTGGAAATACTCAACCATTCAGAAACATTGGCACCGTCCAACAACAAAGCTCCACCATTGTGAGGTCACAAAAGTACTACCTCCCCTTGGGGCTGTTGGCTGGGGTAGAAATACTAACCCTGAACTCTGAGGTGGAACTGGTTCCTGGATTCAAAACAACAAGGAAAAGATCATTGTTTCCCAAAACATTTCTTGTACTCAAAACAAAGGAAACCAAGGAAAGGAAGGAAACTGATTCTTGAAAAAGTTTCTTCTAGTCCATGGGAGTCCGGCTCCAGTCCTCAAGGGCCGCTGTCCTGCCAGTTTTAGATGTGTCTTTGCTCTAACACAGCTGATTCATATAGTCCATCTACCTCCTCAGAATGGCATGTAGTTCTGCACAGGCATTTGATTCAGGTGTGTTAAACCAGGGAAAGATCTAAAACATGTGGGATACCGGCCAACAAGGACTGACTTTGGACACCACTGCTCTAGTCTAGATGCCAGGGGAAAAGAAACGGGCCCAGAAAAAAGTCCTCCAGTTGAAATTCCACAATAACAAGACCATAGTCTACTGAAAAGGTTCCAAAAGATGAAATGGGATGGGCCAAAGAAAGGACTTAATAAAAGATCCTGGCTCCTGAAGTCCAAATAAACTTGGGGGAAGGGCAAGGAAAGATCACAGGAAAAGTTTGGGTTCCTTGAAAAGGTTCCTGGAGTCAAAACAATGAGGGGCAAGCAGATGGTTGAAAAATTGGACCCTAGTTCTGGGCAAAATGTCCCTACATTCAAAATATATCTATGAATATAAAAGAACCCAAAACAAATAATGAAGAAACGCATTGGAAGCAACTTAAAAGGGAACCCTAAAAATTACCTCAAGGAGAATAACACTTAGTGAAAGAGTGAAAAGATTTTCCCCATAAAACCGATGATTATATACAAGTCTACTGGTTTGCGGAGTTGTGTAGTGTTGATAGTGAGCACCGACTCACCTGTAACACTGCAAGAAGCAGCAGAAACCTCTATCAGGTAGATGACGTTTTTGGCTCCGGCTCCCAGCAAACCACTGCTGCTGACATCACTGCAGCGCGCGCTGTACCAGTTAGGAGAGGCGGGAAGGGACCTATTGCGCATGGCGCCTCAGATATTTTAGATATCCGTTAAATTTACTTTGTAATTTAAGTTTGAGTAAATCCAAATAAACTCCTCACATGCTGCCTGAAGTGTTGCAGTTGCAACGTTAAGGAGGAGCGTGTTGTCGCAAAAATTCTGTCATGAGTACGGAATCCTAATAGGGTCAAAGCGTACGGTGGCTGCACTTTTTAAACCCGGATTTATAGGTTGTAACCAGTTTGTCATCGCACAGCAAATGATAGAGCTGACAAATAAAATAGAATGATACGTTCATACGAACGCGTAGTTGTAATAATAATATTAAATACCAAATAGATCTCTGCTACCGTAAAGCTGATGCTGTGACGTCGTAAAGAAATCCAATATGGCGGCTGCAATGAGAGGTCGTGGTAAAACCCATTTTTCTATTTGTAAAAACAGCAAAGTTTTGCTTAATGCTAAGTCTTTTTCAAATTTTGATGCTTTTGCAGGTGTTGCCTTCATTAGGAATATAGTTGGCTCGCTACACTTGAGGTAAGAAGATGTTATATCTCCAAGCTGTGAAGCTGCTGCTTGAGGACGAACTGATCTGCTTGTTGTTTCTAGATCATGTCGGTGTAACATTTTTATTTTAATCACTTCTTAAACATTTTTTAAAAACGAACAACTATTATAGTAAAAGGATATTTCACAAATCTTTTATGAATCTGCATCTTTGACCACCTTTGGTTTAAAATCTAAAAGGCTTTCACTTGTCAAACCCAGATAAATTCATTCTATACTGTTTACAGAGTCTTTAATGCACAAATCGTAATTTGTCAAATCTTTACTCTTTTTATTTCTACCAAACTGCAATTTAGTGCAATGTTTTGCTATCTGGACCATCTTGGAACAGAACCACAAACCTTTGACCGGTTAACCTCGTCTGGATTATTCTACTCTGAGTAAATGCGCTTTGATGTACAATTTGAAACCTGAAATTTTCCTAGATACTGGGAATTCCGACTCAATATTTGGTCCATATTTCAAAATTCCGTTTTAATTTGTGTAGTTAAACCAGGTCTGACCAGTGTAAGAAGTGCAGCTTCTTAGTGGGACCCCATCTGGGGTTTTCTTAATGCCAGAAATTACACTGAATGTGCAGTTGTGTGTTTTCACAAACAGACTAAAGGTTATTTCTTTGGGAATTTTCTCAAATTGCTGAATAATTCTTAATACCACAAGATTAATACCCACCCCAGCTTTACTTGAAGGGAAATCCATTTGAACTGACAACTTGTCAGTTAACCAAATAGTTTGTCGGCCATTCAGTTGGTAGCACTGTTGCCTTGTAGCAAGAAGGTCCTGGGTTCGACTCCCGGCCGGGAGTCTTTCTGCATGGAGTTTGCATGTTCTCCCCATGCATGAGTGGGTTTTCTCCAGGTACTCCAGCTTCGTCCCACAGTCCAAAAACATGACTGTTAGGTTAATTGGTCTCTCTTACGTACCCTTGGGTGTGAGTGGGTGTGTGCATGGTTGTTTGTTTGTCCTGTGTGTCTCTGTTGCCCTGCGACGGACTTGCGACCTGTCCAGGGTGTACCCTGCCTTTTGCCCGTAGACTGCTGGAGACAGGCACCACCTCCCCCGTGACCCTGTACGGAAGAAGCGGGTATAGAAAATGAATGGATGTTTTTAGCTAAGAAGTTTTCTTTAAATTGTGTACCTTTATTTACACAGTACTAAATAGCAAGCTAACAAGCTGGGATTATCTACCTAAAGTACTACAGTTAAAAAGTTTTTGCCCCCTTGCAGTTTTTTTTTTTTATTTGCCACAATTAAATGCTTCACATCAAACACATTCTTGAATTTCAAAGATGATATCATATTCAAATTAGGGGTGGGACTCGAATATAGAAAATGTATCTAATTGTTTTTGTAATTTTCAGAAGGCTTGAAGAAGTCAATTTTAAATGTTTAGCCAATTCCAGCTGCACTGAATTGTTCTGTTCCATCTTTCATCTCTGTTGTCACAGGTTACAGATTCTGGGTGGTACATCACAACAGCTCTCATGTCTCCACACAAGCATTTCATTAGATTCCAAACACTGGGAGAAGAACAACCGCAAAGTATATCCTCCTCAGCTGCTGGACGAGCCTCGCAGACCTGCAGTGAGTGTCTTCACTACTTTATATGATATGGCGTGATTTTTGTGCTACCAGGTTGAGCGCGCAGTGACACTGATTTGAGGGCACAGATCTTGCTGAAGGAACAATTATTCTAAGCGTGTGCGTATAAATCTTACACACGCTCGCTCATAGGTGCTCGGACACACGCTCAACTCTGAAAAACTGCTCCCTCGCACGGCTCATTCTGCTCGCGCTCAGCTCTGTCTCTCTGCTCGCTCGAGGCTCAGTGTCTGTCATTTGTAGTTTGAATGAGCCACGCCACCAGCCAATCACAGACTGGCCTTTTTCATCCAATCAAAGCATGCCTTGCAAATAAGAGGCGGAAGTTTCAGAACGTAAAGAGTAATGAAAGACACAAGAGAAGATAAGGTCAATTTTCGAATTTTATAGCTTAAGAATATTTATTTCAGTATACGAATGTATGTCATTACTTACTGTGATTACTTATTGTCATTTTTATTTTAGGCTATATTTTTAACCCTTACAAATAAGAGGCGGAGAATAATCTAAATACCAAATAATCTAAATTAAGTGGCTGTCGACTTAATGCTGATTGCAGTCTTGCAAGAAGTTCCTCCATAAGCTGTCGTCTCAGTATATCCTGGTAGTAAGAGAAAGAACTGATATTAGCAAAGAAGACGAACTCTTGACAAACAGAATTTTAATAGCTACGAATGATATCAAAACCAACAAATCATAGATCTTATGATTGATCTTTGACAAACTGTTGTTACATTAACAACTTAAGGCCAGAAAATAATAGCAGCCTTCAGTAAAGAATAAATTACCTGAGGAGAAAAACAAATTTGTAAAAGCTATAAAATATATGTAAAGAAAACGTACGAGTGCTCGTGATGCAGACGAAATAGCTGGAGTGATGGTGAGTTTCGACTTATAGTTGAGTCAGTGTTGACTGACAGTTTTGCTAAAAGTGCTGCCAAAAAAACCCCCAAAACAAAACATTGTGGATTTAAATGTGAAAATATGTAAAACTGAGGTTAAAAGTGTAGTTAAATTAGATACTAAGATTATTATTAGATTATTATTGTTAACATTTCTAGTTTCTTTAAAAGAATAGGTATTTTGAAAAGAACGTAATGGCATTGTAGCGTCTGATCCATATTCCAATCTAGAAGGTGGCGGTATTGCACCTTAATATTGTTTGCCAACTGCCCTCAAAAATACAAGAAAAAGAAGTCAGTGTTGATCGTGTAAAAATATAGCCTAAAATAAAAATGACAATAAGTAATCACAGTAAGTAATGACATACATTCGTATACTGAAATAAATATTCTTAAGCTATAAAATTTGAAAATTGACCTTATCTTCTCTTGTGTCTTTCATTACTCTTTACGTTCTGAAACTTCCGCCTCTTATTTGCAAGGCATGCTTTGATTGGATGAAAAAGGCCAGTCTGTGATTGGCTGGTGGCGTGGCTCATTCAAACTACAAATGACAGACACTGAGCCTCGAGCGAGCAGAGAGACAGAGCTGAGCGCGAGCAGAATGAGCCGTGCGAGGGAGCAGTTTTTCAGAGTTGAGCGTGTGTCCGAGCACCTATGAGCGAGCGTGTGTAAGATTTATACGCACACGCTTAGAATAATTGTTCCTTCAGCAAGATCTGTGCCCTCAAATCAGTAACACTGCGCGCTCAACCTGGTGGCACAAAAATCACGCCATAATATGGGACCTTGAATACGCTTTGTGATACTGTAACATTTTTTTTATCATGTCTCTCTGCAGGAAGTTTATCACAGCAGGATGCAGATAAAGTACAGTAAAGACAAGATGTGGTATTTAGCCAAAATGGTGAGACTCCCAGCAGAGAGTTCTGTCCTTCCCAGACCTGGGATTTCCCTTAAGCTTTGTCTGTTTGCATTTGGAATCTGTACATAAACTGCTGCATGGAAGTGCACTTCAATCATCAATTTCATCACATGTTAGAAACATGAACATGAACAAATTTTGATCTCAGCATCACTGAAAAGTTAAGTGTTGTTTGCCTATTTTTAGTTCCACTTTTTTAACCAGACCAGTGTGTGTGCCTTGCGTATTCAATTCTCAAGAACTTTTAAAGCTCATCTGACTTTTAACCATCTTCACTTTATCTTTTAATAGTAGACTTTGTTTACAGCAATGCCAAAGTAAATAGAAACGTTGACTTCCTTGTGATGCTTTTTGTTCCTTACAGATCCGGGGGATGAGCATCGACGAAGCTATTGCACAGCTGGAATTCAACGACAAGAAAGGAGCAAAGATCATGAAAGAGGTTTGTGGCTACATGTTAACTCATCTCCATGTTGCTAATTGAGTTGTGTTCATACAGTGTCCCCCTGCGTACAGATTTAGCAAATAAATGTCTGCATTAGTTTGAGAGCTGCTGCTTACTTGTTTCAGGTCCTTCTCGAAGCTCAAGAGATGGCGGTCAAGAATCACAATGTGGAGTATAAATCCAACCTCTACGTAGGTGAGTATCTGCAAACACAAACGCACATTGCAACCAGACCAAAATACCCATTCAAATACAAACGAAAACCAACAGAGCACCCAGAAGTAAAGGTCCAGTTCAGATGTAATCTAATCCACATACAGACCAATGAGGGGTATGTTAATGATCAGGGCCAGTATTCACAAAGATTCTCAGAGTCCTCTCAGAGAGCTCCTATCTTAGCTTAAAAAGTCCTGCCAAGGACTCCTAGCTTAAGAGTGATTCTGTTCGCTGCTGAGGGCAACTCTGAGCGAGGAGACAACAGAGATTCCTATCTTAGTGAGGAGGAGTGGTTGCCCCCTTTTGCTTGGGGGTCAATGCGCTCCTAGTAATCCATGGAGAAAAATGAACCGATAATATTCTATTATCGGTTCATTCTGTAAATATTTAAAAATTCATTACTATATTGCTTGTAATTTTGCTCACTTTCTATTCAGTGTAATTTATTATTGTTTCTACAATATTTTTATGCTTCCTAATATTGCCTTACTAGAGGTGAACCTTTAATCTGCCCTCCTGCTGAAACTATGAATTTCCCCCTAAGGAATGATAAAGTTTATCTTATCTCTATATTAATAATTTTATGATTGTTACAAACGTTTATGTGTTTATTTACTTGTCTGTTTAGGGGGTGGATCCTTGCGTGGTCGTGCCAGTAGTGTTTTATTAATTCCCTCTTGTTCATTGTAGGATAATATCTCTCCTTTCTCTCTGTCTCTCCACCATCTTCTCTGCTTCAGACGCTCTTAGGCTTACTAAAAGTCCTCCTCACTACTCTTAACATTTCCTCACGTTAGGAGTTCTCTTAAGGCCTAAGATGCTTCGTGAATAACTTTTATCTTACCGAGGGAAAATAAAAATCTTAGTATTTGAGAAATTCTAAGATTTTTCTTAGAATGACGTCACTAGGAGCTACTTTTAGTCTTATGATTCTTTGCGAATATGGGCCCAGGTTTACAAGAAGATTACATGTCTTGAATAAATCTTAGCTCAACTGTATTTGTCAGTGTATAAACTGAGATTTCCTGTAAAATCAGAATTAAAAAGAAGGAACAGAAGAAAAATGTACAGTTGCTAAACTGTCTTTTTTCTAAAAACACAATCAGTTTGATTTGTCCAATTCAACATTTAAACATTCTATGTAGAAGTTTCTTCAAATGTTCTAATTGTGTTTCCTTTTTTGTAGGAGTGCTACTAAGTAACTGTCCTAGCAGTTATGTAGCTGTAAAAATTGATATACTGTATATAAAATATGTCCCCATGTCCGTGTAAGCCGATGAAACAGATTTGTTTTAATTTGGGGCTACCTTTTGAAGAAGAAAAATCATCCAGCATTTTTTCTCCGATTTTGTTTACTTTCCTTCAGCTGAGTCGTTCTCTGGCAAAGGGAAGTACCTGAAGAGGATTCGCTACCACGGCAGAGGCATGTTTGGCATCATGGACAAAGTTTATTGTCACTACTTCGTCAAGCTGGTGGAGGGTTTGCCACCAAAGCCAGAGCAGAAGACGAGCTTTGATCAAGCCAAAGACTATGTCCAAAGCCTGAAGAACCGGACCATCATCCACAGCCTGTAGATCAGTCAGCCTGTCTGTGTTGTTTGTGCGTCATTTGATATTTGTAAATAAATAAAAATACAGTGGGATCATTGTGCTTTTTGTTACATTTTAAGATGTTTTCCAAGCTTTGAGGTTTTGAGGAACCACTGGAGGGTTTTTTAAGTGGAGGAATACTTTTCTCTTGCATTCTTGCACTAGTTTTGATCATTCAGCTGTACTGGGAACAGCTTTATTGTGTAGCCATTAGACATAATGAAGCATTAATGATACTTGGATCCTATTCAGGAATTCCTCATTAACAATGCCTACAGTCAACACTACATGGTTTCTATGCAGCCCGGAAAAGTATGGGATTTAATTTTTGGTTGTTTCCAGGTCTGAATAAGTATGGAAAAGAAGAGTATCAAGTAGGTACTCGACAGAACAGAGGAATTTTTTCTTTTATTCGAGGTGACATGAAAACAGGTTCTGGTCAGAATAGTTTAAAATACAACTCAACAACACCAACTTGCTCTTAGTGAAACTCATGCTTGTACTCGGAAGATTTGTACATGAATTATCATTCCTTAGTTTAAAAAGATTCTTTATCTTTATGATTTACCATTAAAAAACATTTTCATTTATTTAGTTTGGTGAACTTTGATAGAAGTGGTTTGAATACTTTTCACATTTGTCTTTGAAGTACTTTTATGATCTATCAACAGAATTGTCATCTTGTCTTAGAGTTGCATTTGGGTGGTTGCTGTGCAGACTGAGCAGGACCGTGTGTGCGTGCAGGGGAGTTCTGGGAAGCGGTGTGTTCGCACCCCAGCCAATCTTCGTGTCCTTGAATGCCAGATGTGGACGTGTGTGCTGTGTTGTAATTATGAATATGAATATATTATTTAATATTAATATTTTATTAAATAATATTTCGGTCTGTTAAGTGGTGTCCTGTGAATACCAGCCCAATAAGGCGGTGGCATTAGGAAAAACGTGAAAGGGATGAGCCAAGCTCTGACATTAGTGAACAGCAAAACTCACATGGAATGAATTCACATAATTTCTTAAAATACAAGAATTTATTAACAAAAATAAGTCAACTCAAAGTCAAACATATTTCAATCAACAAACTCTTTACTATGCTAAAACAATCCAACTAAACTACCAAGCAGAATTAAAGAATAAGGAAGACTAATGGGCTATGTACAATATAAACAAGTTGATCAAAGATGGCTGAAAACCATGACCGCAAGAGTGATGCAACATTATCATGCAATGTTAGTTATGTTTGAGAACCAAGGATTATCTTGAAGAATCTGGAAGTGAAGTTAGTCTTGGACCTAACTTAGGCAATAATTGGTATACCTTCAGACAACCATTCACAATGCAAGATCAGATAAAATATTATTTTGATAAAATAATATTTTAAAGAATGATTTGCTGAATAACACCAACCTTCTGGATGACCAATTCTCAACGGTGTTTAATTAGCTGCCTTTATTTATTAAAATAATATTTAAAGAAATATTATTTTGAATAAGAACCAAATCTTTGAGAAATGGGCTTAATTGCGTTACTTAGTTATCAAGGTGTGGGGAGGGGCGGCTCATTCTGTCCTGCATGTGACAGCTGTAACCACGGTGATGCGGTCCCATTGTCCTTCTTTCAGACCAGGAAAACTGCTCCACTCGGCGTCGTAGAGACAGGGGTCTCTGCTGGGAACTCTCTGGAACACAGTTTGCTTCTGTAGACCTTAGAGAGAAAGTCAAGCAACATTTGTACCCCCGTTCATGAATGAATACCGGATACACAAACAGCAATTCATTCCTACTTAACTTAGTGCATATGATCGTGTGATCGTATGACACTCTTGGATCCAGTTTGAAGAGTTATGTCTGTTTGCCAGCAAAGAGACATTAGCACGCTGTGTCCCTCCATCCAGTTCCTCTGGGGACCTGCGTAGAAGAGGTCAGTTTGTTGCAAAAGCGGGGTTTTTATTCGGACAGTGACGTCACAGGAAGTCCGCTGTTATTCCCTGTTTCTGGCTGTGTTGGAAGTAGGTTAATGCGATTTATTTTGAAAGTTCCAGAAAAGCTCGTACTGGCCATTCATGTTGTCTCCATGGCTGGGTCCCAACAGCTGTATCAGTATCTGGCCAGAACCAGTTTTAATCAGTAGGAACGTATTTGTGAAACTGTGTGTTACCGAGTGGTAAGCTAATAAATAAAACTGCAGGTACTCTGGGCAGAGTTTTAAAAACGAGCTAATAAAAGTTAACAATAATTTATTTTAAAAAGAACATAGAGCGACAATGAACAGCAGAGTAAAATGGATAAGTCTATACAAGAAAGGATGGACTCTTAGCTAGCCCAATTGGGGGCACGGTCCTCTCTGGCGCTCCCGTCGTCGGCAGCCGACCAATCCTCCACAGCCACAGGCGAGTCTCGGTGGCGATCCGACCACTCGTCCTCCAACCCCCGGTCGTCCATTCCTCGACGGTGGCCAGTTGGATGAATCTCCGCGACAACCAGCCTTCCAGTCCGGCTCCACCTGTGATCCGTCCGGCTCCACCTGTGTTCTGTCCAACTGCACTGCTACCTCTTTATTACCAACTTCCCGGTCTGCACGCTGCTTAGCTAATGGAGAACACTTGTGCCGCTGCAGTGGGCGTCTCCAGGTATGAGTGGTACGTCACCTCAAAAGCAAATCAAAATCAAGAAAACATGCAATACCACAAACCAAATATCCAACCCAAACTAATCTAATAAGAAAAGTAAATCAAAATATAACAAGCAAATCCAAAACAACAATATAAAAAACAAAATTAACTCAAAAGGAAAAACGAGGCCACATTACCACATGTAGCCACACCCACGATGCTGTAACATTAGTGTTTTTTTTTTCCTTTCTTTAATAAAAGGCTGTGACACAGGGCAGCTCCTCTGTGAGAATTGGACTGTCTCACATACAAGTCCTACGAGTCCAACGTGATACTCATACTCGTCGCCTTCCGCTTTATCCGGGAACGGGTCGCAGGGGCAGCAGACTCAGCAGAGACACCCAGACGTCCCTCTCCCCAGACACCTCCTCCAGCTCCTCTGGGGGGAGCCCAAGGCGTTCCCAGGCCAGCCGAGAGACATAGTCCCTCCAGCGTGTCCTGGGCCATCCCCTGGGCCTCCTCCCGGTGGAACGTGCCTGGAACACCTCCCGAGGAAGGCGTCCAGGAGGCTTCCGGTATAGATGCCCGACCCACCTCAACTGGCTCCTCTCGATGTGGAGGAGCAGCGGCTCTACTCCGAGCCCCTCCCGGATGGCCGAGATCCTCATACTATCTCTAAGGGAGTGACCGGCCACCCTACGGAGGAAGCTCATTTGAGCCGCTTGTATCCGGGATCTCGTTCTTTCGGTCATGACCCAAAGATCATGGCCATAGGTGAGGGTAGGAACGTAGACCGACCGGTAAATCGAGAGCTTCGCTTTTCGGCTCAGCTCTCCCAGCTCACGTTCCCAGCAGACCCTCACTATGTGCTTGGGCCTGTCAAGTCTGTCCAGCTTTCTCCTGTTCCAGCAGATCCAACTCACCACCAGGTGGTGATCAGTGGACAGCTCAGCCTCTCTCTCACCCGAGTGTACAAAACATGCGGCCGAAGGTCTGACGATACGACAACATAGTCGATCATCTAGCTCCTGCCTAGGGTGTCCTGGTGCCAAGTGCACTGATGGACACCGTTATGCTTGAACATGGTGTTTATTATGGACAATCCCTGACTAGCACAGAAGCCCAATAACGAAACACCACTTGGATTCAGATCGGGGACGTAATTCCTCCCGATCCAGGTGTCACTGTCTTTTCCCTCGTGGGCGTTGAAGTCCCCCAGCAGAATAATGGAGTCCCGGGAGGGACACTATCCAGCACCCCCGACAGGGATGCCAAGAAGGCCGGGTACTCCGCACTACCGCCGGCCCGTAGGCCGAAATGACAGTCAGAGACCTGTCCTCAACCTGAAGCCGCAGGGATGCGACCCTCTCATCCACTGGGGTAAACCCCAACACGACATGGCTGAGCTTGGGAGCAACAAGCAAACCCACCCCAGCCCGCCGCCTCCCCCCGTGGGCCACTCCAGAGAAGAAGAGAGTCCAGCCCCTCTCGAGGGGATGTGTTCCAGAGCCCACGCTGTGCATGGAGGTGAGCCCGACTATTTCTAGTGGATGTCTCTCGACCTCCCGCACAAGCTCAGGCTCCTTCCCCCCCAGCGAGGTGACATTCCACGTCCCTAGAGCTAGCCTAAGCATCTGGGGATCGGGCTGCCGAGGTCTCCACCTTCGTCCGCCACCCAATCCTCTTTGCACCGGTCCCTCATGGTTCCCCCTGCAGGTGTTGGGGGATGGCCTCGCGTCTCTCCTTCGGGCTTAGCCCGGCCGGGTCCTGTGAGAAGCAACCCAGCCACCAGACACTCTCCGACGGGTCCCGACCCCAAGCCTGGCTCCAGGGTGGAACCCCGTCTCCGCTGTACTGGGCGGCGTCACGTGCCTCGATTGTGTGGTCCTCATGAGGGTGTCTTGAAACTCATGCTTTGTGAAGAAAAAACAAACTATTATTTAAAATACTGCTTTGGAAACCATCTCTGCTCTTTTTTCTCCCACAACTCTACAAGAACTAAACCAGAGAGACATTTTTCTGTTCATGTTTAATGTAAATAGGTCTTACACCATATATTCCACTATATATAGCATAATATTTTATGCAGACTTTATTGCCTGTCCTGTCTAGAATTTGTATCCATTTTTCATTTCACTCATCCATCTATCTTTTCAACTCTGCCAAGATCCATCCATCCATCAATACCATCTGGTTTTTGTAGGTTCCATATTCAAAGCCTGATCAATGCACGACTTCTGCCATAAAGTCAAGTGAACTTCTATATTTCTACTGTAAAAGAATTCCAGAGATATAAGTCTGGAAAGCATGGAATCGTTATATGAAATGTGCATCGTATTATGTGTTTTTTCTTCTGTGCTTTTTTTTAAAATCTAATTCTCAAAAATAAAAAGAAAGGGAGGTTCTGTGCTTATTTTACCACCGCTTCTGAAATGATCATTCTTTATCCATAAAAACTCAAATTGTATTAAATACCACTGGTGTCATATTCCTGGATAGCTGTTTGACCCACATGCGGGGGACTTCTTAAGGATGAGACTTCTTAAGTACTAGGTACAAGGTCCAAGGTTTCACTAGGAGGCTTGACGTTACCACAATGGCAAACACTTAGGCCAAGAAGGACTGGTGGCTTGGCTCCTAAATACTCCTCGAGGTGGACCTTAATGAGCTCTGGATACAGAACACCTGTCACTGGCCAACTCCTCGAGCTCTCTGACGGCCTCTGGTGGTCAAAGTGGGGAAGGGCAACACCAGACACCCAAAACCCCAACAACTGGATGAATTAGAATTCATAAAAAAAAGTATAATATGCCTAGATTGTTCGTTTGATCCTTCTATAATTTTATCTTGCTCCTAAAACATAAAGCCTAAACTGTTAAATGCTCTAGGCTAAGGTCATGCCAATTTTAATGAATGTTTTTCTTCATACAGTGTAGTGTAAGGCTGTGACTAACAGCTTAGTACCAATTCAGTTCACTTTATTTGTATAGTATAGACCCAGTTAAATTTACAGGACAAATCAGGTTCAGCTTACATCCAATCACCGACAATGAATTTCTTCCAAAGCATTCAGGATCAGTGGGTCATACGATGTCAGTTAGTAAAACATCGTCCTGGGAACCAGCAGACTGAATCCTCACCTGAATGCTGTCCATCATCCTGAGCAAACACAAGGCGATAGAGGAGAGGAGCAACTCCTTTGAACAGAAACAAACCTTCAGCAGAACCAGAGCACACCTGCCTCAGCCATATTGGGGCTGAGAGTACAGAAATGAGACGCAGAAAAGCTGGACCAGGTTTACTTTCAATGGAAGAAAACAGATCAAATTTAAAGTTGATTTCAGCATATTCTGGTAGAATTTTCAAATGTTTTTGCAAGTTAGTATTTAAAAAAGTATAATTGTGTACAGGCCTACCTTCATGACGTCCTTCCTCCAACTGCAGCACACTTACAGCCATCAAAAAGCGAATGTACACAAACATCCCACTGCAGCTCTGTTTCATAGCCCGTCTTGATCCGACAGGCGTAAATAGAGCCTTAAGTGTGTGCCAGTTGCTCTGTCACTGCTTCACCCTGATGGGTTTGGTGGTTGTGTCAGCGTGACAGCAGTCAACACTACTCCTCCTCTGAGTCCAAACCTGTCAGCATCACTGATCTTCAGCCCGTCACTTCAGTCAAAGCTCTGTGAGAAACAACAGGACTTTTTTATGAAGCACAGATAATGATAAAAGTCTTTTAGGTTGCTGGAGACTTTTTGGTTTCAAAGTAACGTTTTATAAGAGCTGCAGCAAAATGTTGCTATAAGGTCTAATTTATTGTTCTCATTAAAAGCTAAATTTACTTTAATTACATTTAAGTTTGCTTCTCTTATTTCCTAGAGCATGTCATATAAGATTTTAGTGTCTTAAAATTTTAGCAAATATCAACTACTTTGAAAGATAGTGTTCAAAACTCAGTCCATTTATCTGCTAAATTAGTTATCAAAATCAAATCACTATCAAAACATGTCAATAAAAATGAATTTATCTGCAGCATGAATTTGACCTTTTAGGGAGTCAAGATTTCAAGTATTTTGTAGGACTAATATTCATCAAAGTAATTCATATCTAATACTAATCCATTGACGTCAACTCACTATTGTACAGTTAAAACAAAAAAGGGATGGATAATCTGCTAATCTACAAAATATTTGTACATCTAGGAAACACATCTTATTAAGGAAGAGTTGATGAAAGAACAAGTGCTCTTTTCAACAACAGTCAAAGCTGACTGAAGATCTAACAGTTTTCTAGA
The DNA here is from genome assembly GCA_036173005.1 of Crenichthys baileyi. NCBI lineage: Eukaryota > Metazoa > Chordata > Actinopteri > Cyprinodontiformes > Goodeidae > Crenichthys > Crenichthys baileyi. The sequence goes on along the minus strand of JAHHUM010001827.1, from coordinate 49,310 downwards.
ATCCATATGACTCTCAGATGTCAAGAAAAAGGTCTGATTAGTTCAAAGCTTTCTAACATATTTTCATTTAAGATGGGAGCTTAAAATCTGTCTGTTTAAAAGAGGAAGAAAAAACAAGGCAAACCCAAAGTTTCTGAGCCACCAGAATAATCCATCAGTAATCGATAGCAGACCACAGGGATGGGATAGTAAAAGACGCCTTACTTCGGGTCTGAGTTGTGCTGTTGTTCATTTCTCTCTTCTAAACTGATTCCACAACTACCAATTGCAGTTGAGTCAAGCAACAACATGGCTGGTTGCCTTCAGGATTGACCATCACTACAGGCTTCTCTTCAGCACTGGGTTTTAGAAAATCCTGGAGATTCACCAGTTTGGATTCAGAACACTTGAAGGTGGTTGGAAAACGTTTCCGAAGGTTTAAACACGTCCGAAACAAGAAAAGCAAAGTTAGAGTCTTACTGAGCTTCACTCAAAAACTAATCAGGAGTGGATTTTTATATAATAACGGCAAGAAGTTGACAAGGGACGAAATATTGCATTATCAAATCAGGACTTTCCTTATGGCATTTGATTGACAAAACATTTACCTTATTAATGGAGGTTTATATGTAGGCAAACAGTGACAGTCTGGAAGGTCAGAAAAACAGAAATTATTGTGAGAGATCAGATTAATAATAATTAACTGATGATTATTGTCTCCACTGAGAGAAATTTGTCTTAACCATTCGGAGATCTTTGCACCTCAGTCATGCACTTCAACACTTGATATCAACTAATACAAAGAAGAAGACAAAAGTACAGCATTATTCATTCATCTTCTATACTCCTTATTCCATAGTGGGTCATGGGGGAGATGGTGCCTATCTCCAGCAGTCTACAGGCGAGACGTAAGGTACACCCTGGACAGGTCACCAGTCCATCGCAGGGCAACACAGAGACATACAGGACAAACAACCATGCACACACTCATTCACACCTAAGGACAATTTAGAGAGAGAATATACCTAACATGTCATGTTTTTGGACTGTGGGAGGAAGCCGGAGTACCCGGAGAGAACCCACGCATGCATGGGGAGAACATGCAAACTCCATGCAGAAAGACCCCTGGTCGGGATATGAACCAAGGGTGCAAACCAGGGTGCAAGGCAAGCGTGCTACCAACTGTGCCACTGTGCAGGGCAAGCATTATCCGAGTTCTTGCAATGTATCCATTCTTTAAATACTGAGAATTGCTCCAATGGCTAGACTGTTTATTTGGTCAAAATCCTCAAATCCAGTTGGTCAACTGAAGTGGGAAGAAGAACAATGTGTCAGAAAACAATCAAAATTCAAAGACTGGTTCATGCTACATATTTTTATATTTCTAAATCCTTGATTATTTATTAACCTATTGAACACATTATTTACCTGATTTATCTAAATGGCAGAATTTTGTTCTGATGTTGACTGCATTGTTTACATTATGAATACAAATAAAAATATCCTTCCCTATCGAGCGTGTCTGTTTATTCCTGAGTTTTCAACAGTTCATTATAGCTGTGAACATTTATATAGCTAGCTCATGTAAAAGCACAAATGCAAATGTATTAGTCTTCAACAGATTTTAAAATATTTTTCCAAGTTCTGACATTATCTAGCAAACTGCCCTTGAAAGAAAACTCATACTAAAGAATCTAAAATGTGCAGCTCACACAGTAGAGTAGAGTATCTTAGGGTGTTAAAAAATTGTAAGAAACTGCAAAAATCCATCTCAATACGATAATGGGATTTTGGAAACCAACCAACAAACCAAGCCGTCTTTGGAGCTTTATAGCCCAGTCTTATTTATTATAGAAACGCCATTCAAGTTTAAACAGGTTACAGAAACTTTTCCTGACTAAATTGGAATACAATGGTTTTTGCATACTGTAATTGCAGTTTAAATTTTATATATTTTTACAAAATCTTCAACAAAAAAAAATTATGTCACACACACATACACTCAGAATCTTGACAATGTGAAATATTCAGAAACGTTTGCATTTTAATTATCTTTATGTACTTCGTTTTATTTCCCCATGTACATGAATTTTCATCAGCACCAGGCAGTTTGCCTGCAGCCAAACTCTTATTTACTTTTATTACATTACACGTCTGAATTTTTTTTCTTCAAAACTTAAATTAAAGGTCGTTTCAACCTATCCATAAAACTGTACACATTTGTCCACCAAGAGGTTTTACCACTTTCTGAATGCGGGGTCCAAGTCATTTTTGAATACAACATACTGTTGTCACACAGGAACTCAGGTTAATGTTGACATCACACCTTCTAAAAACAGCAACAAATCACCATAGCACCCAGTGGCTCAGTATTTTTTAGTTGTCGTGTTAATTGACATGTTATTCTTTTTATACCATGGCTCTCATCCAACTCTTGATAATTTGAGCAACTAAGTAATTTCTGATTTTTTATATTAAATTGATATGCTCTGCAGAGTTCCATATTTTCAGACCTAAAATCCTCAAGCCTACCTTTTAACCTTTTTTCATTTACTATAATTATTACCAGTTCATTTTTTCTTTGTTTCTATCTGCCCACCTTAAACAAAAATGTTTTTCTATTTAACTTTAGGGGTTTTGACTTAGTATTCTTTTAATTTTAATACTGATGTCAAATCTCAGGTTAATTAAATGCTTACAGCATTTGCTTTTTTGTTTCTTCAATTTGCCACATTTTCCATTGCTAGTAAATCTAATGTTGCCACAAAATTTGATCATGTTTGTAAATGTAATGCAGTGTCTTTCAGGATTTCATCTGTTTATTAAAAGGCATTACCTTGAATTTGTCTGCTTCACGTTGATCTTTACTAGATGTTATGCTGCTGATAAATTGAATTGAAAGGGAAAAAACAGAATTCCGAGAATAAACTCAGGACCTGAAAATGGATATGCGTATTTTCTTAAAGGTTAGGTTGCCTCATTGTTTTCTAGGCCCAGAGCTTCACTCTCCACTGATCCTAATTGGCCTTTAGTTTCCTGCTCCTGATGTGACCGATCCAGTTTGTGTGTCTGCCCATCCCCACATCCCTCCATAGCTCTTGTCAGCTCTGAGCAGCTTTGAGTGCATTTTCAAATGAAATGCCATCTGCTGGCCCCAATTTCAGCAGACAAGTGCCCCCAATCTCAGGTTGGAGGCCGTCTTGGTCCCTCCGCACAAAACACCGCACACTTCTGAAAAGAGCAGACAGCTTCATCTTCTTCCTCTCATCCTTTTCCTCTTCTTTTTTTTATCAACAACTTTTTCTACCCAGCTGTTTTATCTTCATTTCTCTGAATATACAAACAGGTATGAACATCAACTAATATATTCTGTATGTATGGTCTCTATTTACTCACATTTAGAAAGGATAGAAGAAAGCTTAATGTTTTACTAGTCTATTTTTTTAATTATTATTGGGATATGAAAATATGTTCTATGTTTATATTTCTAAGCAGCTCACGGATGTGTGATACAGTAAAAATTCAGAAGTAATGATAAACTTTATTTTGTCTGGAGAAATTCTTTATTGTAATTGTAATTGTAATTTATTAATATTTGAAGTATTCAATATGGATTAATATATTAGTAGTTCAGCTCACAAGCCCATTTGCTAAAAATAAAACAAACAATACAATAGTTAAATATAATGGAATAATCCTTTTTACAACAGGAAGAATGAAGCAGACGGATACACACATTAAAAGAACAATAGTGATAATATAATAAAAAAATCTCTATCAAAATCATAGGCAAAAACTATAAAAACTGTACGGTAAGGAATAAAAAGCTAATTTAAAGCAGAACATGCACATCCATATTGGAATAAAGAAATATATTTTCTTTTAAAGAGATTTATCAGAGTTTCACTGCAACATGAACTGAGTTCACACTTTCAGAAAACTATAAAGGTGGAAATCTCTTGAAGAGGAAAGTACCATTAAATCACATTTGATGTGCACATGTTGGGAGAACCTCTGCTTGACCCACCTTCATTATTAAAAAAAAGTAAGATTATTGATTCACTGGTTCAATATGTCTAAATTATGAGAGTGTGCCAACCAAAAGCATTAGGTGGAGATTTGTCACAAACAAAAGATGTCTGTATCAGTTTTTATCATCCGTTTATGCCAGAATAAAAACTTGCAGATTCTACCTGCTGACGGAGTTTATTCTGTCTTTAATTTAGTTTTTTCCTGCTTTGAGTTTTTTTTACTACAAATATGTTTAGATTTTTATATCAAGCTGAAGATAATTCAGCCCTCCTAAATACTTATTCTTTTGTAAATACCAAATCCTGTAAACCGGTTTTTCATGTTTTCTAAATTGGTCTTGATCATCATTCATCTAGTTTTTTTCTTTAGACCATGGGAGCTTTTTAGTTCATTTCTGAGAAATCTTCTGTGCATTATTCTTAAACTGTTTAACTCTAATCAGTCAGATATAAAAGGCTCCTCAGTTCAAGAGATCAGCCTGTGTTCAGCCAATGCAACATAATTTTACAAAGAACCAATTTTGAACCACATTCCTCCAGCTGATTCAAAGTAGGATCACCTCTATTAGTACACCCCTGAATTAGCTTTCGACCATGACCGGTGTCTAATTTTCTACATACCAGACATCAGTCTGAAATGTCCCAGTGTCCCCACTGTAGAGACCACTTGCACTGTCATAGTTTGGGACCACTGGGTTTCCATACTTTATTTTGACAAATTAAACTTAATAGCCACTCATTACCAGTGGCAACTTTTAATATAAACTATATGGGCAGTTGCCCAGGGTGGCATTAGAAAGGTGTGGTGCACACATACATTAAAAATAATATAACTTGCCAGTCAATGGAAAGTTGGCACCCATGTGTTGAGCTCCCCTGCTTGCTGCTGAGAGTAGAGAGACTAGGTTATATGTTGTGTGCTGTATACTGCAGTTTGTGCAATTTCATTTAAATGTGTTCTGTCGTAGTTAAGTGATCTCCAGCCCTCAAGTATCTGTAAGATTATCAAAAGGTCCTACCTGTAGATGTCCATAGTTTGTTCCTTGTCATGTAATTTTTCTTAGGAAATAACATAATAAATAACATTATAAATACATGTTTTTATTAGGTCTTAGAGTTAAGGTTAAAAAGAAAAAGTCAAAATTAAGAAAACATATAATTTGACCAAAATTTTACGCCCCACCTCCACCCCCCTGCCTGCTCTTGTTAGCAGATATCCAGCGTTCTTTCCATGTTCCTGCCTGATCTCCATGTTTTCACCTCACTTTTGTGCCCCTGGATCTTCCTGTCTTGCTTTGCCCCTGCTGGATTTCTGCTGAGTTTCTGATTTATGATCAACAATCCTGCTTCTGTGCCACGACCTCCAAGTTTTGCCTAATGTCTGGATTTGTAGCCTGCCTTTGCCTTCTCGTGTATGACCCCTGTTGTCTATCAGATTTTGGGTTGTGCTCTGACAAGCTGCCACGCACCACCATAGAGATTAATGTCAGCAGATTTCCCATCCACTTAGTCACCTGCAGTGACATCATCACCTTAACGGGCTTCGTCCCAAGACCCCTCTGGAAAGGAAAGGAGCATAGTAATAGGATTGAGCTCCCCATCCTGATCCTGAAAAGGTTAGTGGCTTTTCACTTTAACAGCCACTGACCTGTGCTCTCCCAATACAAAAGTTCCTGTCATTCCTGCAGCGGTTTCCTGATTCCCACCAATCTTTCTGAGAAATCTTTTAAAACACTGGCTGTAATTTTAGGTCCACAGGCTGGTGTATTACACGCTTAAGGTAGTACTCCCTCCTCTTTCTGTGAGACACAGTGTGGTGATTTACTATATCTCTATAGCAATGAGGAGTTATCTTCAGAACAGTGTTGTGAGTTGAAGACAAGTGATGTCTCAGGCCTCCTGCTCTTTCTGGCCAGGGTTGTTCTACCATTGCAAAGATGCCCTTGCTTTTGAACCACCTTTCCTCTATGTCTAAAATACACAGAAGACATCTTGATCTGTGTTTACTACGCAGCTCATTTTTCTTCGTGCTTCTATCGGCCGTAAGCATGCTGCTAGCGCTCACACACATCAATATTTGAATTAATGGTACTTAAAGGCAGCTATATGTGGGACTTAGAGGGGTTGTTAAACATTGCAGCAGCAGCTATTTTCTGAGGAGCTAATTCTGGGTGTGATATCACCGCGTCATCTGTCAATTCATTTGGCATCTTTTGAGTCCATATCCATTTTTTGCCTCCATCTCGGTAGTCGTCCATTCAATCCATCACCGTGATGACTAGTTAACACAATGTCAAGTTAAACCAACAAATCTGACAGTTTTGAATGTTTTACTATCTTCACGTAACTGGAGTGCACTCTACAAAGAATCAATCACACCCATCCCTGTCATTGATCTATCTCAGCAGGCAAATCTACAAGGTAGTCCTGTTCACAGATTGAATTCTTGTCAAAGAAAGAAGCTTCTCCAAAGACACCACTGGTAGGAACTGGACAAAATTATTCAAAGTACATTATTCATATTTAATTCAAAAAAACAAAAACTTTAATGAAATTTGCTGATTGTTTGTGGTTGGATACATACTTTGCACCGTTTGCAACATAGTTTACCTATTTCATTCACTGTTAAGTTAAAAGTAAATTATTAAAAGCATAAATTAAGAAACTAGCTAAAAATTAAAAGTCAAAGTGAATACATTGTTGTTTCTGATATTTAATGTTTATCTCATCTGTTTGTAGGTTATCAACCTACTTATGTCCTACGAATGTTGCATTGCTGTTGAGATCCATCTAAAAAAAAAGGATGAATAAACAAATGTGACTGAGTTGAGTTGTTCCTGCGTCTCTTTGCAGGAAGCAAGCCTTCTCAAATTTGAGCAAATGCTGAAGTGACTTTAGATGGGGAAAAAAACACTTGACACACAATATTAAGAATTAATTGACCAAAATCTAATTTTATCCCACTTTGTTAATAAATTCTTGTAGTTTTGGAGTTGTTTATTCTGTATGTGTGCAGTGCTTGTTGTTTGAGAATACCAGTGTCCAAATTCACTCTTTCATCTGTTGTTCTAAAATACCACACCTCACCAGGCTGGTATTCATAAAGCAATAACTGTCAGAGGCTGAAAGACGTTTGGCTATTATTTCCTGATAATCAGGTGCTGCTCTGACCTGGCAATTTTGATTAAATCCCTAATTTTGTTATTAATTACCTTTGTCACTTATTAATAATTATTGATAGCCAAACCAAACCTTTTGTTGCTCAGCACAACCATTTCCATGGCCCCAACATCCCTTCACAGGGTGGCCATGGTTGAATTCAGTGGTTATATGAAGTAAATTATGTATCATCTCTTTCCAAGCATGAACTCATCCAACAGTAAGACAAGAAAATGTGCTGCCAGCATTGGGAATTAACTGGAAGAACGAGTCAAATAGTCTTTAGGATTCTATTATTCATGACGAGTGAAATTGTGCATTGCATCCCCAGGTCAGTACAGACACAAACACACACCTTGATAAAAAACCCGGATGCTTCTGTTCATTCGTCATTAATGTTGGTTGTTGGTCAATGTACCAGTTGGCCCGAAGGATGCTCGGATTGAGAAACTAATAGAAATCAGAAGCCAGTTGTGCCGGCAGCGCCTCAGGGTGTTATTCATTTCCTTTTAACTTTTCCATTTCATGTTTTTTTTCCCCCTTCTCTTTCTCTCTCCGTCTCTGTGTTGGTGATGGTGTGCAAAGAACCACAACAGCTGAAGAAGTGTTTTAACTCCCAAATGCAATCTTTGGCACAAACACCACAGAGCTGGCTGCCCGCTGGCCGACTGTGGAAGCTTTGCCCTTGAGAAACAAGTACAGACATGCTATACTTTGTTTGAATAAAAATCAATGTTTTCTCTGTTTTAAAATGACGTATAAACACTATAAATATAAAATATTAATATTTTTGTTTATAATTTAAATTTTTAGAGATTCCATAAGAACTCATTCTGCAACTGGTAGTCTGAGCCACAGACAGAAAATGTATATATTTTAGCATTTCTCCCATCCTGACTACAGGGAAGAATAGTCAATTTTTGCACATAATTTTATTTTTACTTCTGATTTAATTTTATTTACCTGATTTATTTATGTGTTTCCTTTAAATGAAATCAGTTTGTATACCGTACAGGGAAAAGTATTTCTCTCCTTCCAAATTTCTCCTGCCAGGAAAAATCCTTTTCCTGCTGCACCATCACAAACATAAACATGTTGAATCTGTTAAACTCTACTAGAACTTTAACTGGAACCATGTTGTTTAGTCAACCCAGACTGAGATTGAACTTTTCAAAAACAAATACTCCAAGTGGCGAAACACAAAATGAATATGCGGAAAAGCACCTTATGTTCACTGCAAGTACAGTAGAGGATCTGTGATACAGGAACCCTGTTAGAGTGCATGGCTTCACAAACTATTCTGAAATACTAAAAACTGTTGATGTGTTGTTATCAGCAGGATAATGATCCAAAGCATATGGCCAGACCCACACAGCAGTGGTTCACCTGAGACAAAATAAATCTTCCTTCAAGGTCATTTCAGTCATCAGATTGAAATCTTATAGAAAAAATAGGAATAGGAGGACCCCAAACTTTGGATAATCTAGAGAAATTGTGCAAAGAAAAACGATTAAAGTTTCCTCTCTCTCTCTCTGAATGCTCCAACCTTGTGAAATCCTGTATGAGAAGAATATGCTGTCCTATAAAATTGTCAATTTTCTTTGTGTTTAGCATTTTCCTGCATAAAAATAATTCTTATGTAAGAGTAAACAAATATTTGAAAGCAGAAGAGTTTAAATGATGGAGCATCATTGATTGACTATGGGGAAATTTAGTTGTTGCTCCAGCAAACGCATCTGAAATAACAGCATTTAAGTGCTGGAGCCAGATGGTAGGAGCCAATGTGGGGAAAAAATTTGTGGGAGATTCATTCTACTAAACTCTTTTTCTCCCCGTCCAACTTTTAAGTTCTTATTGACTGATGATGTTCATTAAAAAGGTAAAGTTTAAACTGGAAAAGATTCAAATTTCATTTCCACCTTGAAGTAAATATCTTTCTTTCCTCTGGATGTCAGTGTTACATCAGTCCTGAATCCTGGAAGAAGTCAGCAGGAACAATTCTCAGCGGAAGGCAGAAAACATCTTCCCTTCACTTTCCTGCAGACATCTCTGAAGGATCACATCCTACATGAAACCAGAGACAGATGTAACACAATCCTGCTGGGTCTGAGCGCAGTGTGGCTTTGAATTCCTCAAGATGATTTAAATTTGTCATGCACGCCCCAGCTCTCCCAACACGCTGCAGCATACTTTGGGGTGGTGACGAGCAACGACCAGTCTTCAAACACTGTATCAGTAAAATTAACTTTCAGTAATTCTTATACTGCAGGTTGAATTTCATTACAGCTTTACAATAGGTAAACACGTGCAGACGGTTAGCTCTGAATGACAAGCACGGCTGCATCTGCACTGATGCTTGAACCCCACATGGTTTCCTTTCAACACAAATCCACCTTAAGCCGAATCAGAGTAAAGGGCATTGTGCAGAGACAAAAAAGTGCTTTACAAAGCAAGCAGTTTTCCATTTCGCTTTCCACTTCAACTCTGCTCTCGCCCAGGAATCATTCTCTAAGGAAGAAGTGACTATGAAACTCCTTTTCCCATCAGCCACCTGTGACTGTACGCAGACTTGTTCAGAAGCTAACAGCAACTGATAAACATGTCTAAATGAACCCGAGTAGTTCTGGTCTATTTTGTGGATATGGAGAAGGCCTAAGACTCTGTTTTCTTGAGTTGTTTTCTTTAGTGAATCGCTGTGGAAAAATATGGTGCTTGCAGAATTTCCAGGCTCTGCATCACCAGTGCAAAAGATGTGTCCACATTTATTTGAGTTAAACTCCCCTAAGACCCCCCTCTTGATGCTGATCCTGTTTGTGGTGTTTACTCATGGAGATCAGGGTGTCTGGTTTGGGACCCTCTGGGTCTCCATGTAATTTTTTTGCAGTGGATATGATTCTATTATGAGCTCCAAGCAGTAATCTTTATAGTGGTTTGCAACTTAGTGTGAACTGGCCGGGATGAGAATTAGCTCCTTCAACCCAAATGTCACGTTTGACATTTAACATGCTAACTAAAACACGTAGAGAATGAGATGGAGCTCTTGGATTTTTTGCAGTGTCCCTGAGTTTTATGATCTGTCTCCATTGGCATCTATTTCTGGGATAACTGGCAAGTGCCTTAAAAGATTTCCTCTTGTGATCCCAGATAATTAAGAAATGAAGCAAAGAAGAAGAGGAATAAGAGGAGAAAGACATGTCTGTAGGCAGAGAGAGAAGAGAAAAGGAAATAATCTAGGACTGAGAGTAGGGACTGAATATTGATACAACAACAGGAAAAGCTAGAGAGTTGGCTAACATGATGCAGAGGAGGAAGGTGGATATACTGTGTTGAGAAGACCAGGTGAAAAGGAAGCAAGGTTAGAGGCTTAGGAGCAGGGTTCAACCTACTCTACCATGGTGTTGATAGGAAGATAAATAGTGGAGGAGTTACCTTGAAGGAGGAGTTTCAACAGAAATGTTCTGGAGGTGAAAAGAGTGTCAGATGGGGTGATGGGTCTGAACCTAGAAACTGAAGGTGTGATGTTCAGTGTTATTAATGGTTATGCTCCACAGGATAGGATGTGAGTTAGAGATATTCTAGAGTGAGTTAGATGAAGTGATGCAGAATTTCTTCAGAGGTGAGAGAGTGGTGATTGGTGCAGATCTCAATGGCCATGTTGGAGCAAGAAACAGGTATGACGAGGAAGTACTGGGCAGGTTTGGTATCCAAAAAAGGAATGCAGAAGGACAAATGGTGGTAGACTTTGCAAAGAGGATGGAAATGGCTGTAGTGAATACTTTCTACCAGAAGAGGCTGTAACACAGGGTGACTAACAAGAGCAGAGGTAGAAGCACACAAGTGAATTAGACCTTGTATAGTGGATGTAATCTGAAGGAACTCAGTGACTGCAAAGCGGTGGTAGGTGAGAGTGGTGCCAGACAGCACAGGATTCTGACGTGTAGAATGACGCTGATGGTGAGAAAGATGAATCAGGTCTGAGCCCCTTCTTGTTTGCTGTGAGGATGGACAAGTTCACAGATGAGGTTAGACAAGAATCTCCATGGACCATGATGTTTGCAGATGACATTGTGATCTGTGGTAAGAGCAAAGAACAGGTGGAAGAAAATCTACAGACATGGAGGTTTGCTCTGGAAAGGAGGGGAATGAAGGTGCAAGACAGACGTATGTGAATAACAGGAACCCAAGTGGAGCCATGAGGCTACAAGGAACAAAGACAAAGAATTGAAGGATTTAAAGCACCTAGGGTCAACAGTCCAAAGCAACGGTGAGTGTGAAAAAGAGGTGAAGAAATGTGTCCAAGCAGGTTAGAACTGGTGGAGAAAATTGTCAGGTGTGTTGTGTAATAAAGACTTTGAAAGGAAAGGTATACAAGACGGTGGTGGGGCCAGCGATGTTGTATGGTTTAGAGACAGTGGCACTGAGGAAGAGACAGGAGTGAGAGCTGGAGGTAGCAAAGAGGAAGATGCTGAGGTTCTCTTTGGGAGTCATAAGGATGGATAGGATTAGGAATGAGTATATCAGAGGGACAGTTGATGTTAGATCTGTTGGAGATAAAGCCAGAGAGCCAGACTGATTTGTAGGTTTGAACATGTAAAGAGGAGGGATAGTGAGTGTATCGGTGGTGAGGCTGAGGCTGGAGCTGCCAGATAGGAGGCCTAGAGGAAGTCCAAAGAGGAAATTTATGGATGGATGAAAAAGGACATGAAGGTAGTGGGTGTGGAAGATGCTTAAGATAGGATAGGGTTAGACAACTTGCTGTGTCGACCCCTGAAAGGGAAAAGCCAAAAAAGAAAAAGAAGAAGGAATGTTTGTGTCAGATTTCAAACTAAACATAATATCCCACCTTTCAGACCTGAAATTCTCTGGATCCAAATATTAACTCTGTGCTAAGATAAATCCTCCTTAACAGGGAACATTGTACCTCTCTCCATATAATAAAATATTGATTTGGAAATTGTATTGTAAGACGACAGAAAGCTTTTAAAGCTCGTATTACCCTTGCCTAACTTCATTAATTTTTACTTTTAATGGTACTCGTACTCGTACTCGTACTCGTCGTCTTCCGCTTATCCGGAACCGGGTCGCGGGGGCAGCAGACTCAGCAGAGACACCCAGACGTCCCTCTCCCCAGACACCTCCTCCAGCTCCTCCGGGGGGAGCCCAAGGCGTTCCCAGGCCAGCCGAGAGACATAGTCCCTCCAGTGTGTCCTGGGCCGTCCCCTAGGCCTCCTCCCGGTGGGACGTGCCTGGAACACCTCCCGAGGAAGGCATCCGGTATAGATGCCCGAGCCACCTCAACTGGCTCCTCTCGATGTGGAGGAGCAGCGGCTCTACTCCGAGCCCCTCCTGAATGGCCGCGCTCCTCACCCTATCTCTAAGGGAGTGCCCGGCCACCCTACGGAGGAAGCTCATTTCAGCTGCTTGTATCCGGGATCTCGTTCTTTCGGTCATGACCCAAAGTTCATGGCCATAGGTGAGGGTAGGCACAGCGCCGGTCCGTTGGGATTGCCGCCGCGACAGGCACCGCAGACCTTACGGCTGCAGCTACGGGCAGCAGCATCGACAATAGATGCGGAGAACATGGTCCACTCGGACTCTATGTCTCCAACATCCCCCGGAATCTGGTCAAAGCTCTCCCGGAGGTGGGAGTTGAATACATCCCTGGCCGAGGGCTCCGCCAGGCGTTCCCAGCAGACCCTCACTATGCGCTTGGGCCTGCCAAGTCTGTCCGGCTTTCTCCTCCTCCAGCGGATCCAACTCCCCACCAGGTGGTGATCAGTGGACAGCTCAGCCCCTCTCTTCACCCGAGTGTACAAAACATGCGGCCGAAGGTCTGATGATACGACAACAAAGTCGATCATTGACCTCCTGCCTAGGGTGTCCTGGTGCCAAGTGCACTGATGAACACCCTTATGCTTGAACATGGTGTTCATTATGGACAATCCGTGACTAGCACATGAAGTCCAATAACAAAACACCACTCGGATTCAGATCGGGGAGGCCATTCCTCCCGATCACGCCTCTCCAGGTGTCACTGTCGTTTCCTACGTGGGCGTTGAAGTCCCCCAGCAGAATAATGGAGTCCCCGGGCGGGGCACTATCCAGCACCCCCGACAGGGACACCAAGAAGGCCGGGTACTCCGCACTACCACTTGGCCCGTAGGCCGAAACGACAGTCAGAGACCTATTCCCGACCCGAAGGCGCAGGGATGCGACCCTCTCATCCACCGGGGTAAACCCCAACACTAGACGGCTGAGCTGGGGGGCAACAAGCAAACCCACCCCAGCCCGCCGCCTCACCCCGTGGGCCACTCCAGAGTAGAAGAGAGTCCAGCCCCTCTCAAGGAAATGGGTTCCAGAGCCCACGCTGTGCGTGGAGGCGAGCCCGACTATTTCTAGTCGATATCTCTCGACCTCCTGCACAAGCTCAGGCTCCTTCCCCCCCAGTGAGGTAACATTCCACGTCCCTAGAGCCAGCCTAAGCATCCGGGGATCGGGCCGCTGAGGTCTCCACCTTCGTCCACCACCCAATCCTCTTTGCACCAGTCCCTCACGGTTTCCCCTGCAGGTGGCGGGCCCACTGGGGGATGGCCTCGCGTCTCTCGTTCGGGCTTGGCCCGGCTGGGTCCCGCGAGGAGCAACCCAGCCACCAGGCGCTCTCCGACGAGTCCCGACCCCAGGCCTGGCTCTGAAGGATTCTTGAACCACTCTTTGTCTGACCCATCACCTAGAGCCTGTTTGCCATGGGAGACCCTACCAGGGGCATTTAAGCCCCAGACAACATAGCCTCTAGGATCATTTGAACACTCAAACCCCTCCACCACATTAAGGTGGCAGTTCAAGAATGGTGGCGGTTTAATGGTATTATCTGAAAATTCTCCTGAAGCAGAGAGACGTTTTCCTCTAGGATCTTGCAATTAACTTAATTTTTCAACGCTGAGGGAACTTGGGCCCGTGAGCAGCTGCATGTGTTTTTTAAAATGAATGATGTTGACATCAGACACAGCTTCATTATAATGGTAACTATGAGGCAATGCTGATTTAATGATGTGTTTGTTCCCTTGCCCAGCTGTCGAAAAGGAGGTAAAAATAAATAAGGAAAAAACAATGGAAAGGAATTAGTCCTATTCAACATTATGCCTGGCAGCGTATTGGGATTGTGTATGTCTATGGTGTGCATGCTGCACAAAACTTCTCCAAAATAAATGGTGTGTCTGAATGGTAGAATACATGTGTGTGGTCCAGATGACAAAGTGTGGCTTGGTATTTGTGTTGAGCAGCAGACTTTGTTGAAAATCCAGACTCAAACTGGGAGATAATGCTCACTGTTCTGTAGTAAAAAACCCCAAGATATTCTCCTCACATGAACCAGAAGACGGCCAAACCATGCAGGATAAAAACAGATACACAGCTGAAAAGAAATTACATTTTATTTTTCTCAATTTATGTTTATTTTGATAAATTCCAAGTGTCCTGGTTCTGGTTTTAGTTTTTCCTTCCCATTTGTGTTTCACACCTGTGCTAATTGTCCCCACCTGTTCATCAGATGTCTTTTACTCCCTGCTATATATTCTGTCAATTTTTCTGTCTTTATCAGAATGTTTTGTTTATTTCTTATCCAATTTTGTGGTGCATTTGCCCCTTTTTACACTGGACAGATGTCTAATGGGTTGTTAGAGCACTTGTACATTGTTCTTAAGGATGTTGAGGGTGTGTGGTTGTCTGTGCAGGTTCATATGAATTAATTTGAATTCATCAAAACATTACATTATTTCAGTAATCGTATTTTTAAAATATAAATAATTTAGATTTATTACACACAAAGTAATAATTTGATGATTATGGTTTACAACTAACACAGTCACAACACTCAAATTAAAGCATTACATCAGACCAATAAAGTATTTTTAAGTCAAGTTTATTGATAAAGAACCGGATTGTTCACAAAGTGCTTTATGCAAGCATATTGATGGAAGATTGAATGGAAGAGAAAAGTATTCATAAGAACAGGGATACGTGCAGCCCTAAAAGGATGGCTAAGCAAAGCCCAATCAAGTTCTCATTGCAGTTGGTGTCAGAGCTTCAAGTCTCTCCTGAAAAAGAGACATTGTCAGAAGCGTCCTACTTGGGCTTAAGAGAAAATGGACTGAACTGCTGCTTAGTGGTCCAAAGTCCTATTATCATATGAAAATAAATTTTGCATTTTAATTGGAAACCAATATCCCAGAGTCTGGAGGAAGAGTGGTGAGGCACAGATCCAAGTTACTTAAGGTCCAACAGACCTGAATCAAAAGACAGAACCACCTCCATAGCAGGTCTTCATGTCCTGACCTGGTAATAATGGCCATTAATTCCCAATTTTACCATTTTCACATCATTTACCTTTTTTAATTAGTCAATATTGATTTATTTTCTTGCTCTCGGTGGAAGACAAGCATTTTCTCTATCTCCCTCCCTCCCTTGCTGATACCCTGCTTCTGCTTTTGTCTGTATTTTTCTCAGAGCCTCGCTTTGCATATCCTCCAAACTTGTAAATGATGGATTTGGTCAGCTGGTCTCTCAACGTAATTGATCAAATGTTTTCGACGGGAAGACAGGGTAAAGAAGACCCTCTTGTCCAGACGGGACGTTCTTCTCTGGATACACAACGGATTTTTGGCAGCAGTGGAAGATTGTGTCCCTGACTACGATGTTGGTCGAGGACGTAGAAGACGTGTACATATTTGGACTTTTGATAACAGGATTTCTGCTTTTTGGAGTTGATGGTTACCTGGCTTATCGAGTGATTCGCAAAACGGGGCGGCTGTTCAAAGCTGCCTGCGATGTTGGATGGAGTCTGTAGAGCAATCAACACTCAGACTGAAATGTTAAGAGAGCAGAATCGCAAGCTGGACACGATTTTTGAACAGAATCGCAGCCTGGCAGCGCTTGGACTCAGAGGTTAAAGGAAATAATCTTGTAGAAGTTGTACGCTCGAGATCTGCGGAAAGTACCAGAAATTTGGCTATTTGGATTCGCAATTGAGACATACCAGTAAAACTCTTAAGGTGGTTGGAAATTCACAACTGCCTGAACCACAACATTTATTGTCTTTCTAAATCCGGCGCCCCAATGTGGCCTTGGCAACTTCTGCTAACTGACTATAGACAAAATATCTCCTGGATGTTATATAAACATGACCCTCTTCCCCAGCACTCCCCTACCAGCTGTGTGCTGATAGGACTATGTGGCCGATTGATAAAACTTCCACCTTTCTTCTCAAGGACAATGGCGCTTCTATCAGTGTTGACTGTCTAATTCTTGCAAACACACTCAGACTTATATATATTCACACCCTCAAGATTCCACCGTACCCTTGCTAAATCTTTACTTATGTGTGTGCTGCTTACCCCTGCTGAGGTTTTTTGTACTATTTCAGACTGTATTCTGCTCAGAATACAGTCTGAAATATGATTTTTTCCCCTCCTATCTTACTTTACCTTAATGTGTGATTTCATTATTTTTCATAGATTTTTAGATTTCTCAGAAGGATTACCAGCAAAAGCCAAATATTATTAGTATTTGAAAATTTGACTACAGCTGTTTTTACACCAATGACCAGAGATTTTTAGATTTCTTAGAAGGAAACAATTTCATACCAGTGAAAGCCAAACATTATTAGTATTTAAAAAGTTTGGACCTACCAGTGACCCAGCTTCTCTACTTAGATTTCAGTGAGTGCCCATGACTGTTTCTATTTAAATGATGGGACCACAGCTGCCTCATACCAGCGACCTCAGGGATTAATATTATCATTTTTCTTCTAGCACAGGATGAATTCCTTACCACAGAGGACTTAATGAGCTAATTACCTCTATTAAAAAGATCAGATTAGAACCAGCTCTTACCAGTAAACTCCCAAGGATTATTAATGTCATTTGATTTGTTTTTCTGTGTTTGATTTTCTGTATCATTGTAATGTTTTTCCTCATGTACAGCGCTTTGAGTGCCTTGTTGCTGAAAAGCGCTATATAAATAAACTTGACTTGACTTGGCTATTGGCATCTTCTAAGTCGACAGAAAGTTTTTAAAGCACTTTTACACCATCACCTAAAAGATTCGTCAAATCTGATTATTCTAAAGGCATTTGAAGGGTATCCCAACTAAAGAACATTTTTCTTCGGTCTTGACATGCACTAAAACCAGGATTAGTGTACGATTTTAATGCCAATGGAACATTTAAAAAAATATGTGGTACCAATTCAGTGACAGGACATTGCTGACTTAATAATTGTCAAGGTTTGTTTCCACAACTGCAGACTGTAAAATTAGTAATACACTAAATAATTTACTGTGGAATATAGTTCACACACTGTAAGTCAACATAATAGATTTTTGGGTCTCCTATGTATGAGCTGGGCCAAAGAGTTAATACAAAGATGGTAATAAAATTTGAATTTGACTGCATGGAAGAACACATGTGTGTATAGTAGAGATAACAGAATAATCCAGATCAAATGGAATACACATGGTGCCTGAATTTTGGTATCTGTGTTGAGCAGCAGACTTTGGTGAAAATCCAAACCCAGACTATGAAATAAAACAAACCTTTGTGGCATAGAATAAAAAGCTGAAAATGTTCACTGTGCCAATTGTATTATTTTCAAATATGAATAAGAAACTAACCATAAAAGACACATTCAAACAAACCGAAACAAAGAACAACTCTAGATCTACAAGGCTGACTTTTAGACAGCATGTAATGTAAGCTTGCAAATACTGTACACAAATACTATTATTCTGATAACACAAAAACAAAGAAAGCTTCAGTTTAACAAACATTACAATAAAAGATACCCAAAGTCCCAAATGATTGACATACTGTCATGAAAAAAAAGTTCAGTAGAAAAGAAAACGTGGACCTGTGAAGATCTGGAGTTACAAGTCTGAGTTTTTACAAAGCCAACATGGAAAGACATCAGCAATAACCTTAGGGTAGCAGTTGTTGCTGTAGATTAATTTGGGAGGGGTTATAAAGCCATTTATAATGAGCAAAACGATGCAGAGAGCGAAGTCTGGCATTAGCAAGGGTTATCCAAAGTTCAGGTAAACAGCCTGCGAAGGAGCACATACGAATGTTACATAGAGCAAAGCACAAAGCAAGGTTTAATTGTGGCTTGAGCTTGTACCACTGAAGGCAAACACTCTGGCGCTGAAGTGCTGGCAGCCTCCTGCTTAAGTACACCTCCAAGCAATCAGATCAGTCGCACCTGTCACCCAGCACACCTGAGAACTCCAGCACCATCTGAGAAGTGAACATAGTAACAAAAGAAAAAGCACACACACAAAACTCCAGATCCTGACACTCCCTGTGCATGCATGCGTTCTCTCCAGGTACTTTGGCTTCCTACTACAGCCCAAAGGTGTTTGACCTATGTGTCTCTGTACTCCAGGGGGTACCCCACCTCTCACTTAATGATTGTTGAAGATAGGCACCCCCCCCATCCCCCAACCCTGCACTTCATAGGTAGGTAAACACAATAATGGATGGATGATAATAACACATTTATTAAGTCTTTGTACTTAAGGATTTTCAGACAAAGATAAACAGCCAGAAAACTGCTAATATATAATTCAGTCCATTGCAAGTTATTTTGTGAAGACTATATTTCTATTTATTTTGGTTTTGATTCTCATTATCTTTTATGGTATTGGACAGGTTATGACACCTGACCAAACTAATAATGGTGACCTCCAGCTGCAAAATACTATTTGTAAGATTTGTGTTGCCACATTTCTTTACGGTAGACTGAGTAGGTTAAAGAAAATGACTTGAAATCCTCCATTGTCAGTGCTGGTATAAAAGACCTTGTGGGTATTGACGCACATTCATTAGGAAATGTCCAGTGGCGGCTGTTCCATTTCCTGTACAAAACAAATCTGATATGAAATGACCAAAATTACAAAGCTACATAATGAGGAGTAGGTGAATGTACCAGCACAGAATTGGGTCACCAGCAGGACAATAATACGAAACACAGCAGAAAATCTGTAATAGAACTACTGAGAGTCATTGCTGCTAAAAGCTGCTTTAAGTTGTAACTTAGTTTTTCATTCAGTGTTTCCCTTTTGGCTTTGTTTTTCTTTGTTTTTCCCTTTTTTATTTTTCTCCATTTTTGTTTGATAAATAAGGAGCCCGCCAGGGGACATGGGGGAATTTTTTTTCTTTTGCCTCCCCACGCAATACTTTTGCGTTCGCTCACAATACTTTTGCGTTTGCTCGCAAAAGTTGTTAATCACCTTGAGAAAGATGTGCATTTTGGAACAGCAGCACATTTGACAAAATGCTCACAAAACAAACAGCACTGATATGGCATTGATATGGTTTATTTGTCATATGCAGGTTAACATGCAGTCAACAATGCGATTAAATGCTTAGGATTAGAAGAACCATTCAAGTCACTATAAAAACAAAAGTGGCGTGCAAAAAAAGTACACATCATGCAGCAGTAATAAGCAAATAAAGTGTTACAGATGTGGTTTCGTGCAGTATAATTGTCCAGAGTTCAGCAGTTTGACAGCATGTGGATAATAACTGTCTTTAAGTCTGATTGAAGATCCTTTTATTTAAGGCCGATTTCAAAATAAAACTCAATAAATCTCAAAAAAGGGTCTCCCACAAAGTATTGTGAGATAACGCAAAGACTATTGCGTGAGAACGCAAAAGTATTGCGTGGGAATGCAAAAGTATTGCGAGCACTTTATTTGCTTATTACTGCTGCATGATGTACACTTTTTTTGCACGCCACTTTTGTTTTTATAGTGACTTGAATGGTTCTTCTAATCCTAAGCATTTAATCGCATTGTTGACTGCATGTTAACCTGCATATGACAAATAAACCATATCAATGCCATATCAGTGCTGTTTGTTTTGTGAGCATTTTGTCAAATGTGCTGCTGTTCCAAAATGCACATCTTTCTCAAGGTGATTAACAACTTTTGCGAGCAAACGCAAAAGTATTGTGAGCGAACGCAAAAGTATTGCGTGGGGACGCAAAAGAAAAAAATTCCCCCATGTCCCCTCGCGGGCTCCGTAGATAAATAATGAAACCCTCTTTGTGATTCTGAAGATTTAAATAATTCCAGGACCTGACAAACACCAGATCTGTTTTGTTATGTCGTGAATCATAAAAAAAATGGAGGTCAGCTGTCGGTTAACTGTAACTCAATGAAAAGTGTGTGTTAATTTTTTCATTAAAACTTCCCATTTATTGGGAATAACTAGAGGTTCCAAAATCTAATCTAACTCAGTACAGCAAAGAAAATGTTTGTATACAAAACTGAGCCAAACAGTGAAGAACAGTTAAATTAAAGCAAAATTATCTTTAGTATAATTATAAGCGAGGCCTTTTGTTATTGTTTCACCTGAAGGAAAAAAAAAACATGCACTTTTCATGGTGAAAGCAGGTAGAGTAGTAGAGAGCAGGCTGATGGTTTTATCCCTGAGTTAAGCTCTGGTAAGAAGAGCTGCAGAGTGTCAATTAGCAGGAGGACATCACGATTTATTACTTGCAGTCCATCAGAGCCGCTTTCCTTCAGTCGACCTGCAACTTGAATTAGGACTAATGTTTGCCAGAGACAGTGGGTCTCTCATCCTCTTGCACGATTGAAATGCACGACAGCGTTGCTACTCCCATGATCTCAGTCCAGCCCTTTGTGCTCCAGCAGCACTCTGCCATTTGTTAAATATTGCTACAAAGGCTGCAATCAAATCCATTCCACAGAATTCCTCTTTTTAAAATGGCATGCAAAATCTCAATGTAAGCAGTTATTTATTTATTTATACAAGTGTCATTAGGCAGCTTAGGCAAACAGAAGGGGTGTGCCTGGCTGCCTTGCAGTGTCAGAGGCAAATTTTCTCTGCAGCAGCGGGAAAATGACATTCTCCCTGTTACACAGCTGACTCTATTAAATCAAAGGCATGATGGGACACATCTTGTTCAGACAGCAGACTGCTCAGGCCTTGACAATTATAGAGAGACGGACAAGAAACAAGAGGGGATGAAAATCCTTTCACTTCACAATTATGCAGCACATTGCATTGGCCACATAAAATTCCAATGAATAAAAAACATTGAACATATGGTTTTATGTGACAAAATGTGATAAGCTACAACGGGTATAAACTATTTTGCACGGCACTTGATTTAACGCCATCCAAAAAACAATCTCTATTACTAGAAATATAAAATTTTTCCTATGTAATGTGATTTTCTATGTAAGAAAGAAATCTGAATTGTCAAAACTTAGAAACAGCAGCTATAAAGAAATTTAGAAATTAGAATCTAAATCCCTGGAAAATGTCTATGTCAATGTATTTCCATCAGTATTTACATTTAAATGATTAAAACTAATACATTTTTATCTGTGTTAACACGTAAGCACAATGTTAGTAGACCTCCAGAAGAACAAGATAGGCAAAAAGTAATTGTGTTTAGCTGGAAAATTAAACTAAAGTTGCAAACCTGAACATTGAAGGAATGTAAGAAAGGCTGGTTTGTTATCTCCACTTTACATGCAGAGAAGATTTTCATAAAAATGTTGCAATCAAGAGAAAGTTTTGGGCTAAACCTCCACAGTCAATAAAGGTGAAACTTTTCTGCTGACAAAATTAACATACATCTTCTCCGACTATCGAAGTTTGTTTCTTGTTTGTTTAATCCATTGCATTTTCCACCAGCATAGCAGAAACATTTCTCAC
This sequence comes from Crenichthys baileyi, assembly GCA_036173005.1. Lineage (NCBI taxonomy): Eukaryota > Metazoa > Chordata > Actinopteri > Cyprinodontiformes > Goodeidae > Crenichthys > Crenichthys baileyi. The sequence goes on along the minus strand of JAHHUM010001827.1, from coordinate 27,401 downwards.
TGATAGGTAGCATCAGAGGTAGAGAATCTGATTAGTGTCTCTGTTACTTCACCACCTTAATCAGCGCTAAAGGAATCAGTGAAACAGGCGCTAATTTTTCCTCGAAATGCCAACAACTTTCCCAAACTTTCTTGGATTGTGTGTAAGCTTATCCGAAGGACCTTTACCAAACTACTGTATCTATACAAGGACGAGCCACAGGACCAGATGTTTGTAAACTCACTCACGTTTTCATAAGTCATAATTTCAATACCTCTTGTCTTAAAATGTGCAGCATACAGTCTGCCTTGTCCCCCACCATGAGTGCGCCATCATCCCAAATAATAAAACAGCCTCTAATTTTATGATAACTATCACCTGTCCTTCTCACTCGAGGCCACACTCTAGATGGTTTGTGAGTAATTGGTCTGTGCCTTTTGCTTGATTAATTTGATTGCCACATTTTTCACCGTCCCCTCTCTGGTGACTGCTGTGACGCTGCCAGTGCTGGGTTTCATTAATTATATTCCTAATTGGGTTGGAAATGTTTTCATGCAAGTTTTTTTTTGTTGTTGTTTTGTTTTGGTTTTTTTTGGGTTAGCGAATCCAGGCTAAACGATTTATGTGTTTCACCTGCTTGAAAGAGATAAACGATCCTCATCTCTTTAACAGTTTAACAATGACTGTAAGAGGCAATAAATATCAAGGACAACAAGCTAAGGGAGTGTTAGTGGAATGTAACGCATCCTTACCTCCTCTTAAAGGTGTTTGATAGACCATATAATGACTGGAATGTGATTAGGGTGATGTAAAATTTTAAAAAAAGGGCACTGTTGGGGAACTTCAGCAAAGAGTCTCCATAACAACCTTTAGATGCTATCTACAGGTGGCTCGTTGGGAGGCATGGCAGGAAAAAAACCTTTCTGTCCTAGCATCACAAACATAAACGAGTTAACTAAACAGCGCTATGTCATGTCTCCTGTTAAGCATGGTAGATGACGTGCAATGCTGTGGGCCTGTTCTAAAAGCCCTGGGAACCTTGTTGCAATAAACAGCTTCTAAACTGTTCAGTCCTCAACATATCCCGTCGTGGGCTTGACTCCCGGCCCAGGGGGCCTTTCCTGCATGTCTTATGTGTCTCTCCACTCCTTTCCTGACAGCTTGCTGTCAAATGTGATAAATAAAAGGCCATTAGTGCCGTAAAAAGAAAAAGAAAATGATCCTAAAAGATGACCCTCTTCCATTATCATCACAGAGCTTAGTCAATTCAATTCAATTCAATTCACTTGCAGCATTCACACCTCCCGGATGAGCTTTTAGAGACAGTGGACAGTCACTGGCGTTGACTTTGCAGCAATCCCTCATACTGAGCATGCATGTAGCGACAGTGGAGAGGAAAAACTCCCCTTTTTAACAGGAAAAAAAACCTCCAAAACCCGGGGCTCAGTGTGAGCGGCCTTCTGCCCGACCGACTGGGGGTTAAGAGAAAAAACCCAGAGGGAACAAAGAAAAAAAAAAGAACCCTGATCTAGGAGTCCTTTTCTATGGGAAGGAAAAGTAAATGTTAAGGATGTAGCCCTTTTAGTCGTTTCACTAGAAAGAAGGAACAGATAAACTCTGAGCATTTTTCAAGTTAGAGTCTGAAGAGAGCATATAGAGTTAGTTACAGTAAAAGCTCAGTCAGTAGCCATGTCTAGGAGAGAGAAAGGGGTTTAAACACTGAAAAAGGGGGCCTGTGGATCATGGTAGAGGTCAGCATTAAGTTGTTGCAGCAGAAGCTTGGGGAGGATTCCCCCCCAGAAAGGTGTCACAGGTAAAACCAGAGTACCCCCGGTGTAGCTTCTAAAGGGAAGAGAAAAGAGAGAGGAACAAAGTTAAAAGCTGAAATAACAGCAAATAATACAAAATTGGAGAGTAGTGTGAGAATGTAGCGAAGAGGGTGAAAGTGATCATTGTGTCCTCCAGCAGTCTAAGGCTATAGCAGCATAACTACAGAGATAGCTCAGGATAACCTAAGCCACTCTAACTATAAGCTCTATCAAAAAGGAAAGTTTTAAGCCTAGCCTTAAAAGTAGAAAGTTTTTCCATCTAGAGCCCACTGATGGCCATTGTTATACTAAAAACCACGATTGGGATACCTCTCTCTGTCAGATTGACCATAACCATTGGAAAAGGAGGGGGTCATACAGGTAGCAGAAATGGAGGGTGTGTTTGCACCTCAACCATAACTGAGCAGGTTTAGGCTAAACCTGACTCCCCCTTACTCCATCCAACAAGAGGAGAAGAAGACGGAGGTAAAATAAGGAAGATAGCTCAGGATAACCTAAGCCACTCTAACTATAAGCTTTATCAAAAAGGAAAGTTTTAAGCCTAGCCTTAAAAGTAGACAGGGAGTCCGCCTCACAGACCAAAACTGGGAGCTGGTTCCACAGGAGAGGAACGTGATAACTAAAGGATCTGCCTCCCATTCTACTTTTAGAGACTCTAGGAACCACCAGTAAACCTGCAGTCTGAGAACGAAATGCTCTGTTAGGAACATATGGAACAATCAGATCTCTGATGTATGATGGAGCTAAATCATAAAGGGCTTTATATGTGAGGAGGAGAATCTTAAATTCTATTCTGGATTTAACAGGGAGCAAATGAAGGGAAGCTAAAGTAGGGGAAATATGATCACTCTTTTTAATTTTCATCAGAACTCTTGCTGCAGCATTTTGAATCAGCTGAAGGCTTTTAACTGCATTTTGTAGACATCCTGATAGTAAAGAATTTAAAAAGTCCAGCCCTTGAAGTAACAAATGCATGGACCAGTTTTCAGCATCACTCCTGGACAGGATATTTCTAATTTTGGCAATGTTCCGGAGATGAAAAAAGGAAATCCTAGAAAACCTGTTTTAATATGGGATTTAAATGACATCTCCTGGTCAAAAAAAAAACACCCAAAGGGTTTTACTTTATTATCGGAGGTCAATTTAATGCCATCCAGGTTAAGTGACTGACTTAGTAGTTTCTTTTTTTAAAAGACTCCGGTCCAAAGACGACAACTTCTGTCTTGTCTGAATTTAGAAGCAGAAAATTTTAAAGTCATCCAGTTTTTATATCTTCAAGACATGCTTGTAGTCTATCTAACTGGTTGGGCTCATCAGGATTTATGGATAAGTAAAGCTGAGTGTCATCAGCGTAACAGTGAAAAAATGTATTCTATGCTGCCTGATAATTTTACCTATTGGAAGCATATATATAGTAAAGAGAATTGGCCCAAGTACTGAACCCTGTGGTACTCCACAATAACCTGGAGTTTAAAGATGATTTATAATTTACATGAACAAACTGGAATCTGTCAGACAAATAAGATTTAAACCAGCCTAGCGCTGTTCCCCTGATACCCTACAGCATATTCCAGCCTTTCAAGAGAATATTATGATCGACTGTATCAAATGCAGCACTGAGATCTAACAGGACAAGTACAGACACAAGACCATTATCTGAGGCAATAAGAATATCATTAGTGAATTTCAGCAGAGCTGTTTCAGTGCTATGGTGAGCTCTGTAACCTGAATGAAACAGGTCATTGCTGTGTAAATGCTCACACATTTGATTAGCAACTATTTTCTCAAGAATTTTAGATAAGAATGGAAGATTGGATATCGGTCTGTAATTTATTAAGTCATCTCGATCAAGCGAAGGTTTCTTAAGCAAAGGTTTAATTACAGCTACCTTAAAACCTTGTGGTACATACCCATTTACTAAAGATAAATTAATCATATCTAAAATGGGCCTGGTAATCAGAGGGAACACTTCCTTAAATAATTTGGTTGGGATTGAGTCTAACATACAAATTGAAGGTTTAGATGAAGCTAATATTTCTGATAACTCAGGAAGCTCCACAGGATCAAAACAGTGCAAACACAAATCAGGTTCTACAGTTACTTCCAATGTTGTCTCACTTGTTGAGGATGAAGTAATCATCTTTGGAAGTATGTCAAAGATTTTCTTTTTAATAGAATCTATTTTATTTTGGAAGAATCCCATAAAGTCATGACTGCTGAGAGCTAAGGGAATGGATGGCTCAACAGAGCTATGACTCTGTGTAAGTTTAGCAACTGTACTAAAAAAAAAAACCTAGGATTATTCTTTTTTCTTTTATTAAAGGGATGAGAAATAAGCTGTTCTGGCTTGGTGAAGTTTTTTTTTATACAACAGTAGGCTATTTTCCAGAAAATTTAGGAATCCTCTAGGTGTGTAGAGCGCCATTTTCTCTCCAAAATTTCTAACATTGTGTTTAAAGTACGCAGCTCTGAATTAAACCAGGGGGCTAGCCTCCTATGAAAAATCCCTTTTTTTCAAGGGGGCTGCATTGTCTAATGCACCACGCAATGATGAAATAACACTATGAACAAGAGAATCAATTTGAAGGGGGAAGAAAAAAAATTGCCCCCACTGTTTTTTTTGTGATATGAGGAAATTTAAAAGTGGAACAGATTCTTTAAAGGTTTTTACAGTATTGCCTGATAATGATCTACTATAATGAAATTTTTCTTTCAGGTGTGGAGTACTTAGTTAAATTAAACTCAAAGGTTATTAAAAAATGGTCAGACACCACAGGGTTTTAGAAAAAATTGTTATGTCTTTAAAACTCAATGCCATATGTCAGCACAAGGTCAGAGAATGAAGACAAAACTGGGTAGGGTTTTTTTAATTTTTGAGTAAAGCAATTGAGTCTAAGATACCATTAAAAAGGCTATATTTAAGCTATCACTTTCAGTGTCAACATGAATGTTAAAACCCCCACTATAAAAATTTATCTGTATTTAACACTAAACGATAAAAAAAGTTTAAAACTGATCTAAAAATTAGAGTAAGGGGCCTGGTGGACGGTACAAAACAACAAACAGAAGTGGTTTTAGTGCTTTGCAATTTGGGTGAGGAAAACTAAGGATTAAAAATTTTAAAAGAGTTGTAGCTATTGATTGGTCTGGGGATGTAATAAATCGGACTGAAAGATGATTGCTACTCCTCCTCCTCACCCCGTATTTTAAAGGAAAAGTGAAAATTTTAAATAATTTTTAGGAGTTGACTATTTATAGTAACATAATCCTCTTGCTGCAGCCAGGTTTCTGTGAGGCAAAAAAAAACAATCTGATTGTCACAAAAAGGTCACTAACTAGCAAAGCTTTTAAAAGGAGATCTATGTTAAGTAAAACCACTTTTAATTTTTTTATTTTTAGTTTTAGTCTGGGTTGTGTTATTTTTATTAGAATTTCCTGATTTCCCTTTTTAGATAATTTTTTTTAAATTTTCAATTTGGCCGAGGGCGAGACACTGTCTTAATAGGGTAATGGGTGGGTAGCAGTACAGAAGCTGCAGAGAGGAGTATTAAACTACGACCCTGCTTCCTATTGAAAACCTGTGAGAGACGAAGGGAGGAAAACACATAAATTTACTTCAATAAAAAAAGGGAAGGGGCAGTAAATATAAAGGATACCGTAGGATTGTAGCTGTTGGTTGAGAAATGTTGTCGAGAAAACTGATAATTTCTTATAAAACATTGGATCCACTAATAGATCCACTAATAGATCCACTAATATAGAGGTAATCAAGAATTAGTTGCTAACTGTCTATCCATAAGTTTGTGAAATAGAATATGATACTTCTGGGTAACAACTAAAGATTTAATGTCACAGATGTTCAGACTGTGGCTTCTGATCAATCAGCATGGGTCAAAAGATTTTCACAAATGGCAGGTTGGCACCCCTACTAGCTTCAACACTCAGGATCAGGACATTGATAAAATGTGAAACTATACTGAAACCGGATCACTGAAATTCATGGAGAGGCTCTGAAGGTAACATAGTTATGGAGAACCTATTGATGTTTGGTTTGGGAAGCTGGCGGTCTCATTTTTGGTTTTGTAGATTGCTAGCTTCTTTTTGCATCTTCAAGCCTTGACCTTCAGCAGGCCTCAATAATGAGATCCCAGATACAGGCAGTTAAAATTAATGTGCTGGCTGGACTCTGCCTTAGGGATGGGGTAAGGAGGTCTATCATCAGAGAGAAGCTTGGATCAGATCAGCTACTCAAAAAAAGCTGAGATGGTTCGGGAATCTTAATCAGCATACGACCTGGATCCCTCTTACAGAGGTTTTCCAAACACATCCCACTGGAAGCGCACACAGAGCTCACTGGAGAGACAACATATCTGCTCCAAAATGGGTTGCTGAGTCTCACTGGTGAGGTCGATGTCTAGGTGAACCATAAGCTGGAACCTGACTAGATGAATGAAGTCAAGGGATGGTTAAAAACTTGCTTCATTTAAGATTTAGTAATTGCACTTCCTGACAGAAAACGTTAATTACCCAGAAGAAATTTGGTACACATGTAAAAAAGCTGTAGGTATGCTTTAGTGCATATGAAACTGGTATACATATTAGAACAGACACTAAAGGACAACTGTTGGTGCATCACAAAAGGGCAATAAGAGTGGATGGAGTTCAAAATAGTGAAGACAGACTACATAAAGTATGAATAGGCATACTGTGCATAACCTGATACCATTGGTTGTTGCCACCTTGCCACAGGTAAAATACTCTTTAACATGACAGAATAGGATGATGCACCCTGCAACCTTACATACCAGGCATGGTGCAACACAACCACCCAGCCTCCCACCAACCCAAAATGAAACTTTTATCAAAGTCCTTTAATGCTGAGGCACCCCCTGTGTCTGGTGACATTTATTCACTGTCTTGAATGTAAATCCCTTTGTTTTTCAACAGTACATTGGATCCATGTTGGTGGTGGGCATGTTTTGGAAATGAAAGTGTAAAGCTGGAATTACCACATAATTAGTCAGATTAGCAATTTGATGTTTATTACTTTCTCAAGTATTGAAAAGAGATGAATACCAGGGCTTTGCATTATTTGGCCCTGGGTCTGAGATCCTGTGAAGCTATTGCTTTTGTCATGTTATTTTGCCTCAGAGTGTCCAAAGTGTAATTATTTTCACACACATTAGGTGCTGTATTGGCCGTAAAGCAGTGACACAACGGCTGCTGAGAGCAAACATTTTACTGTCATTGTAAATTATCTCAAGCAGGGCCCTCATTAGGTGGAAGGTGGTGTTTTCATTATTTGATGAACCAAAAAATGTTGCAACCAAAGGAAATGTCCATGAGCAGACAGGGTGATAGATGAGCTGAAGCAGAAATGTATTGAAAAGGTAAGGGTCAGGTAATTTATTCAGAAGAATGAGCAGTGTCCTGCATGGCCGAGTGGGAAGCAGACTGAATGAACTCCTGAGGCAAACAGGAAGAGGAAAGCTAACAAAGGGTAAGAACAAGAGAGGTGCCATCCTGACAAGAGTGGATGCATTGCCAGGGATGTCATACTGCCAAACCAAATAAAGATCCTAAAAATGATATACACGGCATACCCTGGGCCTAGGTGAAACCTCTATTTTGATCTGAAAAGTTTTCGAAAGTGAACTTAAATCTGGTAGCATTCGTGAAAAAAGCTGTAAGATTATTAACTTTTTTGTTACAGACATTATTCTGCAAACAGTTTTTGTTGATTGCATCTTTAATGCAAAAATGTATGTTAAAATAGATAAAGGAAAAAACCCTAAAATTACAGATTACATGCAGTAACAAGACAACATAAGTCTCTCAAAAAAGATTAGTAGCACAACAAAGAAATTTTTAATATTCATAATAATGTTGATGTTTGGTGCTTAGATTCATGCAGGATCTGTTTATAATGTAAAAAACTTAGTGCATTAGGTATTTGTTTTAATGCTTCTTCAGAGTGAGATGTTTGCATACATTTTAATCGTATTTGGTAGAATTGCCTTTTAGAATAATTTTTTGCTATGTTCCTCCAGACAGAATTGGTTTAACTGAGGTCAGTAAGCTGCCCTGCTCAATGGCCTGTCCAAAACATTCACTTAACTGTCTTGAAGTCACTTTGCAACTAACTTGGTGGAATTGTTAAGGTCATTGTCCATTTGAAAGACCCAAGCTTCCTGGATGATGTCTTGAGATGTTCATTCCATATTTCCCTATAATGTTCTTGCTGCCACCCCCATAGTTCAACGTTTGGATGGTCTTCTGTCTTCTTACAAATGTAACAATGCTCATTATGGCCAAACACTTTTATTTTAGATTTAGCAGACCACAAACAAGTTTTCAAAAATCTGGGTCTTTTTTATGTGGCTTTTGCAGTAATGGCTTCTTCCTCTCTGAGTGGCCTTTCAGATCATGCATGTACAGAACTAATTTCACCTGGAATAATGAAACTTTCTTACCAGTTTCAGTCAGCATCTTCACAAGGGTTTTTGCAGATGGAAACTTCTGTTTCTGATTTAGTATCTGCAAATAATTGTGTTAATCCTATCTGACCTAAAATGGGAAATGTTTAGGCTGTCAGAGAGTGGGGGATAAAAGCTATTGTTTTATCCAAGGTATGTATAGTAAATATAAAAAATGTATCCCTCTGTGTTTGTGACATCATTCCTTTCTGCTGCTGTAGTAATGAAGGAGAAATCATCAGACTGGTAATAATCACTCAGACATGCAGTGCAGTTAGATAAACACAGAAAATCTGAAGAAAATTCCATGTTTCTGAGCTTTGTTGTCGCATTTCTGAGCTTTGTTGTCCACACGGACAACCATGGAGTTAGGGTGACTTCAGGACACTCAGATTGATTTTCCTGATACACTCTGGATGTAAGATATTCAGCCGTTACAGGCCCGTAAACACAGAGCCTCACCAATATTGGTTATATGGCAGAGTGTTTATTCTCAGGTGTTTTTAAATGTCAAATCTTGAGAGTGATAAAAGTTTATAAGAGGTTATATAGCCACAAAGTGTTTTGCTCTGTCATTACTTGGCTCTGTACTCTGCAGCATTCCAACTAGGGAGTTCAGGTCATCCTCCTCCTCTCCTCCGTCTCTCCTTTCTCTCCTTTAAGCTCTTCCTAAACCCCCTTCAGTCTTATTCTCCACATTTCCATCAAGCAAGATCTTTGATTTGGAGATGAGCAACTGACAAAGATTCTTAGCAGCAATCTGAACCTGAACAGCTGGAGAAATATCAGGAATAAATCTATTAGGTACTTGATTAAGCAGCAGAAAACTGTACATTTTGATTTCTTTGTTACAAGTTAAGGCCTTTAGTTTTAAAACATGTTCACATGTTCATCACTTTGTGATGTAGATCATTTTTTTCCATAAGTTTATTTAACCTTAACAACAGCAAATATTTAAAGAAAAAGTATTATTTACTACTTATAAATAAATTTTTTTTTAAATAAAGAATACAGAAAACTTGAATGAGAACAGGACATGAAACACAGGCAGAGTAATGGGAAAAACCAGTTAAGGACAATGAAAACCAGGGAGCTTATATACTGAGGGAAGAGTGGAGAATGACGGTGGATCCATGTGAATTAATTAGGGGAATGTGGAACAGCTAAGGCAGAGAGCAAACAGGGATGCTGAGGGAAGGAGACTAATTAACACAGAGCGAGCTGAACTAGAAACAAAAGGAACTAAAAACAAGGAGGAAAAGCCTAACATTAACAATAAGAGAACAAACCAAAATGCACAGAGGTAAGAACACAAAAAACAAGTGATTTTAAGAAAAGCAATGGTGCCGCAATAACTGACACCCCAAAAAAGTCATACAAAATAAATGCAAGTGAAACATCTTATGATTTCAGCTTTTTTAGGTTGATCAGCCTGACTAGAAACTTTTAAAGGACAATCAGCAACTTCCTGTTTCCCTGATGTATAAATATAACTTCAAAACTATACAAAACAGGAAGGACAAGATAATATTTTATTAAAGTAAGGCAGATGTCTGTTGATCCACATAAATCAGAAAATGACCAGAAGAAAACAGCTCCTCACCTTAACTTGCCCATGTTTACAACCAGAGCAATGATTAAAACCTTTAAAACAACAAAAACTGTGACCATCAAGAGTGGACGAGGACCCATGTTATCTCACCACTAGGGCCAGTAAGAACAGCAAGGGAGGTTAAACAAATGTGAGAACTGAAGCAAAGATTGACATCTTGTGGTCGGTATCCACAACAATCATCTGTTTCAAAGGTACTGGTGTTTCCGTGTTTAAATCTGGTGACATCTTTTCTACTTATTTTATCTGAGGGCTAGCAGTTGCAACAACAGTTTTATGTAGTTTTCCATTTGCACTTGTCAAGTGTTAAAAATCAAGACAGATATGGCAGATTACAAGTTTGTGTTAGTAGATGTGAAATAAGTTGCAGTAATTGTTACTTTTCTTTGCCGCCCTCCCAGCTTTTTTTGAAACTGTCATCGTCTGTTGAAACCCGGAGCTTGGATCGATGCGCCCTTTCCCAGCACTCTAAATTGGATGGCCAGGGATTGATTCATCTGATAGCTCAAAGAGAGCTCCGTGCAGCTCCAGAAGCCTTTACACCTCATCTGCACCACACACACACACACACACACACACACACACACACACACACACACTTAGTCAGCACACCATCTTAATGCACCTTAATCATGTAATGCATTTTGTGTCCAGACACCTGGATTTCTACTGGCATGATCTTGATAATGGATCTGTTGCACTCCAACAGTTGACCTTGGGTCTCTGTCTGTCTGTATGTGTGTGGAAATGGTCATTTGTCTCGGGCCTGAACTGCACTACCAACTCACCCATTCTCAGGTGGACCAAATGCAGGCAATTTGCTCTCATGAACCCAGTCAATGTGCAGGTCACTTTTATAGCAACAAATTCATCCCATTTCTCTGCGACACACAGATGCAAAAAAGGCTTGCTCTTGCCTCGCACGCTGGATGCAGCAAGTCAAAGACGTCTTCAGTCAATAGAAAATATTCCATCCAATTATGTCTATAGTCTGGGCAAGAGATCTCCAACAGAGCCAAAATCAGGAAGATCGGCGGGTTTTTAGACAGTAGATGTAGAAACATACAGAAGAAAAAAGACTACAGATATCTGCTAGAAAGGAAAGAAGACGTTAGTGTATACAGCCTACACAGGCATCATCTCTGGGATGATCTGTGCTGTATTTGTTGGATTATGGTTGTAAAGTGGAGGGATTACTGTACATTTATGTACAGTGGTTATGGTGGTACACTGACATGCATCAAATAGGAAATATGAATGTCAAACAAAGATTGCCGAAATAGATTTTCTTAAATATACACATTGTATTCAGTAGTTTCTGCTTTTGACAAGAGGACCACTAAGAGCATGGGAAGCTCTTAGAACAGGACTGAGGTAAGATCTGTGTTGCCAGAGCGTCTCAGGAAGTAGCTCAGATCAACCAGCGAGGATCTGAAGCAAATCTCGATTTCAGAATTATTGATTTTAGACACAAAAAACATGGGGTAAGTATCTCAGGGTAGCAAAGAACATGATCAGGCTCAGCCAGAATACAGTTAGTTATATGGGAACAATCTCGCTATTTTCCTTCTTATTCATCTGTCTTTTAAGCTTTACCTGAATAACTTGATGAGAAGCAGCTGGGGATCGCAGCACCTGTGATGCCCCACCACCAATAAAGGAGACAGTGCAAGAGTGAGAGAAAAATAGAGAGAACGCCTTACCCACAGACACACACATTCCTGCAGGATATGACATTTCAATCTCTATGGATTATCCAGGTCTGGAACACCTCAGAAATGCTCACTCTAGAGAGTTTTGAGAACTTTCCCAACAGGGAAATGTAGTCACCATTAAATACAACAAGGTTAGCACCGTGGCTAAGATCCTGGGAGACTTCTAGATAAAGACCAGTGACCAAACCAGACTCTGTACTGGCCAACAAACTACTGAAGTCACGATGGATGTAGTGTTTCCAAGTGATAATAAGAACAACACAGAAGAACATGAAAAATCATTGAGAAAAACGAATAGCAGAATGCGGAAGTGGAGAAGTTGTGGGACATAAAGAGTTTGGGATTATTGACCAGAGGACAACAATCCAGAGAAGATATAAGGTATTGGAGAGAGCTCTTAATGTCCCAGGTTTGTAGAGAAACTTTTTCGTTTGTGAGCCACACAATAATGTCATAGACTTGTAACTACAACTTTAGCTAGAAAAAAAACTAACTTTCGTAATAAGCCACTTAAACGTGGATATTATGACACTATAATCAGCCACAACAATCAGTAACAATCTGAAACAGGTATGTTAAAAGAGAAAGAGTGCCCATGATGACCCCTACTGGGTGTTTCAGGACCCACATTGAGGTCCTAACCCTAACCCCACTGCTTGATGGGTGACTAGCACGTTCTATCCAGTGTGGTAATTTTCAATATGACTACAGAAGTCTAAATGCTGCGTGCTTTTCCCTAAAACTCAGAAACATAATAAGGTTGAGTAAAGTAAAGGCTTGTTAATGTGTGATATCTTCAGCTTAACTTACATTTTTGCCTCTCTGTATGTGCAACTCTTATTATCTTGTATTCTTCAGAGAGGGACTTTGTGTTGCAGCAAGCAAAGTCATTACATGCTCTCTTGGCTTTGTGCTTACTGCTGCATGGAGCCATTAGAAGTGACTGTTTGTGTCTCTCTCATTCAAACACTTACAGTCCTCAATGGTTGAAAAAGGGTGTTCTGGGGAGCTGTTTTTTTATGTCTGATTCTCTTGATTCAAGCCACCAGCAATCAAAGCAGCTGTCAGACACCAACAAACAAGCACCCATCGATATCTAGGGGGGTTTGCCCATCCTTCTTTGAAACTGCTTCTGTCACGCACAGTCTAAGTAGCAATGGCACCTCCAGTCTCCGCCTTGTTGCTGCAGGAGCCTCGGTGGCGCCTGCCGGCCTCCTGCCTGTCAGAAGCAGTTGAAGACGAGGCAGGTGGCACCCGTCTTTAATTAGCTTCAGGGTCTCCATTTCGTTGTTCTCAGGCGCTGACATGCTTGTACAGACAATCCAATCATTCAAAATGCCCGTCAACAGGCGAAGTGCTGGTGCCAGTGCTGAACTTTCGCGTGTTTTCTTACTCACATGGTTCTGGGATTAAAGCCACTAAAACAACAGCAGAATGAATAACAATCATCAGTAAAAATGTGATCTGTCAATTATATATTCTCTTTGGTTAAGATGGATTTTTTTTCTTCCTTATTGAAGCTACTGTGATTTCTCTGTTCTATGTAAAGCCTCAGTTAAGACATGCCAGTAAGGGGTAAAGCCATTAAATGCATCTGTGGTATAAAAATGACAAAGCAAAGCAGAAAGAAAAAGTAAAGCTGCTGAATTATTTCCAGAGATGCGGTGTAAAGAATGATGACCCCCAAGACGCAAAGTTATTTAAAATGAACTAGTCATAGACTAAACTTCAAATCATTTAAATCTGTAATCTTAATACTCCTGCTCATCAGGTTTGTTCTGCATTTCATCAAATTCCATTCAGTTTTATATAAAGCATATTCAAAACAACTATCATCTCAAGGCATGGCTAATTCATATCCAATATCATAGACTTCAATTTGGTCCTAATCCAGTTCAAGTAAATCAAATTCTTATCCAGCCCAGAGTTATAGTCACATTCACCTCCAGTTACATACTGTAAATTCCAATACAATACAGTCACTGACTCGGTGCAATTGGTTGGGTTTCCTTTGATGGAAAAACTTTGTAACTAATTTAAATAATAAAACCAATCTGACTGCACTGTTTGATAGTTAGGATTAACTGGAATATATGTACCTGCCTTGAAATCCGTGTGATTCGATTGAACTGACTTTGTAAAGTGCCTTCAAACAACACGTGTTGTAAATTGGCACTATTAAAATAAAACTGAATTGAATTGAATTTAGTTTATCCTAAAATGTATTCAAACAAGCACAGCTGATTGCATCAAGTCAATGGTTTTGCAGCAAAACCTCCTCCTGAACAGGCATGTGACAGTAGAGAGAGTTCCTTTTAACCTTTTTAGAGCCAAGCTCAATACGAGTGACCATCTGCCATGAAAGGATAAGACTTTGAGATGAGAGAATGAGAAACAGAAAAAAGCATGGAACCACGCTGCTTTCTAAAAACATTAACGCCATCAATTCAGGAAACAGATACAGTTAAACTCTCAAACACTCAGCAGGGAGTAATTTCTATAGATGAAAGGAGACAAAAATACAAAGTTAACAGCAGCAATACTTTTGTCAATGGCTTTGTCCAGGAAAGAAACACAGCTAAACATAAAAACAGTGAGCCAAGAGCACTTTCTAATTTGATTTGATTTATTTGTTAAAATGTCATGCACCATGATATGGTGCCCAGCCTACATAGGCTTACAAGACACTTTGCAACAAATACACAAAGAGGAACACAAAGAAGCCCACTGAACATGAATCACGAAACAGGACATTTAATAAAACCAAATGATATAGCAAATTGTTGGAAGATTTGTACATGAATTATCATTGCTTAGTTTAAAAAGATTCTTTATCTTTATGATTTACCATTAAAATACATTTTCATTTATTTAGTTTGTTGAACTTTGATAGAAGTGGTTTGAATACTTTTTACATTTATCTTTGAAGTACTTTTATGAACTATTAACAGAATTTTCATCTTCTCTTAGAGTTGCATTTGGGTGGTTGCTATGCAGACTGAGCAGCAGCTTGTGTGTGTGCGGAGGAGTTTGGGAAGCTGTCTGTTCACACCCTAGCCAATCTACGTGTCCTTAAATGCCAGATGTGGAGGTGTGTGCTGTATCAGTATCTGACCAGAACCAGTTTTATTCAGGACTTGTATTTGTGAAACTGTGTGTAGCCACACCCACGATGTTTTAACATGAGTGTTTTTTTTCTTTCTTTAATAAAAGGCTGTGACACAGGGCAGCTCTTCTGAGAGAATGAACTGTCTCTCCCTGGCCAGCCAAAGATAACTTTGACTCGCTTGTGTCTTCATTGCATACCTTCTCTGACTTTATTAGTGTGTCTAACTCTGACACAAACGTATATTATAGAGCATACAAAACTCTCTGCCTTTGCTGCCAAGCATTTTCAATACATTTTCCTAAAACAAAAGTCTCTTCATTAAATTGCCAATCAGAATCAAATTCAGAATCAGAATCAGAAAAGCTTTATTGCCAAGTCCGTTTTTGGACATACAAGGAATTTGTTTTGGCATAGTCGGTGAAATACAGTACTCAAATTAAACAGTATAAATATAGCAACAATATAAATATAAATATATGTGCACAGTTTTAAGTGAGTGAGAGTAAATGTGGAGCAGTATAAGATGCGAGAGCGGTACAACAAGTACAACAAGTACAATAAGTACAAGTATGGCAGTGCAAGTAAAGCAGAAGTCCAAGCTGAGCGTTAATGTAACGCATAGAGTTGCAAGTTACAAGTGTCCTGTCAGCAAAAAAGGGGAGGTGTGGGGGAAAGGGAGAGTGTAAGGGTGGTTTCTGGGCTTTGTTAACAAGGCTGGTGGCAGATGGGAAAAAACTGTTCTTATGGCGTGAGGTTTTGGTCCGGATGGACCGCAGCCTCCTGTCAGAGGGGAGAGTCCTGGAGGTGTACAGTTCCTGGAGCGACAGTAGACTGCAGCCAATCACCTTCTCAGCAGACCGAATGACACGCTGCAGCCTGCCCTTATACTTGGCTGTAGCAGCGGCGTACCAGATGGTGATAGAGGAGGTGAGGATGGACTCAATGATGGCTGTGTAGAAGTGCACCATCATACTCTTTGGCAGGTGGAATTTCCTCAGCTGCTGCAGGAAGAACATCCTCTGCTGGGCTTTCTTGATGAGGGAGCTGATGTTTGGCTCCCACTTGAGGTCCCGGGAGATGATGGTTCCCAGGAAGCGGAAAGATTCCACAGTGTCAATTGTGGAGTCACAGAGGGTGATGGGGGCAGGTGGGGCTGGGTTCTGCCTGAAGTCCACAACCATCTCCACTGACTTTAGAGCGTTGAGCTCAAGGTTGATCTGGCTGCACCAGTCCAACAGATGGTCCACCTCCCATCTTTACGCGGACTCGTCACCATCAGAGATAAGTCCGATCAGAGTGGTGTCGTCCGCAAACTTCAGAAGCTTGACAGACTGGTGACTGGAGGTGCAGCTGTTGGTGTACAGGGAGAACAGCAGAGGAGAGAGAACACAGCCTTGGGGTGAACCGGTGCTGATGGTCAGGGAGTCGGAGACGTGCTTCTCCAGCCTCACGCGCTGCTTCCTGTCAGACAGGAAGTCAGTGATCCACCTGCAGGTGGTGTCGGGCACACTCAGCTGGGAGAGCTTCTTCTGGAGCAGAGCTGGGACGATGGTGTTGAAGGCAGAGCTGAAATCCACAAACAGGATCCTGGCGTAGGTTCCTGTGTAGTCCAGGTGCCGGAGGATGAAGTGAAGGGCTAGGTTGACTGCATCATCTACAGACCTGCTGGCTCTGTAGGCAAACTGCAAGGGGTCCAGGAGGGGGTCGGTGATGTCTTTTAGGAGTGAGAGCACAAGGCGCTCAAAGGACTTGATCACTACAGAGGTCAGGGCGACGGGTCTGAAGTCATTAAGCCCTGTGGTCCTTGGCTTCTTGGGAACAGGGACGATGATGGAGGACTTGAAGCAGGCTGGCACATGACATGTCTCCAGTGAGGTGTTAAAAATGTCTGTGAAGACTGGAGCCAGCTGATCAGCGCAGTGCTTCAGGCTGGCTGGTGAGACAGAATCCGGTCCAGCAGCTTTCCGGGGGTTCTGTCTCCTGAAGAGATTGTTGACGTCCCTCTCCTGGATGGAAAGAGCCGTCCCCGGCGTGGGTAGGGGGCTGGTGGGGGGAACTTCAGGGTGGGGGTTGGAGGTGCCCAGTCCCCTCTTGAGGTTGGGGAGGTGGGGGTGGTGGATTGTGGCTGCAGCTGTTGGGGGGTGTCGTGGGGGATGGTTGCAGGACTGTACCTTTGTCTTTCAAAGCCGCAGTAGAACTCGTTCAGGTCGTTGGCGAGTTGTCGGTCGTTGATGTAGTGGGGGGCTTTCGGCTTGTCGTAGGTGATCTGCCTGAGCCCTTTCCAGACAGATACAGAGTCGTTGGCTGAGAACTGGTTTTGGAGCTTCTCAGAGTACAGTCGTTTGGCCTCTTTCACTGCCTTGCCAAACTTGTACTTCGCCTCTCTGTATATGTCTCTGTCCCCACTCGTGAAGGCCTCTTCCTTATCCAGTCTTAACCTTCTGAGTTTTGCTGTGAACCAGGGTTTGTCGTTGTTGTAACTCACCCTGATGCATGATGGTACACAGCTGTCCTCACAGAAGCTGATGTAGGAAGTCACAGCCTCTGTGTACTCGTCCAGACTGTTGGTACTAGTCCTGAACACATCCCAGTCTGTACAGCCTAAACACGCCTGGAGATTCTCCACAGCCTCACTGCTCCACTTCCTGGACGTCCTCACAACAGGTTTGCAGAGCTTTGGTTTCTGCCTGTATGTAGGAATCAGGTGGACCATGATGTGGTCGGATTGGCCCAGTGCAGCACGTGGGACGGCGTGATAAGCGTCTCTGATGGTGGTGTAACAGTGATCCAGAATGTTGTCTTCTCTGGTCGGACATTTAATAAACTGTCTATATTTGGGGAGTTCGTGGGTGAGATTACCTTTGTTAAAGTCGCCAGCGACGATAACTAAGGAGTCCGGGTTGGTACGCTCCACACTCAGTATCTGGTCGGCGAGCACGCGCTGTGCATATCTGCTTTGGTCAACCAAAACTAATCATTATTTTTCTGTTGCATCTTCTTACATTGTTTCTCAGATCATAACACAGTGAAATATAAAATGAAATTTATCCACAACCACATTAAGTTCACATAACACAAAGACGTTGGTCTTCACGAACCCCTTTGAACCTGCACTTCAACAGCCAGAGCCAGAGTACCAGTACCCTTTACCTTTTCTTCATACTTACAAATAACTTGGTTTGAAACGCATCCTTAATTTGAATTTGTGGCCTAAGTTTGGGTTTCCTAGAAAATCCTGGAACCACTGATGTTAATACTTCTTAAGCATCCTTAGTTTAACTATATTCAAATCAATGAATAAATTATTCCTATAAATACTATAAATAATATTTAAATCACAAAGGGACCTCTTTAGAGCAGGGGTAACTGTGAGCTCGATCCCAATTAAAAATATTCCCAGTCAGTGAATCCATGACCTTACATTTCACATGTTCGTTTAACCAGACTAGGCTGCGAGCTCATATCTACGTCTACCGCTCACTTAGTAGCAGACATGTGCACCCCACGAAATACCCTCATACTGTACCGCTTTAAAGGACAGCATTGTTACTGGAAGCATCCTCAAAACTCCACAATCCTGCAGTATAAAGTAAAACTGGACATACTATAGAGTCAACCAGGGTAGAAAAAGGTTAAAAGATAAAAAATTATAAACATAAAAAGAAATCACACACATTGTGTGCCAAAGTTAGCTCCTTGAATGGCTCAATTCAGGAATGAGACACAGCCACAAACCCAGAAGCAAAGGGTCAGGAGTACTTTTTATAGGAAAGAAAAAATTGTAGTTGTTGTGTTAATGGTCTCTTCTAGGAAAAGGGACAGAGATAACACAGAAACACTGTGGCAGGAACACGTTCAATGAGAGCATCAGCGTTGCCTGATCCGTCTGCGAGGCCCCATCACTGGTCTGCATGCTTACAAAAGTTCAAATCAGGGAACATAACATGGTGCTGTTAACTGTTTGACGGTCTGCAAAATATTGAGGTAATAAAAGCTCATCTGGTATTATATTTTTCAGAATATGATGCATTATAAGGACAAGATTTAATTAAAAAGTGAGATTCACCAATTATTCTTAGTCTTTGTCTGGATTTTTACACAAAGCCAGATTTACTTAACACCTCCTGGGCTCAAGGTTGTAGTAGTCTAGGCCTGTTGTTTCATAAATCAGGGGATAATGTAATTGGCTGAGATCGAGTCAGGGAGGCGATTAATTCACTGAACTCCTCCAGCAGCACTTAAGGTGGCATTACTAACACTCCAAATGTATTATTTCAATCAGAGACCTCTCTTTCCTCATTGAAAGGCAGGTGAAATAATACTCTCTCCACCACCCTACTCCTCTCCCTGTTTTTCAGCTCTTTTTGTTCTTTTGTTTTCTATGCTTTGACTATAGTACATCACAGTTTTTTACCTGTTTTATTTCATGTTACATGTTCCCTCTAATTAATATCTTCAGTTCTCTTCTTTCTCCCACAGTGCTTTTATAAATACCCTCCACCTTTTAATATTATAGATAACAGACATATTCTCTTTGTAGATGTACTACGACTGGGCTAAAAACAAATGTTACATGTGCTTTGTCATTAACTAATGAATTTGCAACTATTAAATAGTGGGCTTCCATCCATCCATCCATCCATCCATCCATCCAGCCATCCAGCCATGCATCCATCCATGCCACAAAATGCTGTTTTTGTTGTAAAATTTTACAAACACACTCACAGTAGTTTCATTTCACTTGTTTTTTTCACTGATTTATCACCTTAAAATGACATTGAAAACATTATATGCAGGTTCAATTAATTGCCCAGGCTGATGTAAACATATTTAGAGGTGTTTAGGATAAAATAAATAAATCCCCGCCCCTTTCAACCCCACGCCTCTTTGTAAATTGCAGCTCCCCATGGCTCTCTGCTTGAATTACACAATTTAACTGATTGCAATTACACACTGTCAAGGGCTCTTATATCACTTTGAGTAACCATTTTAATTCATTTCCAGTCCCTAACAAATTTCCTTCCTTTTACTCAAATTGGCAGGAGTCAGGTGCAGTTTTCCAAATCCAGCTTTCATGTTCATTACTTTCTCTTTTCTGGCAGGGAATGCTATCTCCTAATTTAGCCATTGCAGACCGTAATAAAACTGACAATGATCCATCAGAAAAGGCCGGCGTTCCCCTGCAGGATATCGTATTATCTGAGAGACATTTGCTCCCGTTTTGCTTCCAGTTACCAACTCTCACACTTAATTAACTTTATCGTAAGACAGAATGTCAGAGGGAAGAGAGATTTAATTTAACACCAGTTTAGTGCCTTTTGTTGTGGTGAGATCCACATTAATTTCAGGTAACTTCACAACAGACGTGGGACTTGAAGAATTTCTATGATGGTGATTCTGGTGATAGAGAAACATTAGAAAAAGGGTAGAGGACACGTCAATATAGATTAAAAATGAAAACAATTTAGGAGACTACAAAATCACCAGCATACACTACTGCTGGGGATTTTTCAAATAGCACAGCTTTTTTCCAGGTCATGGAAGAATTAACCAGATCTACGCCCTCACAGAGTTACAGAGGAGTGACTTGGGAGTTCACATCTGTTTTGTGGACCTAAAGTGTGAATTAATGGTTTTGAACCAGAAGAAGGTGGACTAATCGCTCTGGGTTGGTAATGAGTCAATGCTTCAAGTGGAGGAGTTTAATTATCTTGCTGTTTAAGAGTGAAGGTAGCAACAAGTGCAAGATGCTTCATGTCATCTCATCTCATCATTAATAAGAATATGAATCCAGTCTATCTATCCACACTCACCTTGCTAGTACCGAGTTGTTCCCCTTTAGCCTTCAGAACTGTCCTACTTCTTCTTGGCATATATTTAACAAAAGGAACATTCCTCAGATCTTTTGGTCCAGATTGACATGATGGCATCATGCGTTTGCAGCAGATTCATCGTCTGCACATCCATGATGCAAATATCCTGTTTCATCACATCCCAAAGAAACCCTACTGGATTGATGTCTGTAGTACAGTGAACTTACTGTAATGTTCAAGAAACCAGTTTGAGATGATCTGAGCTTTGTGACACGGTGCATTATCCTTTTGGAAGGAATCATGAGAACAAGGGTATGCTGTGGTCATAAAGAGATCAACATGGTTAGCAAATATGCTCAGAGAGGCTGGGACATTTAAATGATGCTCATGTGGTACTAAGGATCCCCAAAGTGCGACAAGAAAATATCCCCCACACTATTATACCACCTCCACCTGCCTGAATGGTTGACACAAAGCAGGATAGATCCATGCATTGATGTTGTTTACATTGAATTCTGCCCCTACCACCTGAATGTTGCAAATAAAATTGGGACTCATGGGACTAGGCAATGTTTTTTTCCACTCTGTCGAGTTTTGGCAAGCCTGTGTGAACCATGGTCTCAATTTCATGTTCTTAGCTGGCAGGAGGGGCACCTGGTGTGGTCTCCTGGTGCTGTAGCCCATCTGTTTCAAGGTTCAACATGTTCAGGGAATGTATTTAGGGTACCTTGCTGATAACCAGCGGTTGATTGAGCTAATGTTACCTTTCTATAATCTTAAAAATGTTGTTGCTCTGTTGGTCCTGTCTCCAGGAGAAAGATTTGCACCATAACAAGAGTGGGAGGAGATTGAAAGCACAGGTACAGGGTGGCCGGACTCGAGGCCCAACATCGCAGAGTTGGCCCACCATAAGAGTGGCCATTTCAACTGGCTCACTTTGATGTGGAGCAGCAGGAGCTCTACTCTAAGCTCCCATAAAGGACACAGCACCAGCGAGCAGAAGCAAGTGAAGTGCAAATCGTTTGAAATACCTGAACTTTATGGATGTGTTTGCTCTGTCTAACCATTGGTGCTGTTTGATTTGAGAATAAGACACTGAGACATAACACAATGCATGTTTAAAAGATGAAATGTTGAACAATAGGGATCAATAACATGGAAGCCAAAATTAAGATGAAGACATATTTCTAAAAAATGCTAAATTAGTTGGAATTCAAATAGACAGATGCACAAAGCTGCAGCTAGAATTTACAGTAGAGTTGCAGTTGAAACATTGTTTTAACCTTGTTGGAGAGTCATTCAGCTGTTCCAGCTGCAAGCCTTGTCCTCAGTTTGAACTTGACACTCGTTTCGTGAATCAATCTGAACTGCAGGGTTATCTGGCAGTCCTGTGGCCATTAATCTGTGTGTGAGTGTGCGTTAAAGAGGCGGGGTTAAGACAAGCCAGGAAGGTATTTACTCCTGATTGATTCATTTGGATTTAATCCACCCTGTAGCGTAAACGGTCCAGCATTGCCTCTCTCTCTCTTTTCTGCATTTTTACCAGCACAAAATGACTTTTACAGGTTCCTCTGTAGTTTTATACTTTTTTGTCGATGCAGTACCTCATTTTTACTTAAGAATTTTAGCATAAACCTTATGAACAACCAGTATTTTATGTTAAAGAACCTCAGAGATTAAACTTGCTGCCTACTGCGGAGTCAGTCACAGTAAACTAATGAAGCTTAAAATGCAGATTGTACTTTCCTAATCTTCTCTTGCTCATGCTGAGAGCAATTAGTGAGCAGAAGAGGCAGATAAAAAAAACAGCTTCAATTAAGATTCTGTAAAATGTATTTATGAATTCACTTTGTACAATTTTGCATAAAGCTTATAGTTTATTTTGAAGTGTGTTGTAAAAAAAGGTGTTGGTAGGAAAGAAGGATTTTGCAAATTCATAACATTTATGAAAACAGTCATTTCTTGTGCTGGTCCTTCTGTAATTCTTCTGGACCAAATCGTGACTGATGGGACCCATTCATGTATTGATGCTTAGTCTTAATCACAGTTTGTTGGCTTCTGCTTTTAGTAAAATCGAGCACCTATTCTCAGTGAGATTTAAAATTTTAGGAGTCTTCTCACCACAGGCTCAAAATTGTAATGTTCTGCTCTTTGAGTTAATTTGATATGAGTTTAACCTTGTGACAATGGGCTCTATCTTGCTGTCATAATGGGATGTGGAGGTAGGACCAACGTGCAAAGAAGGCTTCCAGGAACAAGGTGAATGAAGCTAAATTGAGTTTAATAATCCTTACTCCCAATCCTGGCAGACTTGAAAAGGTAAATGGCTCACAGGAAACCAGGAGTATATGCAACCAGAACCAGACCAGGACACAGAGTATTTTTGCTTCTCATCCTTGGAAGCTCTGCGCTGGTGGCAACTTGGTTCTGTAGCATCCTCCTCAAGGTTTTTGATTATTGCTGAAAAATGCAAACTACTTCATGAAATTAAAATTTTGCTCCAAGATTGTAGGCGAAAATCTTCATGCCATAATAACATGGTGAGATTAGCAAATAGCATCGCCTCTGACCCTGAACACGCACTAAATCATGAATATAGACTGTTACTGAAAATATAGGGTTCCACATATTATTAAAGTTAATGGAAAAGGAAACAGAAAAACCTGGTTGGAATCATCTGCTCATCTTACAATGTGTACTTTTGATTCTGCCTGTTTCTGTGTATAAATGTCTGTAAACAATCAACCTCAGATTTGAATATTTTATGGTATTAGACCATCCTGGAGCTTGCTGGAGACTCTTGGATAATTTATCCTTCTTCACTTCTTGAAGAAGTGTACTTATATTCTTACCAGCAGTTTTCTGCATATGAAGGTTTTATGATGCATTGCGTTGATTACTGTATGGTTTTTTTTCTTCTGCTGAATTTCTGTCCATAATCCTACTGTCCCTAATGTTTTTTCTCATACAGAAGTGTGTTGCCTACTCCCCTTTGCATATTTATCTGCTGCCAACGTTGAGCAGGCTCTGCATTGGATTGGAGACTCTTTTAAGGACAAGACAGTCCCAGGACTTACAATCTAAGAGGGCTCATTTATCACATTTAAACTGAAAGATCCTTGCAAGCTTTTGGTAATTTTTAATATCAGTCAAGACATTTTTACTCCTTACAGGATGGAATAATCTTGCCAGCCTTGTTTTTGTTTCAGGAAGTTAAACCTCTGCTTATTCTTATTGGTCAGACTCAAGATGGGTCAGAAAATCTCGATTTTCTGTCAGGGTGATCACCCTTGGAGTAGGACCCAACTGCAGACAAGCATACAGCAGCCCAAGATGGTGAGTGGAGAAGATTTAACTTACAGACAGCCATGAGATGGCAGGTGCAGGCATGGACATGAAAGATTTTGCATGAACATGGCAGTCTCGGACAGGCGTGGTGTGGAGTGGCAAAGAGGCATGGGCAGACTTGGCAATGAAACAGTATTAACCACCGAGGAACAAACAGAACTCAAGAGTGTATATAGTGCATGGCATGGGTGAAAGCAGCGAGACTGATTACATGAAGCAGGTGGACCGAATGATGCTGATTACAAGCTGACTGTGGAAGGGAGTGGTGACAACATGAACAAAGATGCAAGAAAACAAAGCCAGTGAAACTCTTACAGAACATAAACTAGAAAGCATCAAGAACAGAACTCAAGAATCATTAAGAAACTAAACCTAAGGAAATAACTGCTAAAACAAAGCCTAGGGAACATAATCATGATCGGAGAAAAATCCAAAACGAAAACTGAAACACTCTCAAATCATGACATTTTCCTCTTCTCAGAGATACTCTCTAGCTTATTAAAGGGAATATTGAAGCTTCCCCAGGCTAGAAAGGGTTTTTCCACATCTGGACCTGGCATGGAGGTCCTCCAAAAGGTCCTCACCTTATCTGCCCACCCACCGGAGGGAGCCCATTTAATCTGCGGTGTCTTTATATTCGGATCATGACAAAACAGAAAGAGAAAGCTGTCAAAAAGCTTTTCCAAAACTTTGTGAATTTAATTCTTCTCCTAAAAATATGATTTAAAAAATCTTTGCTAGACAGAAGAAATTTCAGAATTTGAGGCACATTTACAACAAGCCTGTGTTTTATGACTAAAATTTCAATAGAAGATGGTGTAAATTATCACTTATCACTGAAACTGGAAGCTAATTTGAGTTAAGTCATACATTTCTAATATTACAACAGGTTTAATTTCTATTTGCCTTTGAAATTTCATGTCTCTCATATAAATCTTTCAGTGATTAACCATAATGTTACTAAAATATGATCTCTTCTGGTAACTATTCATTACCCTCCAGATAAGTTTTGCTGAACGTCATTATAATTTTTCCTGTTATTTTCCTGTAGTATTTTATGAAACATTCCCTAGTAACTCGCCAAGATGTGAGGCAATTAAAGAACAGTATTTTTCCCTCTCTTAAAGTAGGTCACAGCTAATTGCGTTTGACGAGAAAACGCAGGAACATAGTGAGGCGGAAATTACATGCAAGGCTTGTCACAACAGCTGGAGTATAAACATGAAGACAAATGCCTGCACAGTTTATCTGTTGAGAGCAAAGAGGGCACATTTGTTTTTGATGCTGATATACTAAAAGTGCATATGATGTTGTTCTGAATGCACTAGGCTTTCTTACAAAAGGCCTTTTCTAGGCTTTTCTTACAACTTACAAAAGCTTTGTAGAGCAGATTTATATGGAGTCAAAGTTAAAATTTCGCTAAATTATTAGAAGTTATTCTTAGTTGTTTTGGTCTGGATTTATCAGAAATACTGGGCCACTTGTCGTTCCAACCTTACCCCAGTTAATCAAGTATTGCAGACATTTGTTTCTCCACAGCTCTTTGCAGATCCCACTCCAGCATTTTAATCAGTCAGGTTAAGGTGTGGATTTTAAATGGGGGATTGCAACCATTCTATTCTTTTTTTAGCCATTCTGTTGTAGATTCGCTGCTGTGTTTAAAACCAATGGCCTGTTGATGACCCAGAGTGGACCGAGCTTCAGCTGTTACACAGATGACCTCACATTTGACTCTAGTAAACTTTGATATGCTGCTAAAGCCAGCCCAAATCATCACCCCTCCTCCGCCATGCTTGACAGTGTGGTGTTTGTTTGCATTATCACCAAACATATACTTTGATGTGTGCAATTGATTCTGTTCAACAAGTCTTCTGGTTTATTCAGAAACAGCTTTGTAAATATAGGTAGTGCTTCCATATTATTTCTGGATATATGCTTTTCCCTTCACCCCTTTTCTCCTTAGCGTTTTGTTAACACACACATCTGCATATTCCTGTTAATGATCAATAAAGCATCTAAATAGCTGTACTCGGCTGATACTTTCCCAAATTAATATGATGGAAGCTGACTTGTTTTCTATAAAAGGTATAGTTTCAACATTATAGCTTTGTTTTTGTTTAATCAATAATGAGAATGTGGAGTCTGCTGTGTGCTTTTGTACACTGGTCAGGCATAACAATATGACCACTGAGAGGTAAAGTGGATAGCACTGATTATTTCTTCATCATAGTCTGTTACTTGATGGTATATGTCAGGCTGCAAGTAAACATTCTGCCACTGAGCAGTGAAAGAAGGTGGCCTGGTTAGATGAATCATGTGGGGAACACTTGCCACCACGATGTTCATTTAAAACCAAAATTATTCATATGTCTGGCAGATTCAGATGTAAATGAATATTTATTCCACCAATGTAAAAAGGGGAGTATCAACTTTGAAAAAAAATATTTATTTCGTTATTACCTTTGTCAATAATCAATAAAAAAAAGCATAAATTGGCATAACAACAGACAAATGAAAAATGTTTAAATTAATTCTAGTGAGAAGAAATCTGCAAAGGTTATGAATAATTTTATGAATAATTTTGGGCTTAACGTTACTGTGGGAAGAAGGGAAGCCAACAAAGACAGTGTAATCATTTGGACATTGTTCTGCTGGGAAACCATGGTTCCTGCCATCCATTTAGATGTTATTTTGACATGTACCGCCTAAGTATACATTTTGCAGACCAAGTACACCCTGTCATTGACATGTGAGAAAGACATTGCACCATATCACAAAGCAAAAAGGGTTAAGGAATGGTTTGAAGGGGTCAACAAGTATATTTTCACAATTTCCATTAATCCATGAAAGCCCCACCTCACAGCTTACAGGACTCAACGGATCTCCTGCTAAAACATTTTGGTGCCAGATACCACAACAAGCCTTCGGGTGTCTAGTGGAGTCCACGCCTTAACCGCTTAGGGCTAATTTGGCAGGTTTTCATAATGTTATGCCTGATCTGTTTTGATTTTAGGTGTGATTTTAGAACCTGGTAGAGAACAGATCATTTTTATGTTAAAAACCTACAACAGAAAAAATGTGTACTTTAATCATGACCTTATGCACAGTTTAATAATTTTAGCATTTTTGTAGAGAATGTGTAGTGAGAATAATACTACATCTAAAAGGGATCATCTTTTATAAGGGTTTAAACTGATGTAAAGTAAAAATAAATTACCTTTAAACATTACATTTTTTAAAATAAAATAAAAACATATCTTGTTTATGTATTTTTTCAGTTCATATTGGTGTTATATTCCCTTTTACATAAATCTCCTGTGCCACGCTGTCATCTGTCATCTGTCCTCTGACTGTCCTTCTGTTACTGTTCAACACGATGAAGGAAGAGCGATGGCGAGCAGCAGGTGGCTTCATGGCTTCATCATTGCATCTCTGACCCGGAAAATAACATTAAGGCAGAAAAAAAATGACAGTTGGTTCCAAGGCAGCAGTTTTACAGCTCTCAGATTTCCTAAAGAGG